>JAFBJU010000957.1:224910-257788 GCA_016785305.1 Colistium nudipinnis | reverse complement strand
CCACTTTATTTCTGCACCTACTCTATTTTTAAGCACTACCGATGTTGCTGTGCGAGTTTCGAGTGTTTTCGACATGTTTGAAAATTTTGAATTTTTGGGCCCGAAGGTAAGGCTATAGTAAGGCATTTTTTCAAATTTTGTACGGCAAAAAAGTCCCCGAAAACAAGGACGTTTACACTTTTTTCACTTTATTTCTGCACCTACTCTATTTTTAAGCACTGCCGATGCTGCTGTGCGAGTTTCGAGTGTTTTCGACATGTTTGTTAATTTAGAATTTTTGGGCCCGAAGGTAAGGCTATTGTAAGGCGTGTTTTTTTCACATTTTGGACGGAAAAAAAGTCCCCAAAAACGACGACATTTAAACTTTTTTCACTATATTTCAGCACCTACCCTGTTTTTATGCCTTGCCGATGCGCGAGTTTCGAGTGTTTTTGACATGTCTGAAAATTTTGAATTTTTGGGCTTGAAGGCAAGGCTATAGTAAGGCATTTTTTTCAAATTTTGGACGGCAAAAAAGTCAGCAAAAAAGAGGATGTTTACACTTTTTTCCACTTTATTTCTGCACCTACTCTATTTTTAAGCACTACCGATGTTGCTGTGCGAGTTTCGAGTGTTTTCGACATGTTTGAAAATTTTGAATTTTTGGGCCCGAAGGTAAGGCTATAGTAAGGCATTTTTTCAAATTTTGCACGGCAAAAAAGTCCCCGAAAACAAGGACGTTTACACTTTTTTCACTTTATTTCTGCACCTACTCTATTTTTAAGCACTGCCGATGCTGCTGTGCGAGTTTCGAGTTTTTTCGACATGTTTGTTAATTTTGAATTTTTGGGCCCGAAGGTAAGGCTATAGTAAGGCGTGTTTTTTTCACATTTTGGACGGCAAAAAAGTCCCCAAAAACGACGAAATTTAAACTTTTTTCACTATATTTCTGCACCTACCCTGTTTTTATGCCTTGCCGATGCGCGAGTTTCGAGTGTTTTTGACATGTCTGAAAATTTTGAATTTTTGGGCCCGAAGGTAAGGCTATAGTAAGGAATTTTTTTCAAATTTTGGACGGCAAAAAAGTCAGCAAAAGAGGATGTTTACACTTTTTTCCCCACTTTATTTCTGCACCTACTCTATTTTTAAGTACTGCCGATGCTGCTGTGCGAGTTTGGAGTGTTTTCGACATGTTTGAAAATTTGGAATTTTTGGGCGCGAAAGTAAGGCTATAGTAAGGCGTTTTTTTCACATTTTGGACGGCAAAAAAGTCCCCAAAAACGACAACATTTAAACTTTTTTCACTATATTTCTGCACCTACCGTGTTTTTATGCCTTGCCGATGCACGAGTTTCGAGTGTTTTTGACATGTCTGAAAATTTTGAATTTTTGGGCCCGAAGGTAAGGCTATAGTAAGGCATTTTTTCCAAATTTTGGACGGCAAAAAAGTCAGCAAAAACGAGGACGTTTACACTTTTTTTCACTTTATTGCTTTACCTAATCTATTTTTAAGCCCTGCCGATGCTGCTGTGCGAGTTTCTAGTTTTTTCGACATGTTTGAAAATTTGGAATTTTTGGGCTCGAAGGTAAGGCTATAGTAAGGCGTTTTTTTCACATTTTGGACGGCAAAAAAAGTCCCCAAAAACGAGGACGATTACGCTTTTTTTCCACTTTATTTCTGCACCTACTCTATTTTTAAGCCCTGCCGATAATGCTGTGCGAGTTTCGAGTGTTTTCGACATCTTTGTAAATTTTGAATTTTTGGGCCCGAAGGTAAGGCTATAGTAAGGCATTTTTTTCAAATTTTGGACGGCAAAAAAGTCCGCAAAAACGAGGACGTTTACACTTTTTTCACTATATTTCTGCACCTACCCTGTTTTTATGCCTTGCCGATGCTCGAGTTTCGAGTGTTTTCGACATGTCTGCAAATTTTTAATTTTTGGGCCCGAAGGTAAGGCTATAGTAAGGCATTTTTTTCAAATTTTGCACGGCAAAAAAGGCCGCAAAAACAAGGACGATTACACTTTGTCTCACTAGATTTCTGCACCTACCCTGTTTTTATGCCTTGCCGATGCGCGAGTTTCAAGTGTTTTTGACATGTCTGAAAATATTGAATTTTTGGGCCCGAAGGTAAGGCTATAGTAAGGCATTTACGGCAATAAAGTCCACAAAAACGAGGACGTTTACATTTCTTTCACTATATTTTCCCATCTACCCTATTTTTAAGCCCTGCCGATGCTGCTGTGCGAATTTCGAGTGTTTTTTACATGTTTGAAAATTTTGAGTTTTTGGGCCCGAAGGTAAGGCTGTAGTAAGGCTTTTTTTTTACATTTTGGACGACAAAAAAGTCCCCAAAAACGAGGATGTTTACACTTTTTTCCACTTTATTTCTGCACCTACTCTGTTTTTAAGCCATGCCGATGCTGCTGTGCGAGTTGAGTGTTTTCGACATGTTTGAAAATTCCTAATTTTTTGGCCCGAAGGCAAGGCTATAGTAAGGCGTTTTTTTTCACATTTTGGACGGCAAAAAAGTACCGGAAAACGAGGATGTTTACACTTCTTTCACTTTATTTCTGCACCTACTCTATTTTTAAGCCCTGCCAATGCTGCTGTGCGAATTTCGAGTGTTTTTTACATGTTTGAAAATTTTAATTTTTGGGCCCGAAGGTAAGGCTATAGTAAGGCATTTTTTTTCCAATTTCGCACGGCAAAAAAGTCCCCAAAAACAAGGAAGTTTACACTTTTTTCACTTTATTTCTGCACCTACTCTATTTTTAAGCCCTGCCGATGCTGCTGTGCGAGTTTCGAGTGTTTTCGACAGGTGCGAAAATTTGGAATTTTTGGGCCCGAAGGTAAGGCTACAGTAAGGTGTTTTTTTTCACATTTTGGACGGCAAAAAAGTCCCCAAAAACTAGGAGGTTTACAATTTTTTTAACTTTATTTCTGCACCTACCCTATTTTTTCGACATTTTTGAAAATTTTGAATTTTGGGCCCGAAGTTAATCCTATAGTAAGGCGTATTTTTTCAAATGTACTATGACGATGTCCCCTTTTTTCACCTTAAACATATTTTCTCGGCCTGCAGACGAGCCTGTGTGTGCTTCGAGTGTTTTTGACATCTTCATATTTTTTCACTTTTTTAGCCGACATAATGCAATTTTATTTAATAGCATATTTTACCATGATTTTTTTTTTTACTTAAAAAAAAAAGAATCTTTTCTTCTACTTTAGATTTTTTCCACATCTTTGGACAACAAACTTAACTATGTAGTTTCTGTTCATATTTTGGAGGACATTCTATTCTATGAAGTATATATATATATTTTTTTTTTACTATTTTTTTTTTTTAATCTTGTATTTCCTCCCATCACAAAAAGACATTCATCACAAAAAAAATCATAAAATTACTCACATAGTTCAAAATCTCCGTGCTCGCCAACTCATCCAGTGTCTCTCCAGCATCTCTTCTTTGTCACTCACTGTCTGTGTCTCAGCGTCTGGGCCTCTCAGAAGGCCCATTGGCTGATTAACTTCAGGTGCGTCTATTGACGCGCTTGGGACTGCTTTCCCAATCAGTCTCCAGTCCCTTCTCCGATGCAGCCTTTTTCCACAATACAATTACATTTCAGTTTTGGACATCATACTATAGTGTGACATTTTTAAGAATCTTCAGTCTACAAGCTATATTGTATGAAACTTTGAAGGAATTACTATACTATGACATTTTCTACTTTTGAGATTCCTTTCATCTCATTCTGTTTTCAGCTTCTTTTCAGCTTATCCAGCCATAACACACACACACACACGTATGCACGCACAGACAAACGCACACACATATATAGACATTTATATATTTCCTATGTTTGATTGGAGAAACATAGTTGTTCACAACCTACTTTATCATTGTCTTTTATCAGTATCTGAAGATGTAGTTGCATCGTGAACTCCATCCCAACTACTGTTTTGTACAAAGGAATGTTCAGAAACCCAGATACAGTGTAGTATCTTTTCCTCTGAGTGTCTTTCTTTTGTGACTTCCTCTCAATGTCTCAGCTTCTCTGCTTCATTTGCTGATTAGCGTCAGGTGTCTATTATTACACCTGGGACTGCTCTCCCTATCAGTCTCCACCCCTTCTCCCGTGCAGCCTTCTGCCACACTACAATTACGTTACAAGTTTGTTCAGAAACCCAGATACAGTGTTTAAATGCCTTAGTTGAGGCATGTAACTGTTAGAGAGTATTCCACATGACACCCAGGTTTCTGAGACCAGGACCTAAATACACAACAACACTACATCTGAAAGAATGCACACATGGCTGATTGTAGCTGTGTTTACATGGAAGTGAGTTTACATACATGAGAAGTGCATATAAGCCTGCACAGTTTCTTGATACATTTTGTTACTAAAGAGCAAAAGTATAGAGTAAAAAGTATTTCAGGGTTAGGGTTGACTGACTTGATACCAACCGGCTATTAATTTAACTTTTTATAAATGTTTTGCCAAAATAGTGAATCAAATGTTCTCACCTGAACAATAAGTCAGACCATCATCAGGTAAAATACATGTAAGCTGTCAACATTAAACTTAAAAGTGTTTGACAGCAGAACTCTGGTTCTGGGACTGTCAAGTTTTATTTAGGGAAATTACCTACTGACCTGGCCAGTTTGAACACAGTAATTCACAATATAAATGTTTACATTGAAAACCATGTTTCATATTTATCGCTAGTCACTGTCAATAGATCTCGACATATGCACCTGTGGGTAACTCTTTTTTCAGTGTAAAAACTAAATGTAAGTATGACGAATGACCACCAGGTGGGAGTATAAACTCAGCTGTCTCCTACAGTCGAATCTGTTTGTGAAACTTGGGCTCAGTGTTTGGAGTCTAAACAACCTGTTACAGTAGATTACGTACATAGTTGTGTAAACACCCTAATCGCTAAGGAAAAATGGATGTTTTAAAATGTTTTACATTTAAAGCAAAGTCCACGTGAGTGAACGTGAGCTCAGTGATATGGCTGCCTGGTTGTTGTACAGTGTGTATTCTCTCTACTAGGAGAGGGAGGGGAGTTGGCCTGCTGATGGGGGTTGGTTTTGAACATTTTTGGGTTTAGTTCAGTATAGTAGAATGTTTCAAATTCTGGGAATAAGTTATGTGGGATGGATTTGTGCTTGGTGGAGCCCCATTAGTATATGATGTGTGTATGTGTTGGATATGGGTGTGTGTGCTTCCTCTGGGTCTGTGGGATTTTGGCCCATAATTCCTGCAGCTCTCAGGTCACAGCTCCGTTCTCACGCACATATTTGGCATTCCTTCCCCGACATGATTACCATACACCTTCCACTCTGGGTTTGGCTACGCAGGATATTTCCATCATTCCCGGGTGGAACTACAGCAACGTTCCAGAAATGAACAACTCACCCCACCACCACCCCCTTCTCTGTCTTCTTTATCCCACATGCACACCTCGATTGCCTCCCACCCGACTGTCGTCTTTATACAACCTTCCCCTCACCCCCTGCACAGATTCCTGCTACCCTGCAATGGGAATCCTCTGGTACGACCCCTTTTCCCCCTGAGTCAGCTGTTTGTGTCTGCCAGCATGATTGGGTCATTTGGCAGCGACATCTCTTCAGTGACCTCCTGCTAGGATAGGGAAGGAAGGGGAGGGATGGAGGGGATATGAGCAGGACAGATGAGACGAGAAGCAGCTATGAAACTCTATCTAACTACTGCACGTTTCCCTTCCACTGTTCTGTCTGACCCTTCATGCTGCATACACTTGGCCAAACTTTACATTGTGGAGCCGACTGTTGATCTTTGCAAAACAGTTGGGGCTCAACAGTTTTTCTAGGCAATTTCATGGGGTTCTTGAGAGAAGCTGGTCCACCTTAGACTTGTATTTGTCATGTAATATAATATCTAAGATTCAAGCTTCAATGACAACCTCACGCCAGACCAACAAGAACTACAGAGACTCAAGAACCCATTCTTCTGTGGCTTTTTAGTACTTGCACCTTGTCTCTATTACAAGTCTGCTGGTAGAAGAACTATTTGCAGTCTGTACTATGAATTGTTGCGGGAAATGTGGGAACTTCATTGCTTCAGAATAACGCTCATACTGAGAGTTTAAAGGTCACTAATTGCATGACCATCGCCTGGTGAGCCCTTATTTTACCCTGAGAACATGCTGCATGTTGTGTACTTTTCTGATCATTTTGAAGCCACTTCTTGCTGTAATTAGGTTATGTTCATTTAAAGTAATCTATTAAATGCCAAAAAAACATTACAATTGGATTTGATAAATTGTTTAACGGATAAATGTAAATGAATTTTAAAATATTTATATATCTTGTGATTCAGTGAGTAATCTGTAAATTGAAGTGAGAATACTCTATGCTTCAAATAAATTGAACAAAACAATTAGCCAAAAAAAAAAAAAAGTTGTATTGTGTGGCAAAATCTGCAAATGTATATTTGATAATTGTCTTGTCTTACAAAACCCCTAATGCATATATTTGGAATTCTTGTTTTCTTTAATCAGTATTCCAAAACTAAAATATATCTGGTTCTGAGCAATTTGAAACTTTACATATACTTTTACTTCACATTACACAAGCTTTTTTTTTTAGATAAATGAAGCTACCACTATATATTAAATATTTTCGAATCAACTTTTGACCCGCCAAGCACATCTGGAGCAACCATGAACTTCTATTTCTGTGTTGAGAGAAAACAGTATAAAAAACAGTATAAAGAGGCTTAGAGACACAGGAATTGTTTCTGTAAGGTTTACTGAGTCGAGAAAGACTGCTGCACACAGAGCTGAAATAAATAAATGAAATAATTTTATCATAATAATTATAGTAACCATCATAGTAAGATTGCTTATTTAGGGTTTCTGTCTTCCTTTATATATATAATATATATATAACTTTCAATAAATTGTTCCCTTTAATATTTTATCTCCTGTATGTATGCATGAGACTTTGGTTTGTTCCACTGAATGTCCTGGTAGCAGCACTCTGAATCCATGGTATCGCACGGGAGCGTCATCCCCTGGGTAGTTTCTATAGCAATAATGCTAATTGAGTAGGCACCGTCCCCGCCGTGCTCGTCCCTTTGCGCGTTACCCTCTGCAGCTATAAGCTGAGGGTGTTATGTCCTGGGGGAGGTGGGGTAGGTGGGGGAGGTGGTGGTGGTGGTGGTGGTTGTGGTGGTGGGGGGCGTAGGGAATCATGAAGATGGTTCTCCAGTTGTCTTTGGTCGGTCATTGGTTTGGTTTGCTGTGATTGGCTGACTGTATTTGGTGCAGCTTGGTTTTATACATTCCAGTTCCTAAAGCTTCAGTCCCTGCGGTGAGTTGTCACGGGTTCATGCAGGGACTGCATGGTCCCTCTCCGGAGTCCCTAGTGATCCAGCTTCACTCATGGTTTTTGGTGCACTCACTCACACACACAAGTGCATGCTCACTCTTACATACAATTTCTTCTTTGTACAAACATGCATTCATTCAGTAAGTCAGTCACTCGCTCATTCTCCCAACCCCATCATCCATCCTACAGTCTCACAGGTTCCCACCAAGTTAGCAGTGAGACAGATAAGTGCGTCACATGTCAATAGTCCATAATTTGTCCATATGATCTGAGCAGATCACCATATCCCTTTGTCCACACCGCCATTTCCGTCTTCTCCTTCCTGCTTTCCCTTTATCCATAGGCTAAGCACCCACACTCTTGTTCATCAGTCTGTCCAGCCCCTTGTTCTCTCTGTATAGTCCTGTTGTAATCCCATACTTGACAGTGTCCAGCTAGTCCAGAACAGGAGATGTGAAGGCCTTGTGGTTTTTTTGGTGAGTGAATAAAGACCTTTGTAGAGCCTCGGACTCTGGCTGCCCTTCAGGTTTCCCATCAGTATTTCTGGCCAATGAAAAATAAGCCAGTAACGGTCCAGTTGGTCCAGTAAGGGAATAAAACTGAGAGGAATGATCACTAGCTATGGGGCTGTAGTGGCAAATTAGTCGGTGTAAAGCTAAACCCCGCGAATGATTCATCAAGTTTCTGGTCAATGTTTGTCCAAACAAAGGGAAGTGTTCAGTCATGTGTGATAGAAGAGATGGCTGGGTTAGCCATTGGCAGGCTCAGGTCAAGGCTTTGGATGAAGAGACAGTGGGTGCTAGCGATAGCTAATTTTAGCGGGGCCCAGTAGCGCGCACCCTCTTGCCCCGCTTGCTAACGGTGGTGAAACGGAAGGGGGTGGTGAGGTCAGGCTGCTCCCCAGGTGGGAAGCGCTTCATGAAGTGCACGTCCTGTTGATTTGGGAGTGTGTGGGGTCCACGGCGAGGGCGCCCTCGTTTGGTAAAGCCCACATACCAGCCCGTGTAGCGTGCCGACATCAAAGCTGTGTAGTGGTTTTCCAGAACTTTTTCCACAAAGACGCAGTCGGCACTTCGATTACTGGCCTTCTGAGAGAGCAAAGAAACCACAGAGCTGGTCAGGAAACTCTTATATTTCGATTTTCTTTTATTGTGTTGTTGATAAACGTATTGATAAGATGTGGAGAAGAAAAAAGGTTCTTACTTTTCCTACCAGCTTCCCACGACGGTTCATACACAGGTAGAAATTGGTTTCTTTGCCCCGGATTCTCACCTGGCTACCGAAGGTATCGGCCTCCACTACGAGCTGGGCTTGTAAAGGGACAGACAGAGAGACAGACAGACAGACATTAGAGCCAAAGGCAACTGAGAAAAATACAGTATACTGAAGATTTTCACCGGCTTATAAGGCTGTACCTTAACCCTAACACCGACATTTGGGTAGAGAGATTAGGGTAATCCAAATGTAAAGATAATTCACTTTCAACATTCAAGCATCTATTTTTACACATTACAAATGCAAACACAACACTAATGTGTGATAAGCGTGGCACTTATTGCACAGATTAAGCATTTTAACCTTTTGGCACTCTGAATCAAGCCTTTAGGATTTGTAGTTGCTTTTAAATGCATTGATAAATTACAGACAGATGTAAATGTCTCTGGCAGGACAGATGGTTGTCAGATAAGCCTGGTCACACACATGGATGTGAGGCCTCTGACCACAAATGGGCCTTGTAAAAAAAAAAAAAAAAAAGATAACGGCCATGAGTAGAAAGATCACGGAGTACCGAGGGGAGTGGGAGAACGAGGAGGCTGAGCGCCTGCGATACCGTTGTTTCAGAGTGCGTGCATGGCCGCGTGCGTCCCCCTGTGTTTGTGTGTGTGTGTGTGTGTGCAGGTGCTCGCATGTTCATCCTCCCAGGCACTACTGCTTCACTTCCTCCAAAACCTCAGACAACGCATGTGCCTGTTTAAAAATAAATTCCTAAAATGGTTCCTACATGACCTTAGTCAACAAAGGGGTCAAAAGAAATCAATACCTCCTCCCTCTTGCCCTCTTCCTCTCTCTTCCCCCAACTCTCCTCCCGTCTCCCTTCTGCTCATTCGCTTCGTGTTTGTACCTTCATACACCCGCTCCTACTGTTCTGTATTTCTTTTCTTTCTGCTCTTGGTTTCATATTGTAATAACTGTTCACCATAGTACATAAGCTTTACAAGGGTTTTTCGTCTCTTCGAGTGGTACTTGTTGAGAAAAATCAGACAAGCCCTTACATCTAAGATACCATCTAGGGCTTGAAGTGGTGTGAGGGGAAAACTTACATGTTTGTGAATGGATGCACATGCACATGCAGAAATATGAACTCTAGCATTAGGGTTTGGCTTTCTGCTGCTCATTGATTCTGTGTGTGGTTTAAGAATGGGTTAGACATCATTACAGACAGAAAAGGTGGAGAGGAGGGGGAGCGAGAGGGGGATGGACAGAGGGAGTGTTAGAGGATGTAGGGAGGGGAGGGAGAGGCCTGCTGTTTTAAATCCAAAGGAGACAACAGGGAGGATGAGAAATCAATGGCGGGATCGATGAAGGAGATGAGTTTCTAACACTCGGTCCAACACTCTACCTGCTGGGCTTCTCCCTCTAACTCACTTTTTTTTTTTTCTACCAACACCTTTTCTTTCCATCTCTCTCTTTCTTTTGCTCCCTTGTGAATCATTGAGTCAGCAGCCAGTCGATCAGGTCTTTGTACTCCCAAGACAAGCTCCACTGCCCCTCTGCCAAAGCCTGGGGAGGCATGTGCATGTGCTTTTGTGAGTGTGTCTGCACAGTTGCATTCTGTATCCGCTCATGCATGCACTTGGTCAACCTTTAAGTCTTTGTACCCCCAGCCATTAGATTGTGTGTTAGTGTGTGTGCGTGTGTTTGTGTGTGTGGGTGGGTGTGCACACTCAATTCAGCTGCTTTCTCGGTACTCATACACACACATTTACCAAAGATGTTTGCTGGTGTTCTACTGTGTGTGTGTCTTACCATATTTATCTCCATCTTCTCCACGGGCACTGATTCTTCGCCCTAGCACCTGGACATGTTTGCCGCTGGTGCGACTGTAGAGCTGGTAGACCCGGTGGTGTCGCCGACTCATGGTGTCTCGCACCTGTGTCTGGTTCTCCACATGCACACTGAAGTTGACTCCATCCACACCAATTACCTGCTGAGAAAACACACCCAGAGATTGGCACACGTATTGAAGAGGGAGCAGGGAGTCATAAACAGGCTTGGAAAGACATGCATGCACGACCACTATACAACGTATGCAACAATCTCAGACTCTAACCTGTAATGGATTGCACATCACCAGCAACATCTGGATACATCTGGAAAGAGAAGAAACAGATTAAAAAGATGTCAGCAACAATGAATGATGGAAGAGTCCGGCTCGACACCTCTGTTTCCATCCCTCTTTTTTCCTCTGATGTTCTCTCTGTTCAACATCTATTTTCCTTATTGGGTGATCACTCACATGGCTGGCTGTGCGGCTGGCACAGTGACTTGACATACAGACAGGCAGATGTCCAGGGATCAGCAGACAGACAACACCCACAGCTCTGTTTATATTAATGCTACCAACCTTGTGTCAAAACCCACTTTCTGACCCGTTACTTTCGCCACGCCAAAATCTGGCCTCCAAATGACCCGATTAGACTGTGGCGAAATGGCAAACATGCCGAGACATCTAGAACATGTTTTGGTTTGGACATCTAAGGGAAAGGGCTGGCTTATTTGGCTGCTCTCTGTATGTAGACAGCTGGGCTGGACTACAGGTGTACACTGTTCTGTGATGTGGCTTTGGAGCGCGTTGGACTGTGGTTACATTTAGAAAAGCTATGAATAAGTGAGAATATGAGCTACTAAAATGTGCAGAAAGATCATTTGTGGCAAAAATCAATCGGTCAGAGTAGTCATGGTGATGTTGCAGGCATTTAAGACTATAATGTTTCCGGTGCTATTTTTCCTTTTTCTTTTTAGCTTTCTGAAACTTAGAGACATGTATGATTGAAACAGCTGGTTATAGTGACAATTACATTTCTTCTTACTTTACCACATTGACAAATTGGAGTTTAGACCTTGACCTTGGATGTAGCAAACGTTATTTACAACTTTAGTAAGGGAGTGATTGTGTTGTGCAAAATCAGATCTGGCAGTCCTTGAACTGCTCTGAATTAGTGGCTGAAGACTTGATGACGTTCAGAACCAAGTGTGTGGGCTGAAAAGCTATTCTATGAATTCTGCCTTTCCCCAACCTCATCTTTTTTTTTTATCATCGGTATGCATGCCTCTTCACTCTTTCTGCCCCACTCTTGTTCTCTGACTCGTTGTCCTTCCTCTCTCCTCCACTTAATCTCTCCCTCTCCGTCCACTCTACCTTTCTACTATCGTTCCCTGCCTCCCATTTTCCTTTATGTTTGGGGTTAGGAGAATGACTCCTCCACACTCTGATGGGCATACACACAGATGTGCAGATGTGTGCTGGGTATGCGTGTGTGCTGTGCATGTCAGTGTGCGTGTGGGCGTGTGCGTGCATGTGTGTACAGGAGGAGCAGGCAGCTGACAGCTGGGCAAAAGCAAAGACATACGCGCTGCTGAGAGGGGGAGATAGTGAGAGAGGTAGACTGAGAGGTACACAAAGAGATAGGGAGAAGGCAGGGCAGAGGAAGGGGACATAAGAATAAAGAAAGGGCGCTGAAGTCTGACAGTGAATACAAGTGGTGGGAGATAAAATCAGAAGGAAAGGGTAAATGCACAGATGTGAGATGGATGAGAGGGGGTAAAAAAGACTGAGGTTACATATCGAAAGGAGGAGAAGAAAAAGTGGCAACCTGAGAGACAGTAGTGTAACCACAATGTGGTCTGGCCTGAGAAGTAGACAAAAAGATAAATAATGAGAAAGAAGAGGAAGGGGGTTCAAGTCATGCATATCACACATGCATATAACACATGTCACTGCCTCATGACTGACTCACACAAACACACACACACACACACACACACACACACCAATACCATATACTCTAGTTTCATTTTTCTTTCCCCTCTCTCTCTCGCTCTCTCCCTCAACATTTCTTTCCCAGGGCTGATGTGTTGGCCCCTGAGTCCTTCAAATAGATGCAGACAACCTGGGCATTGCAGTAAAGTGTTGGCCCTCACATTTTGCCAGCACAGCCGAAAAACCTGAGCGCCTGTGCATTGTGAGGACTCTCAGCTGTTAAAACACCACGGCTGTACTGCCGCCGAGGACACTGCAGGAAAAGTGCCTCAGCGCTGGATTCCCCACTCCCACAAAAACCACAGACACTCCATATTATGCCAGCCACAGAGAGAAAGAGAAGGAGAGAGGAAAGGGGGAGACAGGATCAGCCGGCGGTGGGGGAGGGATGAGAAAACGGGAGAATTAAAGATCGCAGAGTAAAAGTTGGGGAGAGTAAAGACAGAAGGAGGTATGGAGAGAGGGAAAGCCCGGTGCGCCTTGGCCGGCTGCCAAAACAAGCAAGGGTCTGACATCATAAACCTGCGTCCCAGCAGATCTACCATATGGAGGCTGCGGTTAGAATAGCAGGCCTCAGCACGTAGGACCGGGCACCAGCATAGAGTGAACGCGGTCGCCCTGGTGGGACTCTGCACAGAGCAGTGGTTTCAGCTGTGTGTAGCAGCGGTTAGTGTGGTAGGCCGACGCTGGAGCAGTGGGCTTTCGGCACAGTGCACGAGATTCACATGTTCGGCAGTGGGCCTTGGTGAAGAATAGCGGTTAGGCTAGAGGGTGTGCGAGGGGTATCAGCAGTAATAGGGCCTATGTTGGAGCAATGGTTAGTGATGTGGAAGACCTCGACATGGAGCTGTGGTTTGGGGAAAAGAGCAGGAACAGGTTGTTGCGGCAAAAGGCCCTTGGCTTTTTTTCCCCCTGGCTAAAAACATATGATCAAGTTGGTGAGACAGCATGTGGATGAGGTAACGTGTCTGTGGTAAAACTGATAGGCAAGAGGGAAATTAATGGAAAGATGATTGGCTCTGGTCGGCCCGAACTCAAAGCAGCAGACTAAACAGACTGCTGCTCTTTGCAGATACTGCCAGGGGCAGCATCATTCAACAGTTATTTATTCAGCCTTTTCTTTTCTTTTTTTTGTTTTTGTTTTATCTGACTAAGTATCTGTAGAAAATGGGCCATAGGCAAGACGGGAAGACAGATGTGGGTAGTTAGGTGAGTAAGTAGAGAGAGTGTGAAGGAGAGGCAGACAGAGAGAGAAAGCCAGGCAGACACCAGCAGCAGCGGCAGCAGCACACACCCTGTCCAGGTTGTGTGAGGAATGAGAAGTATCTGGAGATGACTGCCATCTGGGAGAAGTACAGCCGACACAAAGAAAGAAAAATAAATCCCTTGGCTTTTAACAAGACACACCTCGAATGGGCAAACTCAAACCCCCTGACTCTGTATCCTCCTCCCTTAGATTTGCTCTTGGCACTTTATCATTTTCCTATCCCACTAGATAAAACCGGTGTTATTTGACTCAACTTTTGAAATATTTTCAATAGGGGAAAAAGGCATTTTCTTGGCAACGGGAAAGTTGGTCATCCCTGGACTAAGGACAGATGGAGATGGAGATGTTTATGGCAGGTTTTATGAGTAACACGGCCCTGACTCTGACCCAGTGACCTTGAACTGTCAGCCAATCAAAACAGACCCCTTCCATGGTCTGTTTTCTATGGGGACTGATGAGGAGTGATGTAATCGTTAGACGCTGCAGCCTTCCTCTCCATCATCTTCATCTAGCAATGCATGCCATAAAACTAGTTTACAACTAGGGAAAGAGAAAGCACCTGAGCGAACACATGAGATTATTACATGAAGACGGTGGTAAAAGTGACTTACAAGACGGTCAGCGTGGAAAGAAGGGACCACATCGCTTCCCCCCTCCACTATGGAACTTGGCCCAAAGACAGTCTCCTCGCTCGGGATGAGCCAGTCCGACAGTCCGGAGAGTTCCCCCGCGTGTTTGGAATGGACTGAATGCTGGGTAGAGTCAAAAAGTCAGACACTCCCGTTGGCATCGGCGGCGGTGTGCCCAGGTTCCCCCGACGTGGTTGCGTGTGCGGGTCCGGGCGAGCTGGGCTTTGAGGCCGGGTGAAGTGTGCCACTGTGACCGCCGGGCAACCTCTGACAGCTGTCCGGAGCCGGGGGAGACAGATGGGCGGGGGAGCAAAGGAGGGGGGGAGGTTAGGGCTTTAAACGCGGCGCGTTCCCGACAGAGACGGGAACAGGTGAAAGCGCGCTCACGCTTCACAGATAACCAACTCCGATCGACCTTGTTGACCCTCGGAGAGACGCCTGGCTCCGGGGACAGCTGCGCTGCGGGCGTAATCTCCTGCGTAATCCAATGCGTAACGGCTCAGAGCAATCTTCCGATCCTCTGCTGTAGGTGAGATGATAAAGGAAAGTGATGGAGGGGTTTGTCCCGACGCAGACCGGCGGCTTCACTCCAAGCAGAGCAGGGTCAGGAGCTGGTGGATGTGGGATACCTGGGCTTGCTGATGGAGCAAACGGCGAGCTGGGGGCTCTGCGGGCGCAGGGTAACGCAGAACGCCCTCTGTCATGTCTGCTGCCCCTCGCTGGCTCAATGGGTGAGTGGCTCAGGTGACACCGACCGACACTGTCAGCTGAGCGGGTGATAAGGTCCCGGAACGGTCCAGCTCAGAGGGGTATATGGAGAGTGCTGAATGAGAATGGGAGGGGATAATAAAGTGGAAAGAAAGACGAGGGAGGGAGGGGTGGCTGGAGAGGATGGGAACAGCTGTGACTGGGTGGCGGACTCAGCCACCCGCGACACAGCGAGGAAATGACAGCCGCACTTTGCACCTGATTTTCCGGACTTCCCCTCTCGCCTCAGCCGCTGGTTACCGCCTGGCTGCAGCAGTCCTCCCTGCGCCCTCTCGACACAATACCAGCCAAAACACAGCCGGATGACATCACCTCCAAAATGTTTGAAGGGGGGAAATGCAATCTGATCTTTTTATTTATTTATTTTTTAAAACGCAGAAAGTTTAAGCAGTTTCTCTGAAGGGGGGAAAAAATCACGAAACTCTCCTTGTTCCGAGAAAAAAAAAAAAAAAAAAAAAACGAAAAGTCCGCTGTGCAGAAAAAAAAAGTAGAGGAGCCGAGCTCGAGCAGTTTATGAAGAAAAGTTCAAACTGGCGCTCCGGAGACGTGTTTACCCCAAATCACCGTGACAGATCGACCCTCAGTCCAGAACCTGCACCGTGTCTCTCCACCTTCTATCTGAACCCTCTGTTTCATTCACACACACACCACAGGCACAAACGCAGGACGAGCCTTGGCCGTGCGTTGTTATCCACTTCACTTGTGTTGTGCAGATCCTTCTCCCTCTCAAACATTCCACGGTTTCCTTCCATTAAAAGCTCTTCTTGAGGGGGGCTGCACAGGAGAGGCGCGTCGGCAGGCACAGACCTCACTCCAAGAAAAAACAGAACAAGATTTTAACAGACGCGGATCAATCCTCCCTCCCCTCCTGCCTCCCTCCCTCCCTCCCACCCCTCTCTCTCCCTCTCTCTGCAGGCAGGGGCAGAGCTTTACAGGACTAACCTGTTCTCTCTCTCTCTCTCTCTCTCTCTCTCTCTCGCTCTCCCCAATCTCTCTCTCCCAAACACACACACGCACACACGAACACACACGCACACTTATTGGATCAAAATGGGATTAGTCAGTCGCTATGCGATGCTGACCAAACTTGCACTGCAAAAGCCTATCCATTTTAACTAGAGTTCCGTTATGTGAAAAACATCTGGTAATGAGGTGGGATAATTTCACTTGTTTACAATGCAAGCCCACTTGTTTCTATCATTTTCCAGTCAGACAATTTTCTTTTTGGGGGCTATTATCTGAGTTGCTCTGTCTTGTTTCAGTTAATATTTGCATATGGAAATTCTTAAAAACACGCACAAGGCATTCGAAGCAATTAGAGTGATGTCATGTTGTCGGGAGGAATTCACTCGTTTCCACGACTTTAGACTGCATTTCAGAGCAAAACAATCAGCTTCTTCAAAGTGTCTCTGTGCCAAATGGAAAAGTGGCAGCGGGGGGGAATAACTTTCTCCATTTCTTGGAAAGCCTCCATAAAACTGAGACACCTGTCTCAGTCAAGTGAACATCTGTCTTGAAATCATTCGGACGTCTTGTCCCTCTTTATCTCCCCCCCGGTAGATAACCTCTGCACGGCAGCCTCAGTGGCCCCGGACCCAGGGCGGAGGGCGGAGGGCAGCGCACTCCCTCACACACCCTTCAGAGTCGCCGCGCTTTCAAGTGATGTATTTTGACTCCCCATTTCATAACTTTTGAGTAAAACCTTAAGAGGGAAAATGAAACGGGGAATGGGAGACAGTAGGGAGGGCGGTATGTAAGCACGGACATGGATCCAAAACGAACATTTCTCAGGGATTTCGGCAGCAACGCCCGCTCTGCGCTCCCAAAACTCCCTCTCACCGCTGCACAACCGCAGACGGTCAGCCAAGCCAACACAACACTCCTGCCATACCTTTCATTCACGCGCGCGCGCGCGCACGGGTACACGCGCGCGCGCACACCCACACACACCGGCTTGAAGGAAAGAATAGAAGGAATGAGAGTACACGTGTGCGTGTGTGTGTGTGTGTGTGCGTGCATGTGTGTAATAGAGGTGGGAGGGGGTTGGCCTCATACATCACGGACAGTTATCTTGGCTCCAAATGTGGGCCCATTCTTTTCAACATTGTACTTTCAAATCAGTCACACACGCGCGTGCACACGCTCACAGACAGACTTCTGAGACTGGACAGGGTTGAGCTGGGCTGGGTAGGGGTACTGTGGTTGAATGCCTTTCCAGTCATGCTCTATAGAAAAGCCTCTGGCCTCCTTTTCCTACCACTGGCTCTCTCAATCTTTGCACCTGTGTCTGTGTGTGTTTTTTTTCTTTGCTGCTCACTGCACTGCTGCAAGGGACACAGTGTAAATGTTGTGGAGCGGGATTTGAACCACATTCTGGTGATAAGGTATGGGTCTGTCTGGTACTCTTGAGCCCAGATGGACGGGCTCAGAACAGGCTCTACACAGCACATTGGTGCGATGGCAGTGTCGTTGGAACAAACAGGCAGAGGAGTACAACTCCATTCACGTACTGAATTTTAACAGTAGTGAAAGATGTAAAGATATTATCATTTATGTTGCGCAGAGGTAAAAGTATGAGCTCTGATTAAGGTGGAATTACCAGAAGAAAAAAAACAAAGGACAAATGAAAGATAGATAGATTACTTTATTAATCCCCGTGGGGAAATTATGGAAAGATTAAAGGTCTGTTCACACAAGGCCATATGTGCAGTGTGTTGTTACAGTTTCTCAGTGTCAGTCCTCTTACAAAATACTGACTATGCAACATGATCATAAACAAACTGCAGGTGTTTGTGCCTGCAGATATTTTGGATTAAATGGAGCTCAACGTTACCCGACTTTAGAAAAAGACTTTACTATTCTTAAAAGTTAAGAAAAAACAAGATAAACAAACGATGCCTTGCTTTCTTTCTCTCCTTCGTTCGCATCACTCTCTCTCTCTCACACATTTTCTGTCCTCCTATCTGTCTCTTTAATCCCCTTATTTTTTTTAATCTTCTCACTCTGTCCTTCCCTGTTTGCAGCCAGCATATCGATTGCCCATGTCTTTGCCTCTGCAGCTCCTGCCTATTGATCTTAACAAACACACTCACACAAACACATCCTAACATTTATGTATGGCTCATTCCTAGATTCACATAGAAATAAACTATTTCACTGGGATGAACGTTGCCACATTCAGAATTCATGAAAACATATATGCATGCACTCACATGTGCACAAACGCACAGAGGCACGAACCAGGACAAATACTTTTGCATATATCCTTTGTTGTGTTGAATAGACGTGGCATTGATGGACGTTATGCCTTTGTGTTCCTCTCTCGAGTCATTAAAGTGAATGAGAGGCGTGTGTATGTGTGTGTGTGTGTGTGTGTATCTTGGGGCCTTAAAGCTGCTGTAGGTCCAGGCCCAGCAGCTTCCACTGTGCGTCTCTCCCTCTATTTGACTGGGCCTGCAGGCTTCGTCATCCAGGGAGCCTGGTCAATATGGCCATTCTGTCTAGCAATTAACATCGATCAGCACTCGTCAATACCGCCAGCACCCAGACAAAGACCCAGGGTGCATTGCGTGTGCTTGCCCTTTCTCTATCACAGTCCAACAAATCCCCAAACAGCACTCTCATTATATGAGGGCATTCTGGCTTGACCCCAAGGTCATCATTGAGGAGATGCTTGGTGTGCTGGACTCTACGTTATGGGTGAGTGGAGTGGAGCCTAATGCAGCGTTCACAGCCACACGCCATCAGGAGAGTTGCGTGTGTGTGTGTGTAGAGGTGTGGGTGAGGAGTCAAGTTTAGATATACTTTGGTTTGGTAGTCAAAGACAAGTTGGCAGACAGGTGGTATCATCCTCATGCTGCATGAGCTAAAGCGTGAGACACTTTGAAATCTGAAAACAGTATAAATGCAATCCATCATCCTGGGGACACACTGTGCAGATTTGAGGTTTTCAGATGGGTCAAGTGCAGTGGATTGTGTTCAATTAACTATGTCTATACGGTATGTGCTGCATAGGTTTGGATGGGTGGAGGGACCCCAGATGTAGGCCTGCGGGATCTCTGGAGGGAGGGAGAGGGGCTTGTGGCTTTGATTAATACCTGCAGACATGGACCTTAAACTTCACATCAGATGTTGAGATGACAGACTAACATTGGTTTCTGGGACAGATATCCCCACTCTGTTAATCACGGGCCAAGTTTAAACTGTTCCCCAATGTGTAAATGTATGAGACACTTAATAAAGACCCTTTGATGACAGGGGGCCCATGCAAAGTCGAGGAATGTGTACAGTGTGCCGGGCTTTGAAATGAGAACCTGTTTGCCACTTGTCTGCGTCTGCAAGATGAGAGAATCGACAGCTGCAAGTAAGTAAGAGCAGGAATTAATTAGTGGAGCAGCCATTTGTGCAATAGCGAGCCGAAGTGGAAAGTGAGATGAAGAGAAAAGCGAAATATTGTTTTTATTAGCGACGATGTTGGTGGTGCACAGCCTGCTCCCTTCCCTCGCTTAGCAAGATTAATCCAGTGAATATGAACGTTTACTCTCCTCTGTCCCGGAATCCATTGCAGCTGTTGTCTCTATACATAGCCCAGCTGAAGCACTGGAATAACTTTACTTTGACACTTTCAAGTTGGAGGGTTTGATGCTCCTTTGGACTCGTGTCAGGGTAATTATTCATGCAATCTAGACTGTCATTGTTAGGCCAGAGCCTGGGTTTACAGGGGGAATTGTGCCCAGGTAGTTGTGTTCGCCAGGCTACACCTGCTTGCTAAGCAGCGTAAATAGTATGAGTTTCATTTTGGACCCAATTCAGTGGCTTCAGGAGTGTATCGCCATCGTAGCGGACGAAAAATTTCCAAAATGTCTAATAATACAAAACATCTGTGCCTTGCAGATAAACCGAGTGCATAATACTGACCTTAAATCCAACAGCACATGCAATCCAGCAGTTAGACTGTCTCATCTTCGCCTCTGTGCCATCTGGCAGGACTGCTTGTTGAAGTTTGGACGCTCTTCATTGATGAACTGGTATGCAAAAAAAAAAAAAAAAAAAAAAGACATCAAACTTGGAATGAGCCATATTTATGCACCTGGATCATATATCAGTTCGATCAGGAGCTCTCGACAGAACCCCATGTGGGGGCCAACTATTCAAGAACTTCTGACCATCTCAATAAAATTAAACCAGGGAAAAATTCTAGCAACAGCAGGGATAACACGAAGATTTCATTTCACATTTAGATGTACAACACCATCAAAAAAGTGCAACAACACAAGGGGGTAAACAGGGGTGGCACGGCATGCTGCCTGACACTGATTGGCCAGGACACTCTGTGAGGGTGTAAAGCTTAATTGCTTGTGACCAACGAGGTTGTATATAAATATGCAATGCCGAGCGACTGGGTGGATGTTTGTTTAATTATGGTCCTTGTGGTTCTGTGTGTTTGGTTGAGTGTGAGTGTCTTAGCGCCTCAATGACAGACTGCGCACAGTTAAGTGGATTTGTGGGGTTTGTGGCTATAGTGTGAATGGCTACAAGTATATGCAAAGATTGTGTCGACAAGGGTATGAATCCAGTTGTACAGGTGTGTGGTATGGCTGCAGTGGGCATGTGTGTGTGTGTGTGTGTGAGAGAGAGAGAGAGAGAGAGAGACAGAGTTATCCTGTGCTCTCTGTGCATAGTGATGTGAATTGCAGCTGTGGTTTGTGTTGGACACTGATCTGGCATGTTGTTTTTTTTCTTCCTGTTTCATGTTCAGGCGCTCAGCGATGGAATCCATGAACATGGTAACCTTTACTCTTGTCATCTTTTCAGTTCATCTCTTCCACACTTCTCCCTTTTCTCTGACCCCCCCCCCCCCCCCCCCCCCCCCCCCCCTCCTCTCCAGTAAGTGCCCTTTAAACTTACATCCTCCTCTCGGCTTTCCTTTGTGCTGCTTCTGCTCCCTCTCACTGTGTCCATTTTTCTCATTCTGTTTTTTCCCCTCTCCCTGCCCCTTTAGCCTTGCCACCGGGCAGAGGAGGAACTGTAATGTTTATGAAACTCTTTAATGTGCTATGTAATTACCCTGGCAACACCTCCCAACATTACTCATGCCAATAAAGCACCTTTGAATTGACATGTCAGAGTCGGAGAGCAAGAGAAAGAGAGAGAGAGAGAGAGAGAGAGAGAGGGAGGGGGGGCCCATAGCTCACAAACTTTCCATCACTCTCCCCCCACCCCCCTCCATTAATCTCACCTCCTTTCTTGTCTTTCCTCAGCCTCCATTTATTCATCCCTGTTTTGTCATTTCTTTCATTCTTTCCATCTACAGCTCCTTCCTCTTCCTTTGCATCCCCGTCTCTCTGGCTCTCAGTAACTTCTGCCAGATGCCCAGGTGGTGATCAATTACAGCACAACCCCTTTTGGAATAACAAAAGCATTTTTAAAGTTACTCCACTGAGCCTATTTTCGGAAGGCCGCTCTGTATGTTGGGAACTGGGTGAATGGGCTTGAATGAGTGAGCAAGAGGGAGACTTATAAAAAAAAACAACAGCAACAGAGGGGGAAAGGGTGTGAATAAGGATGCCAAAACCAACATGCAGCTGCCTGAATGGTTCATACCTACACCAAACTATTGTGAGTAATGCAGAAATATTTGTTTTTGCTGTAAATGTCCATTGTCGTATACATTGGTGCCTAAAAGTTTGACCCGTGAAGATTTTTTTTTTATTTAGCATTTTTATGGATAATAGTAATTACACTTTTTCTGTAAAAATTATAGCGTCAGCCAAAGTGTTTGAACAATATGTACATGCCTTTCCGTTTATTTGATATGCCCCACTTTTGCTTTAGTAACAGCATGCACTTGATCTGGCATGGATTCCACAGATGTGTCCAAAACCAATATTACCCCTTGTGGTCTGAAGAGGTTCGCGTAACATCACAGAAACTCTGGCTGTGAAAGATAAGATGAGATAACACTATTAATCCCCAAGTTGGGGGGTTTCTCAGTGGCGCTGAAATCTGCCGAAGACACAGGAGGAAGGTCCATGACAGTCACGACTCCTTGGCCTTCTTTGGCATTCAAGTCAATCATGCAGTTAGGATGTGTGTTCATCATTACCCTGCTGCAATATGAATTCACCTCCTCAAAGATGCAAACCAGAGGGTGAAGCATGCCTCTGAAGAATGGAGTGGTATTTCTCCTTGGTCAGGGAGTAGACAATTCAGTGCAGGTGTCCAACTCCAGAGTCGGCAAAACATCCCCAGACTTGGAGATTCCCACCATCATGTTTCACTGTCAGTTTGTTTGATACACTGCAGTATCATTCTCTCTCCTGCTTGTATTACACCCCCCTGTTACTGCCATAAATCTCATACTTGGATTCAGCAGTAAACAGGACTATTTCCAGTCATCTGCTGTGAAATGCTGATATTTCTTAGCCCACCCCATGTGTTTGGCCTTGTTTCTCCTCCTGAGAAGTGTTTAAGAAACCGTTCTTCGTACTAAGGCAGCCTTCATTTGACGGCACTTTTGCTGATTGGATCTTTGCATTCTTTATGTGGCGCATTGTGTCCATGGATGTATTGATTACGTCTGCCTGATGGACAAGATTCTGCATAGCATTTTAACGTTTAAAGCCCCTCTTCCGGAGAAGCAAGCTGACCTTTCAGACACTTTCACAATGTTGCTTGCTATTACAATACCACTAATAAACAAAGATTTGCAGCAAACTGGAGAGACAGCCTTATTTATAACAGGTGAACTCTGCAAGTGGAGTTGCTTGAACTATCCTCTGATGAGTAGCTCAAATCCAGCTGTTTGTCATTTGAATGCATGCCTCATGAATTGTTGGGGATACAATTCATGGGAATCTGACCTTTTGTACAAAGGAGTTCAGATGGCAAATGCTGTAAATTTGCTTTAAGATAAGTGCTTACCGATAATGTTTCTCATTGTAATTTTACATGACATAATGCCTGGTCTAAATGTTCTTCTACTTTTTGAACCTTTCAGGATTACATGAAAATATTAGAGATTTCTCGTGTGGTCTCAGACTTTTGGACCCCACTGTTCTCTGAGCCCCTTATAGCAGTCCCTCCCTTTCCCTGGGCACTATACCTCCCACTTAGACAGCTGAGGCCCTTGCCCTTCTTGTGTTAGCACCTATGCTAAGTTCCCTAGCTTTTCTCGAGCTGCTCTTCGAATGCTCAATCCCCATTTGCTGCCTTAACATTGAGCTCGCCCTGTAATACCCTTTGCCCACACTCGGTTGATCTGTGGATGTAGCCTCTTACTCCTGCTTTGTCTTGGCGAAATCCTCATTTGTAAGACAAATATTATAACAAATTAAGCAGCCAAACAACGGGTGGGTGTCTGCCTGACGTCAGCCTGCATTTCATTAGCAATCGCTAGGCTAACACGTTCCATATGGACGAGCCTGCAGGGTAGCCCCCTGCTGCCCAGCCCAGCGTGGCCCAGCTCAACTTGGTTGCCACGGTTGGCCCCCACCCTCAGCCTAAGTCAGCCCCCAGTTTGGACCCCATCCGGGCCCCCGCCATTATGTCATCTTTAATTTGGTCTTGTCACACATCACCTGACACCTACCCCCGTCATGCTGTAACCTTTTGTCCCACTGGAGTGAAAAAGGCTTTCTCCCTCTCCTTTCCTCTCCCACTTTGCCTGTTGTTTTATTCTCCCTTTTCTTCTCAATGTTTCTCTCACGCCTTTTCCCCCCTCACTCGCACTCTCTCTGCTGGCTTCTGTCACTTTATTCCTCTCTCTGTCTTCAGCCTCTCTCTTAATGTAAACCCACCTGCCTTTCCCCGGTGCCATTTGTTATCCAAACTTCAGATACATATGTTTGTTTGTGTGTGTGTGTGTGTGTGTGTGTGTGTGTGTGTGTGTGTGTGTGTGCGTGAGGAGCCCAGGAAGCAACCACGAAACATTCCGAGTTTGATGACACCTCAATTCAGTTACCCATAAACCTTTTCCCAGACCCACGACAGATGAGCTGAATGACAGTGATGTATGGGAAGTGACAGACGCAGGGGAAAGTTAGGCGTTCTGGAAAGAGCTAAATGATGGCACCTGACAGGATTCTGGAGAGCGGTGGTTCTGCCTCCTCCGATGGAAATATGGAATGTGACGAATCTGTGGCAAAAAGAAGGACAGAAAAGCACAGGGTACAAGATAAGAGTAAGCATGCTGATAAGAAAATAACATGCAGGGTTTCATGCGTTGCAGTCGGGCTGCAGCAACCATGTGTGTGCATGTGGACTACAGGTGTGTTATACATATGATTACTTGTGTGTGTAGGCACTTGTAAGCACAGCCTGTGTGGCTGTATTTTCACGCTTTCCCTTCACTGGCCTGTGTAATGATGTGTGTTTTTTATGGCCTTTGTGCACTGGTGTGTGTGGGTTGCTGTGCACACCCATGTGTGTTGCTGGGTGTCTCTGGTACCCGTCCCTCATCACTGCTCTGGTCCCCCAGGTCTCCGCTGTTGGCTTCACTCTCCTCTCCTGTTCTGCTGTGCTGCTTTGGTTTTTCCTTTTCCCTATTCTCTTCTATTGTGGAAAGGATGACAAACTGGTGCAGTTGTAAAGGGATCTGCTAATGTACATACGGTCAAATTTATGATACATATAATCATTTTCTGGTTTGACTGGTTTAAAACTCACAGTTGCATTGTTGGACGAATACACCGCAGTTGTGATACATTCACGAGCTTTGAAAGATCTATATATATAGATCTATATATATATAAAGATCTATATATATACAGTATATCATGCAAGTCATGACTCCCTTTTGCTTCTGCAATAACACAATGAAGGAAGAAAGTAGTGACAGCTGTTGGAAGACCATTCGGTATAATGATTATCTTCACCATACAGCTCAGTATCTGTATATTCAACTTGCTTGGAGGAAAATGACTTTTAAGATGAAAGAGATATTTTGGACTAGTGAGAACGGCACTCTCCGTTATGAAAGAAACTTCTGAGATTATTAATACCCAAATGATTGTATACATCATAGGGTAAAAAGCTGTAAATGCAAAAAATGTAATAGAACAAATGCGGTTGCATTGATAGAGGAAGGCTCATTCCCCCAGTAGATCAGGGTTAATGTTTAGCCACCTTTGCCTTTCAGTTTTATTTTATTGTTTAAATTGTAATTATTTATATATTATTTGAACTCTCTTTAATTCATCTCCTGATCCTGTTTTTTCCCCAGATCTTGAAACTTAAAATAATATTGTTGAAAGTGTCAAATAAATATTACTATTTAATACGTTGGGCAGCTTATGATACACGTTTAAACCCACACATGCCATTTGAGCTTGAATGTTTATTCTTCACTTGGATATTGACATGTGAGGATAACCTCAACACCTGGACATCCGTGGTCCAGTTGAGGAATATGGGATTGCAGCACTTCAACTCTGTTTTCACACAGTTAGTGTCACATTATGTGAGCTTCACTTTCAGCAGGCAGTTAAAATCACAATGCTTGCACGTTCAAAGTAATTCAAAGTGAGGCTGGCTTTTTAGATGACAGTGGTTTGCTGTGGTAAATACCAGAATGCCAACACCAGACATTTGTTTACAGAGTTTTGAGTGTCTGATTGTGGGGTATGCTCAGTAGCAATGTTTGTTTGGTGTCTTTGTTTTGGATGTGTATTTGTGTGTGTATGTGTGCTGGCTCTCAGTGGGGTTGTCGGTCGCTCACGCTGGTTGGAAGTTTATGATCAGTATTTTCCGGCTTGCATGACTTAGCGTGTGAAAATCCAACAAAAACACACACATATACTAATACACACACGCACACATTTATGTTGTGGCTCTTGATGATGTTCCATCGTGTGTCCTTTACTGCATGGTAGTCTTGGTAGCGGTGCACTGTGGGGGGAGTCAGGCTGTGTGTAACTTTTTTGTATTTGTGAGTGCAGCTGCACGTCGGTGTGTGTGGAATGAGTGTAAAAGACATCAGACACCACCGTTAATGGGCTTAATCAATGACAGATGAAATTCTTGTTGTTTTTCTCACCGCAGCACTGTCTGCTCCAATAGAAACAAGGCACAGAATGTGCAGAGAGACTGATGGGGACGACTGAGGTTGGAAATCTCACTTACGTTCTCAGCCACCATGCACACGCACGCACACACGCGCACATGCACATGCACGCGCACATGCACGCGCACACACACGCACACACACTCTTAAACGCCATGAGGCACAGTTCCACATTGGCATGAACCTGCTTGCTTTTTTCTGCCACACAGAGTTAACGAATTGCAGGAAATATGCATATTACAAATAAACTATGCATACACTGGCCTTTGACTGTATGTTATATGCACACACACACACACACACACACGCACTCACGGACACACAAAAACACACACACTTGCCAAAGTCCTTTCTGTGCTCCAGCTGGGGACCCAGCTGCAGTGATGTCATTGCTTACTGCCACTTTGCTGATTGTGACTCTTATTGAAAGCAGAGCACTTTGATTCAGCTTCAAGAGCGGTCGATGTGCACAGACATGCACATGCATACACACATCGCACAAATACCAAAATAGATTGCGCACATTATGCACACACACACACACACACATACGGTTCATACCATCAGCATATTTTGTGCACACACACGCGCGCACACAATGTGCCTTAAGGTTGGATCATAGTGGTAACATCATTTTCACAGCACTTTTCCAAAGTAGACAAACAGATTGAGATGAGATGGAAACCAGGATGAGAGGGGAGGAAAGTGAGAAGGCTGTGCCCCTGCAGACCTGATCCAGAAAGAGAGAGCAAAAGAGAGAGAACGACAGGGAGATAGGTGGCAGTGTTGACAGTTTGCTTTGAGAGCAGAGATAACAAAGATTAAGTTATGCAGTGAGGGAATGTCTCTTTTGCCCAAGCTATCCCCAGAGACATCCATCACCCGAGCACATGTAGGCTTATGTGCACAAACATCTACCCCATGTGTGCTGACAAACACACACTCATAACTGTGTGCTGATTTAGATATACACACACGCACGCACGCACGCACGCACACAGACCCGCTCGCATGAATGCGCGCACAGACCCAAAAAGTCCTTGCCAGAATTTTTTAACTATCAAGATCTGATATAAAACATCATTCTCCTCTTAACCTCCTCAGCATACACCCATGCACACACACTGACAAAATCAGTTACAAGGTTCTGTGAAAGTCCTGCCAGCGTAAAAAGCTGCAAACATATGAGAACAGGCCTGAACAGTTTCCCCATATTATGGTCCATCTGGACATGTCCCAGCACCCCCCCTTTCCTTCTGCGCCGGCCTTCACTCTGTGTCCTCGCTGCCAGTGGCACAGTCTCAAGTTCTCAACCCTCCATCACCTCCTCCACCACCCTCTAGACCTTTCTACCCATTCATGTCCCCAGACCTTATTCGTTTTGCCTCTCTCTCTAAACCTTTTTGCCTTGTCCCTTTCCCCCCCCCCCCCATCTCTCCCCTCTACTCCCCCGTCTCCCCCTCCCCTCTCCTCTGCCTTGTATACACTCGTCTGTTGGCATGTCCTCTGTCTTTCCAGCCTTTGAAGGCTTTTCAGGCTGCTAATAAAAGACAGGTCCCCACCACAACAAAAGGGCTCAGCGCTGCCTTTGAATAAACAGTTTATTTCGCCTCTTTTTTTTTTTCAACCCCATCACGCACCCCCTCCCTCCCCTACATCCTTCCCCACCCCTGTGTTTTTTTCAGTCTTGGCTAAGGGGGAAATATGTGCACTTGCTATGTTTTTTTTCCATGTGATCACAATGCTCTGGAACAGATTAACAGAAGACGAGGGAGGGAGAAAGAGGGATGAAAAAGAGCAGAAGAGGGAACAGAACAAGAGAGCAGGTAACTGTGGCAACCTTGGCCTTCAGAGTAGACAGGCAGTCTGTGTGTGTGTGTGTGTGTGTGTGTGTGTGTGCGTGCGTGCGCCTGTGTGTGTGTGTGTGTGTGTGTGTGTGTGCAAGCTTGTGTGTGCTTGTATGTGTGCGCATTCATCTGTCAGCTCGTCAGTCAATCTGGCTCTTTATATCTCCGTGCTGACTCGGACCATATTGCTCGGGGGTCATGGGACACATGCTCTCCTCCCATCTCAGCATCTTATCTTCAGAGCACTGCAGCACACTCCTACAAGCACCTGTAGTCTGCACTCAGCGGTAAACTCCCCAAATCACATTAGGCCTGTGTACACTGGCAACACCTTGCTTTCCCAAGGGGATTCAAATAAACATCTAGTTGAAGAGAGACCTGTTTTGTTGGATAAACTGGAACAACTCAGCTTTGAATCTGAACGTAATCCACCGCATCCAGGGGAATCACGTCAAAGGTGACCTGACAATTTGTCCTGTTTACATGTGTAGAAATATTTCTCTGGCTAGAAATGACTTGTGAGGCATATTTGAAAAGGCGTATTTTCCCCCGAATGTTAATAAGTTCTCAGTTTGTTGGAACTGGACCCAGTGCGGCCCCCTCTCGCTGGAAAGACACTCTGCTACTGAATGGAGCCCCAACAGTCGGGCCAGGAGGAGGCTGGGCAGGGCAAAATGCCCCCTCCAGCAGATCTGGACAAACATAAATACGGTTGAAAATGTTTCAAATGCTTGAGGTGAACCTCAACTCCTCTCATCAGACACTTAAACAACCTCGGCACGAACGAAAATCGTTTGGAGGGATACGTTTATTAAGCGCTGGCAACGTGTGTTTTCAAGCGCTCAATGGGAATGCAGCTACTTTCTTGCCTGGGTTCTTTTCCCTGCTCGTTACAGCCCAACCCGCACAAGCCACAGGCAGACTGTAACACAACCAAACACTCCGCTGGACCAAACCACAGCTTGCTACTCGACATCCATACAGCAAACGCTCTGCCTCTCCATCAACTTTCGCTTCTTCTCATTCTCCTCGTGTTCATCCAATGCTTCTCTCTGCACTGCTGTGTTGATTGCCTACCGTTTGACTTCTTCTCCCATTCTCTGTTTTTTCTCTTTGACTCACATTATTTTCAGGTACTGGCAGGCTGCGTTGCCGCAGCCACAGAGCTCAGAGTAAATAAATGGTCATTTTTCAGCCTCTTTTTCATGGAAGTTGAACAACAGCATGAAGAACATGTGTGTAACAGAATTAAGTGTGTTAGAATGTGTGCGTATTATACGTCAGTGTGTACATATTTGCCTGTATATATGTGTGTGTGTGTGTGTGTGTGTGTGTGTGTGTGTGTGTGGGGCAGCAAACCGCAGGCTTATTGGAGCTATTAGAGAGCTGGCTGAGCAACACAGCAGAGCAGCACCAGATGGGCAACCAGCAGTAGACACATTGCATGTAGATTTGCACACATACAAAACACACACACACGGCATTTATCCATATAATACACACTATGTACACATGGTGCACATTAGTACTGACAGATTGACAGAAGAAATATTAATACATACAATACACACATGTGCATAAACAGACTTTGAAACTATGCAAACAAATTGATTACACACACCTACACTTGTGCACAGCTGGCATGCACAGCTGCCACACACTCTGGAGCCTCAAGATGTTCCCGATAAATGATGGACAGAGTGAGAGTGAGTACGCTTGACACCGTAGAGTATCTCTTCATCTCTGTCATTCTGATAATCCCTCTCTCCTCTCATCCATTACGTCACTCTGCCTCTCTCCGGGCCACCCCCCCCTCCGGGCCATCCCCCCCCCCCCGCCCCATCTCCCCCACAGTATCAAAAACCCTCATCCTGCTCTGTGCGTCAGTCACTTACTCTTTCCCTTCTCTGTTTACCTACTTCCCACCATTAGATCTATTTATTCTCTTATGTTCCCGTTATTCTACTGCTCTCCCTCTCCAGTGCTTTGTTTAGATAAATAATAAATAAATAACGCATAAAAAGGTAGGTTTTATTTGATCACGTTTTTCAGACATACTTTAGATTGTCTGTGCCCCACCGTGTGCAATGATGGATGGAGTATTCAAATCCTTAAGTTCAGTAATACCAGTAATACCTGTAGCAGTTACCTATAGGTAAAAAAGAGGAATAACAATTACAACTTGACGCTGTTCAAGTATAGCCCTGATCATCAACTGGTCCTTCGGATTCTACTACTGTACTCCTAAATATGATTTTCAAATGAATGAACATGTAAGCCGCATAGGGGAAAAATTGATTTTATTTATAGTTTCCTTTTTGTATTGGTTATGTGATCAGTATTGCAATCCTGTGTTGCCCAATTGTTCAATATTCAGCACTGCTGTGGGACCAATCTATCCTCACATCGACACTTAAAACCTTGCATGGCCAACAAAACCGTACAGTTCTTATTGGCTTCCTAGAAGTCATCGCAGCTTGTCTAGAATTTCTTATTTTCCCTGCGATGTTCCTTTTGCATCTCCGTCTTGGCCGACTTCGATTTAATACATGCTTGAGAGTTACCCCTATCCTTCTCCCATTTGTCATCCATCAGACCCAGAAAAGTTATTGGAACATTGCAGCCATGCTTCCCGTGGCGTGGATGCGGCCGGCGGGCACGTTCTTGGGGTTGCAGTAAAACAAGCGTCTAATGACACCCCCTGTAACCACAGCAAAGGGGGCTGGGGTGGGGGGGGCACGCGTCACTTGCGCTAACCCAGGAAATGCTTTGGTAGGCCACAGGGTAATTGGGACTGTCCCATGTAATTTGGGCGGAGAGGCAGGCATGTTTGGCCTGCACTCCTGCACTTGTTTCTCTCTGGCTGTTGGTCAACCACACAGCACCACAGTAACAATAAAGCGACAGAGGGAGGGAGGATGAGGGCTAAAGGAGATAGGATACCAAAAAAAAAAAAAAAACGATAAGGCTGAAGGGAAGGAAAATGTGCAAACATGTGCAAACAGAGTACTGGGGGAGCTGCACGGAAAGAAATCGGTGAATAGAAAGCAGAGGCAAGGGGTAGAGATTGACAGAGCGCATTAGCAGTGTATGTGTCTGCCTGTATTGAAAGGAGTGTCAGGAGTAAGTTAAGTGTGGTGTGTGTATGGTGGGCATTATTTTTCCCCATGCAGGTTCTCCTACGCTGAGGCAGATGGAAAATAGGAAAGGGGAGCAGGGGGAAATTCAGCTTAGTCAGGTCTTCTGCTCCAGAAGTGTACGCATCACAGTGTGTGTGCATGCGTGCATGTGTTTTCTCTGTCTGTCAGGTCCTCTTCACAAGCAGTGCTCACTTTAAGTGGGACAGACAGCTCAAAGACTAAAGAGTTCTCTGTGTGCTGGCCTGAAACCGCAGGTGTGTGTTTGTGCGCGGACACTTGTATCTACGTTGAGCTGTGTGCACAATTTCTTTGTGTACATATTTCTGTTTTGGTACAGGCTCAATTGTGGTAGTCATACATCTGTGTGTGTGTGTCTGTGTGTGTGTGTGTGTTTTGCTTGTGTGTGCGTGTGTGTATTAGGGATTGTGCAGCACTTGCGTCACTGGTTATCAGGTGTTCTCGGTGTGCGTTTGAGTTGTCTATGTGCATGGGTGCGTGCATATGTGTTCAACTTAAACCAGACGAAACACTTAACCGTGCAGCAGTGTGTGTGTGTGTGTAATGTCTCTTTTTGTGTTGTCTTACCGGTCTGTCTCTGCAGATCTTTGCGTATTAGTGGAATTAGACGGCCTGTTCCCCATGTTGTCTGTGTGTGTGGGTTCTGTCTCCATATCTGTCTGTTTTTTCTTGAGTCGCTAGTGTGTGTTTGTGTGCACGAAGAGAAATATGTCTAAGCATTCTGCTTCGGTTTATATGTGTGTGAGCGTGCATATATAAATGTGCAAGAATGTGTGTGTGTGTGTGTGTGTGTGTGTGTGTGTTGCAGGCTCTGGGGTCACCGGCAGGTCCTCGTCTCCTCAGACCAGACCAGACGATGGGGAGGGGAGCAGCTTGGTGCAGCGGCGTGCAGTGTAGCAGTCTCCAATCTGGGACATGGCCTTGGGCTGCGACTAAATGAAAAATGAAACAGCACAGCAGCAGGGCATTAAATGTTTGTAAATCGGAGACTGCCTAAACCGTGTTAAACACAAAAACACACACAGAGCAGACTCCAAACAGATCTCCCACAGAAGAGTACCCCCTGACCTGCTTTCCTGGCTTGGCTCCGGTCCAACCCTAGTCAGGTACACACCAAAGGCGATTTCTCCGCTAGTGGCCAGGCTTGGGTTTATTTTCCTTTTAAATGCTGCTTTGTTTTCATTATTCATCAGTGTGACGGTTTCTCGAGCAGGACTCACGACCGCAATTGAATGCCCCTTTTAAACTTCAGTAAACAAAATATTTAGCAAGTGTTGTTGTTCTTCTCCCCCGATTCTTGCGTAACATTAATATGTTTAACAAAGCACAGATGCGGTGCTCAGCCTGGAGACACAGGTCTGCGGAGGGAGAAAGGCAGGGAGACTTTTTTTTTTTTTTCAAGAATGTCCCTATCTTGGGGTCAGTCATTACAAACATATCCTCATCCTGCCAGAGCCTGCCCGAGCAAGAAACACTGACCTTTCTCTGGACACTGCTGACCTATTAAGTTGGTATCATGTTTTCTTTTTGACATTTAGGCTCTACTCTCCACATGTGGCTCACAGAGGGATTTAGACAAACACAGGAATAAGCTCAAGTAAAAACACAGGGGGAGGCAGGGAGGAGGAGGTGTAAAATGTGATGGAACAGGAGATGAGGAGAGACAAAACGGGAGATATATATACAGAGTGAGAGAGAGAGAGAGAGAGAGAGAGAGAGAGAGAGAGAGAGAGAGAGAGAGAGAGA
>JAFBJU010000957.1:197466-224886 GCA_016785305.1 Colistium nudipinnis | reverse complement strand
AGAGAGAGAGAGAGAGAGAGAGAGAGAGAGAGAGAGAGAGAGAGAGAAACGGGGTGAGGTGAGGGGGAGAAGGTCTTGCCATAAACAGAGGGAGTGCGAGGTATACTTCTCGCTGGAGACCAATAGAATTTTAAGCCTTTTGTGCAGCAGTTGAGGTTACGAGTTGTTTCAATTCAGGAAGGACTCCCCGAGCCAAAACAGTTCCAGTATCCCTGCACCAGTGCAGCAGACAACGCCAAAGCTCTGCACAGCTGGGAAAGTCCATTCTGACTCATTTGTGGATTCCATCTGCAGATGGAGAAATTCTGCTGCAGTGTAGTAAATAAGGCCGGAATAGTGAAATGGAACACCATGCGGCCTCCTCTCCTCTCATTCAGTTTGATGATTAGCCCGACTACCAGTAGCCACTGACCAAATGTCAATCGTGTGTCAGTCCTGACGGATTGTCCCCCCTCATTAATGAAGGAGCTTTGAATCTACAATAACATCAGCAAATGAAGCATCCATTCATTCATCCAGCCCTTCCTTGATTCCTTCACTCCTCTCTTTGCTCCCTCATCCCTCCCTCCTGCTCCCTCACTCTCTGTCCTCTTCTTCTTTCATCTCAGGCCAGACATGCCCAACTGTAGCCAATTAGCATTCCCCCTTCCCCTTCGTTTTTGCCCCCTCTTCTCTCCTCTCTGTGTTTGTTGTGTAAATTAGATTTAGGGGTTCTAGACAGATTTTGTACTGTTTAAGCTCTCTCTTTCTTCTGCTCTCTCTCCCTTAACATGAATAAACCTGCTGGCAATTAAACATTTATGGAACTGGCATGCCCCCATTTATCCCATTTCACTCTCTCACTCTCTCTCTCGCTCTTCCTACTCATTCACCTCTAACCTGCTTTTATCTCTCTCTGTCATTCTCCCTTTCTTCTTGGGTTTTCACCTTATGGGTCACATTGTCTTCATTCAACACCTGCTATTCAGGCTGACCCATCCTGTGCTTGTCCGTACTCATCTCCCCCCCCTCTCTCTCTCTCTCTCTCTCCAGCTCTCTATCCCTGTCTCTCTCCCTGAGTGGAGTAGGGGAATGATTAGTGAGAACACATTCAGATTTTCCTTCCATGTGTCATGCCAGTGAAACGCCCGTGTGCCCGCAGCACTTGGGACAGCTGTGCCAGGGAAGAAGTGGTGTTGGGCTGTGTGTTGTGTGCATTTGTGCGAGTGGGCATGCATGAGAGAGCGTGTGTGTCAAGAAAACAACAAAGACGTGGGATTAAAAAGCGACACGGCGTGATACAATAGGCAGCACTTGTATATCATAAACGAGGAACTGTGTAACTGGTTGTACAATGCGTGTGGTATAGCGGTGTGCGCGCGCGTGCGCGCGCCTATGTTCCGTGTTGAAGTGGGGCCTGTGGTGGTGGTTGTGCACATGTTTTGACATCACAGATGTTTGTGTATCCCTCACGGCTTATCAAGGTGTGTGCAGATGCATGCGAGTGTGTAGGCTACGAGTTTGCAGTCGTGGGAACTCTAATTCTGCTCTCGCGGCACAGATGTGTTGCATGGTGCTATGAAACCTGACCCCCCCTCTCACCAACAGCAGCCCCCCTCTCCTCCCTTGTCCTCTAAACCCGCCCAGAACTCTGCGTTAAGACACATGTGGAAACAATTCAGTCAATGCCCTGAGCCGGGTAGCCCTCACACACACAAACAGATGTATACACACAAGATACACGCACATTATACACACACAAGATACACACACATTTCCCACTCACCCCTCTCATATACTATGCGCAGACATACACACACCCTGCATACGCTCACATGTTACTCTCATCTGTCCTCTGCTGAGGTGCTCATTGCATGGCATTTGACAGTGTGTTAACTCTACTGTGATCCTAAACTGCTATCAGGTTGTCTACACTCAATCAGTAAGTCATGTGTATCCCCAGGATAGCAAAGGGTTTATGGAGGAGGTGAGCAGGAGGCTACATTTACAAAACAATATAGGCAGCAGGGAGAGTGCAGATTTTTTGGCGATGTTGTAACTTTATAATACAAGTTAGTAATGCTATATTAGCATCTGATGTCACATAGCTGCCTGTGGTGCCAGCATGCAACAGCACAGGAGAAATGAAGCAAAAGACTGAGAACGATTTACACAACCTCAAGTCTCCTTGAACTGAAGACATGTTATCGTTGTCTTTCTCAAAAGTAGACATTTTGTCATTTATACACGTATAATGTTAGAGCCAGGTTGTTGCAGCTTTGACTTGTTCTTTTTTTTTGTTTGACTTCTTCTTAAGCTGATACTGATGAATCTGAAACTAAAATTTGTGTATTAACATATCTGGAAACTCGATTCAACGTATACACTGGAATAAGAACCAGGACACCGAGCAACAACTGTAAGGTAGCAAGCATTACAGTTCTCCTTTCACCTGTGTGAATCGTCATGAGAAGTCTTGAACGGGATTATCCGAGTGTGAGAGAGCGTGTGTGTCAGGTCAGGGGAGAGCAGAGACTGGGTTGTTTTTGATATAGCTAAAGTACAGAAACAAGCCCATTTCTGTAATTTAATATTTCACTGCCTTCACATCTGGAGCTGCATGTAAAAATGGAAAATAGAGGGGTGGGCTATAAGACTGACATAGAAGGAGGGAGGAAGAAAGAGGAGAGAAAAAATACACCCTCTTCTCCTGCGCACACATTCATGGTCTTCACTCACTCACTACTCACTCTATGACCACATGCTCGTCTGCGTACACACACTTTTTACGGTAACACAGGATGGATACTCGATGCATGCACATACAGTGCTTGTCTTTTGTTTTCTTTCTCCCTCCCAATCAGTCTCCTTTCTTTTTTCCTTTTTTTTCGTCAAACTCACACATACACACACCGCTCTGGGGTGACTGGTGTTGTAAGTTGGCGTGAGCGTGTAGGTGATCTGGGTGTGATTACTGCTTGGCTCCCCGACAGCTCTGATGATGACATTGTGCTTTGAGCTCCTCTGGCCTGGGTTCGCTCCAAACACAACCAGGCAGTACACTCGCTCTACCTCGCAACCGTGCATACATGTGGCCTAGATACTCTACGCAGCCACACACACTCTGTGCATGGTATTAAATGTTCAAGTGAACAATCGGGCACTGGTGAGAGTGTGAGGTTCAGAGAGAACCAAAAAGCGGTGTCAAATGATCTCTAATGATGAGGTATGGTAGTCAGGATCACGTCCCCCTCTCTTTGTTGTACAGTATGTATGCATGCCATAATTGTGTTATTAAAATCACTTCTGCCTCTTTTTTTTTTTTTTTTTTTTTAGGAACAACCTGCTTTTGAGTCTGTTGCTGCTCATCAGATCACTTCTATCTTTCTGTGTTGTCACTGGCTCTGTATGTATTTAATTTTCTCCAAGTGTCTGTTTGCCTCATTTAAATGCCAAGCTTAGAGAGCAGCTGTGTGTTGGATCGTTGCTATCAAGACAGAGTCCACATATGTACACACATACAAGCACGCGCACACACACACACACAGACACACTATTCTCTCAGTGGTGGGGCTTCGTGCCCAGATTGTGTTAATCCTTGCTGTCCTCCACACATTTCTCTAAACCCATCAACGTCAACGCCGCTTTGATGAAGACACACACACACGCGCACACACACACACACACTTACAACTCTCCATCATTATCATTGCTTCAGCTGGAGAAGAGTCAGCACTTTTGTTTGTAATTACACGGGTTTGAAGTGAAAGGAAAGCCTTTTTTTTTTTAGAATAGCGGAGAGGATGGATGGAATAGCGGGAATAATGAAAGAGCAGGTCAAAAAAAAGCACACCAGCATGTCTGCGACATATTAGTCACATTTTACCGTAATTGTTGTTCGACCCCATCCCACACTTGTAAAAAAAATAAAAAAAAAAAAAAAAGAAGAAAAAAATAAATAGTTTGAGAATGTGCTCGGCAGTGGATGGCTTCCAAGGTTTTGTCTGGTGCGTTCTGTACAAGGGGCGAAAGGAGCTTTGTGGCTGACTGGTATGGCTTTAAAAACATCACATCTATGGGTAGAGGCCTGTTCCACTTCCTAAGCCCGGGGCTTCAGTTAGGATTGACCCCATCAAAGCAGAATAGATTGGGCCATTTGTAGAGGTTCTAGAGTCTTCAGCGAGCAGTGCAAAACCTAAGATAAAGGAAACATTGACAATTGGGTTGATTCCCTTCCCTCTGGACTTGTGGTGATAAGACAACCCAAGGATCGTGGAGACAGAAAAGCCAATTGATTGATGGACTGTTTTCCAAAGACTTATCGCTTCAATATCAAAGAGTTAACCTGTTTGTCGGACGCCTAAGCGTGTTTGACTGAGGCACAGCAATGTTCACAAACAACACACAACTGAGTAATGACAGGCACGTGGCACATGGCAACATCCACGCGGCTTGCCGCGATCCCTCAGGGTTCATAAAACACAAGCCTCGTTAAAATGTGTGCTCCCACTGTGACAGGCAAGCCAAGGCCACAGTTCGGGGATAAAGGTCGTCGTGACAAAAAAAGAAGACTTTCTGCAGTAAACAAAACTAGTCCTTCTCCCCTTTAACCCAATTAGTTTGTGTTGTTGACATGTTTCCATGCATTTGCATTTTAGATCTCTGAGCTTGTCCAGCTCTTTCCGCTCTTTAATACCTTGTTTCTTGGACAATTCCGACACACTCCTATGTGCTATTCATTACACATATTTCATGCAACTCCTTGGGGAGCATCACCGCTGTTGCATGTTTGTTGTGCACGGGCACATTTCTAGAAGAAGAGACTGGCTATGCAAAAAAAAAAACCACAGCTTATGGCGAAAACATATGCGCACAATGCACAAGTACACGTATTAAAAAATACAACTGCTTGGGGAGGTGTGTGACCCATGGACGTCCTCTCCTGACTCCCAGTGTTGCCCAACAGGGAGTGTTTGTGTGGTATCCAAGGGCAACGGCTAGAGAGGGTGGGGGAGGCTGATGCAGAGAGGCAGGGCTGCAGCCACACTTTCTACACTCGTTTGTTTGCATGTCTGATTGCTTCATGTGTGTGTGCCTGCAGAGCATGCAGGTGGGCTTGTGCACGATGTCATTGTACGACTATGTTAGCGTATGGCTGCTTGCGCATGTGTACTGGTGCATGCATGTGTGTGCCTGGGCAGTGTGTGGAAAGTGTTGTTGTCTACTGGCTAACTGTTACTGACAAGCACACACTGACTACTGGAGTCAAAAAGTTAAACGTACTCTATGCTCTTTTCTTTCCCTAGAGGCTCCCTCTTTCTGCCTCTCTAACTTTCTCTCCTCCCATTTTTATTTTCTATATTTTTCTCTCTGTCATACTCTCCTGCTTTTTCTCTCTCCCTGACGGTTTCTTTCTTTTGCCCCCTCCCTCCCTCCATCTCTGATGATTTTAGCAGAGGTGTGACTCATTGGGCATGGAGCCATAATGTCAGGTAGTGAGGGGAGGGCGGGAATGAGGTGGGGGGTGAGAGAGAGAGAGAGAGAGAGAGAGAGAGAGAGAGAGAGAGAGAGAGAGAGAGAGAGAGAGAGAGAGAGAGAGGTTTTAAAAGTGGTGAGGTGTAGTGCAGGGGGTGGGGGGTCTGAGATATGCAAAACAGAGTGGAATGTGCAAGAAGGAAAGAGTGAGAGTGAAAGAGGGAGACTGGGGAGAGGGAGGGGTGTACAGTCAGCACAAGGAAAACATAAAAAAGGAGGGAAATGAATAATTTCTGCAAACGGTTTCCGTCACAATTTATTTTTTTCCCTTTGCATGTTTTCATGATTGCTGCTTGAGTTTTGGCCATGCAACATATTCTGTGAGCTGACCAATGTGTTTATGTGCAAACCTGTTCACGGGCAGGCCTCCATTCATGATTTTTTTATGGGTTAAAGTAGCTAATTACCGGGAGGGTCATTAATATGTACCCACCTCCCAATAAAAAAAATAGACCTGTAGGAAATGGAGGAGGAAGGAGCAATGGTTGGAAGAAGGGTGTAAAGCATGAAGAGAACAAAAAGACAGGGGGAAAGGAGAGGTGATAGGTGGATTGGAGGGAAAAAAAAAGGGTGAAGCAGTGTGATTATGAGAATTTAGTTCAGAGAGGGTTACACAGGCACATTCATGCTCATGTGATTGTCAATCAATTATCTTTGTGGCCCCAAGGCAGGGGTTCTCCGCTCAGCTAAGCCTTGGCACTTGCGCCCACAAACAGACAGATGGAGATAGATAGAGAGATAGAAAGACAGATAGATAGATAGATAGATAGATAGATAGATAGATAGATAGATAGATAGATAGATAAGGAGAGAGAGAGAGAGAGACAGAGATGGTGCTCTGACGTCTGTCCTTGGTAGACACTGTATTTGTGCCAGTGTTATTTCTCAGTCTCCTCTTTCTCATTATAAACGTATACACAGTCGGTTATTAAAGGTTATTAATGACAGTGATGACATGTTTAATTTTACCTATCCATCAAACAGTCCCACGATGCGGTTTGTCATTTTTCAGGTAATTATTTTATTATTTTTTTCCGGTACTGCCCCCCTACAGATAATTCTTAATGGGCCGTACTGACGCAAAACTGGGGTTTAGTTTGCAGCAATTTTGGTATGTTGCTGTCATGACGTTTTGCCATGTGCATGCGCTGGACACGGACCTGATCCATCCATTATGTTTAAGCAGTGGTGACAGAGGCCGGGGGGGGATCAAAGTCCTTCTGATAGATTTCTATCACCACTCCCACCTGTTCCCTGTGGAATTTCCTCTCTTCCCAGCATGCGTGCATGCGCGTGCACGTCTGTTATGTCTATCAGACTGTTTGTGTTTCTGCATGTGTGCCTGAGTTTGCATCTGTTACCAGGTGGATGTGGACCTGTGTTTGTGTGCATACGCGTGTGTGCGTGTGGGTGTGTGGGTGTGTTTGTGTGTGTGTGTGTGTGTGTGTGTGTGTGTGTGTGTGTGTGTGTGTGTGTCTGTTTCAACAAGTCTGCAACTTGCGGGAATCTTATAATATGGAGCTGGAATATGAATTCATGTCTGTGTCTGTCTAGCCCTGCTCCAACCCCCCCCCCCCCTTTTTCTTTCTCCTTCTCTCACTCTCTCTTTTTTCTCTCACCCTTTGACAGCTCTAATAAGTTCAGTAGATCAGGTTACACCCCTTGATACATGCCAACTCTTCTCAGTTTTTTTGGTCTTTCTTTAATTCTGTCTTCTCGATTCTTTCTTTTGCCCACTCCTTGTAAAAGCTGCATCTCACCAACAGACAGTTTCTCACGAACAAGACGACAGACACACACGCGCGCGCGCACCCACACTGTCAGGCAGAGAGACAGTGCATGCACGCACCATCTTTGAAGGCCTCTCAGGTTGCTGACATTTTCCATTTTTGCGCATATAAAGTAATAATAATAATATTAGTGGGTGTGACAGAGCAAGGGTCCATTCACTGCCACTGCCAGCCTCCTATAAATATCCCCCTTCTTCGGGGGAATCCGAGAAGCAGCAGAGACCTTCAGTTTACACAGCTGAGAAGCATGTGGACGAAAACCTCCATTCGCTCTCTTTCCCTCTTTTTCCTCCCTCTCCTCTCCCCTGCCCCTGCTCTTCATTTTCCTATCACTTCACCACTTGGTCTGCTACTGTGTGTCTTTCTTGGTGTGTTTTCTTTCTTTGTCTTATCGCCTCTCACCTGCCTTCCTCCTCTGTGATTTCTTGCAACTATCTCTCTGGTATGACCTTCCACCTTTCCTCTCACCCTCACATCCCTCTCCTTCTGTTTATCTCCTCTGCTAGCTTTTGTGGTGACGCAATGGGCAGAGTTCAGCGGTCATTACGGAAACTGCAGAGTGATGAGGTGGAGCTAATTGCAGGTGGAAGTCACCCCCCCCCCCAACCCCCATCAAAACACACACACGCGCGCACATGTACTTTCTATAGTTGTGAGGACATCATTCATTCCACATATAGCTAAAGTTTCCTTACAATGCAAAGCTGTCTTCACAGATATTGAGTGTATCTTCTGAAGAAAGGCATGAGAGAAGAGAGGCTATTTCTCTCTCACACACACACACGCACGCACGCACGCACGCACGCACGCACGCACGCACAATTCGGGGGAATCCGAGAAGCAGCAGAGACCTTCAGTTTACACAGCTGAGAAGCATGTGGACGAAAACCTCCATTCGCTCTCTTTCCCTCTTTTTCCTCCCTCTCCTCTCCCCTGCCCCTGCTCTTCATTTTCCTATCACTTCACCACTTGGTCTGCTACTGTGTGTCTTTCTTGGTGTGTTTTCTTTCTTTGTCTTATCGCCTCTCACCTGCCTTCCTCCTCTGTGATTTCTTGCAACTATCTCTCTGGTATGACCTTCCACCTTTCCTCTCACCCTCACATCCCTCTCCTTCTGTTTATCTCCTCTGCTAGCTTTTGTGGTGACGCAATGGGCAGAGTTCAGCGGTCATTACGGAAACTGCAGAGTGATGAGGTGGAGCTAATTGCAGGTGGAAGTCACCCCCCCCCCAACCCCCATCAAAACACACACACGCGCGCACATGTACTTTCTATAGTTGTGAGGACATCATTCATTCCACATATAGCTAAAGTTTCCTTACAGTGCAAAGCTGTCTTCACAGATATTGAGTGTATCTTCTGAAGAAAGGCATGAGAGAAGAGAGGCTATTTCTCTCACACACACACACACGCACGCACGCACGCACGCACAAACACACACACACACACACGCACACGTATTCTGTAGCAACAGATACTTCTGAGCCTCAATTAATCCACCCAGCGTGTATCTGAGACAGATGAAAGTGCGGTTTATTGGTGTTTAGCTCCTTCTAGTGGCAATTCTATGTCAACGTCACAACACGTCCAATACTTGCAGTGCAAAGAGGAATTCATGAATTAATTTGTATATGACATGACAGCTAAGACATGCACTGTATGGCTCAGCAGGTTACAATGCCTTTCACCTGTTGGTTTTGAGGTTTTACCAGCTATCAACACTTTGCACAAAAGTATATTGAGGTGAGGCAGCCCAAGCGGTCAAACTGCAATATTATGTGCTGCAATATGTTGTGAGTGGAAACGAGATGATTCATTTTCAATGATTAATTGTATTTTGACAGAAATACATCAAGTTTTAACGTTCCTGATGAAACCATTTGTGAGGCATTTACGGAATACCATGTCTGGTTAAGTCCTCTTTACATGTTATCGGTGAGTAACGTCTTGCTTAATATCCTGAATGAAAAATTCCCAAAACTTGATGGCGATTTTTATAAACTTCTCCTGTGTAGGCATAGTTTAATTTTGCAATCTAAGATTACCAAAACTGCTGGTGTCGTTACTAATAGAAATGCAAACGCGTCTGCTGCATACAACACTAAACGCATTTATTATTAGTTTAGCTATATAATAAACAGATTAAAACAATATTATTTTCACTAAGCGCTATTCCTTATAATGCAACAATGCACTGTTTCCATTCTCTGGTTACACGTGCCGATATGCCGATCAACATCCGGTAGATGGCGCACTAAGATCACAAATAAAAAAATACCAAAGGCACAAGCAACGAACAGTAATGGTATCTGATCTGGTTCAATTGAAAACTATAGATAGGTTAATGGAGAGACTCTGATTCGCGTATAAGGATTTCTCAGTTGATTACCTTTTAGTAACAATGAACTGCTACTGAGAGTAATACTCAACCATTTAATTAATATTATATATAATCGTATTGATTGCACTCGCCGCTGCACTACCAGTAACACGCCTCACTCTCACTTTTTGTGCTCTTCTCAACAAAAGGTCCACATCCAGTTGCTCAGTGCCCTGCTACAACAGCCTGTGTTTCCTCGTTTTACATTGACGGCCCGTAACCAGTAGATGGAGCCACAAGATCAACAATGAAATGAAATGAAAGCAATCTGTACACAGATGGAGTTAAAATATCACCATCTACGTGGCCATGTGAGAATACTAAACATTTAAAAAGTAACCCAAAAAAACGTGTTCTTTATTTGTAAGCGCGTAAACCAAATAAACCTCCAACTGCTGTGATTCACTATCCTTGTTAACACCACCTTTCCAACCCGTGGCACACTCTTCAGAGACCAACGGGTCACGGTCAGGTGATTGTTGAGAGGTAGTTCCGATGATGGCTGTCTTTCTGTGGGACAATGGGGTGAGCGAGGTGATCGGAGCGGATGAGACTAGCCTAATGCTCCGTGTAATGCATGTTAATGTAACAGGCGCAGAGGGACCGCCGGCCTGCGGAGTGCTTTGGGATTATTTATCACAAAACATTTGTATTCTTCCGTCGGAGAACGGTTGATCCCGGATAGCTGCACACTAATCCTTCACTCCGTTAATTAAAAAGACGGGGAAAGCAATGGAACTGGTGGTGGTGATTTTTTTTCTTTTCCAGAAATGTAATCATTTCTGGAGAAGCTTAACCATCTGCTTGAGGTTAAGTCTGCAAGCAGATTGTGTTTGCTGCTTATTTAAACCTGGGGATTTTTTATTTTTTTATTTTTTTATTCCTGAAGAGGGGAGGGTGGAGCATTTCTATGGCCGGTTGATGGGCAAATAGGTCAGGAACAACTTTTGTTCCTCGTGAAAGTAGAACTGATATTTCATATGGTATGTTATCGCCCACCATACGAAGCACGTGAAAGCACTTAAGTTGTGACCTTGGATAACATGGCACAATTCACAAGACGAACTACAGAGCATTCCACATTCCACCCTCACTCCCGATGCATATAGTTTTTTTCACGGAGCTTCTATAATGTCAAAAAATAACTACTGTACACAAGTGTTCCCATTAGCCTCATTACTTTACTATTTTTTTTTTACAGGTCAATATATCACAGTGACATTCAACATCAGTCTTGCTTTCCCCAGATCGTTCAGAGCCATCGACTGAATGCATCCCTCATAAGGTTTAGGGGCAGATTAACAGAAAGTGCAGCGGCTAGTGTAAAAGAAAATGTTACCCTTAGTGTAAAAGAAAATGTTACCCTTAGGAAATAAAAATAATTGTTTCTTTTTCTTTTTCTCGCATCCTTCTGTCTGGCCTTTCTTCCATTTACTAACAAGCCCTGCGCTGCCCGGAGGCCAAGCCTGTGCCGTCAGTGCCAGAGAGAGACTTTGAGATTTCAAGCCTCCATTTTACATTAGGATGCCTCTCGTGTCTGTGTGGAGACGAACGCGAATTCACAAAGGCGTCCTTTAGTTACTCTCTCTATCTCTCGCTCTCTCTCTCTCTCTCTCTCTCTCTCTGGTTCAGTGGTTGTCTAACTCACCAGGAACACCAGGGAAAAAAATAAGATCTGAACAAACACGTGCTCCCCTCTGAAAAGGCCCAATCGTTGCTCTTTGTCCTAAAACTACAGATGTTAGGACTTTTTGTGTTTTAGACCCTGAGACCTCCCCCACCAAGCCCAGCTCCTAGGCGCTCATCTCCCTGTTATACTGTAAACACATCACCTAGCCTATGTGACATGTCTCTAATCCCAAATGTAATACCTGATTAGAGACAAGTATGATTAAGGCTTTATGACATAGCTTTTATGTTGATTGTGTTGATACATGTTCAGGCCTACTTAAACGAATCAAAGTTGTCTAATGCCTATTTGTATGTGGTTACGACCCGCTCATGATCGTCACCGTAATCATTTTAAGCTCCAAAAATGCGCTGAAATGCACTTAAATATGGATTAAAATTGACTTCCCTGATCCATGGAAGATTCTTTTTTGTAAACTCCCAATTTAGTGTGTGATGATTAATTAAGGTGGGACTGTTTTTGCAATGTGGGCATTCATCTTCAAAGGGCTCTCATTAAAAGGCTTTATGGAATCCCAAGAGCCTACCGGCAGTGGCCACTGCCCATTTGAGGCAATGCAAAAGAGAAGTATGAAAAGTGTGTTTTTATTTATTTTTTCTCTACCACAACGTGTAATGGACATATCACAGAGAGGTGGTTTACTTTCTTTTCTGAAGATAAAACTTGACTTGCCAAAAGCAAAGCAAACTAATGATAGCTCAGTGGTCACCAAGACAAATCCGTGTCCACCCTCATCTGTTAAATACAGCGTAGGAAACGACACCCACAACTCAATTTGTCCTCTAATCCAAATCTGGCTCTGACGTCTGGTGTCAAAATTACGCCTTCTCGTCTCTTTAATAGGTCAGAGGAATAGACACGAGGATGTGAAAGGGTTAAACGTCTACAGTAATTAGAGTCGTACTTCGCGTCGGCGTCCTCCAATACGGAGCTGCGAGCACCCCCTCCATCCTCCTCCCCCACCCCTCCGTCTTCCCTCCCCCTCTCTCTCTCTCTATCTCTCTCTCTCTCACACACACACAAACACACGCGCGCGCGCATTCACACCGGCTCCTCCGAGTGTCTAATACGCTGGAAAATCAAAGCGCGAGCCTCCCCCGTTCACACGCCATCGGTGTTGTGCTTGGAGCACAACAGAGAAAGAGAGAGGGAGCGAGAGGTGCTTTGACTCTATCCTCCCGTCCCCTCAGATGAACTAATCAGTAAAGTTATTCATAAACATAGACTTTACAAAAGTTATAATTGATATCTTTTTTTAACCCGGGCCAGGATCTGCGTCTGTGTTCACTTTTCAGCTGTACAGCTGAATGGCTTCATGAGAAGAAAGATGACTGGATAAGGTGATTTTACGCACGCCGCTGAAATGGATCACAGACTCTCCAGAGGCAGCTGGGTACCAGTGACTGGGCTGGTGATATGTCTGCTTCTGTGTGCGTGTGTAGTGGACTTGGTTCTTGCGCAAATTCGATACTCCATTCCTGAAGAGCTGGAGCATGGAGCTTTTGTTGGCAACATTGCCGAAGACCTGGGCTTGGATGTAGCCAAGCTGTCAGCCCGTCGGTTTCGAATAGTCTCCGGCGCAAATAAACAGTATTTGGAGGTGAACTTGGAGAATGGCATTCTTTTCGTCAACGAAAAGATTGACAGAGAGGAGCTGTGTGAGCGAAGCCCAAACTGTTTTTTACACTTACAAGTGGTTATTGAAAACCCACTAGAACTGTACAGAGTGGAAGTGGAGATTTTAGATGTGAACGACAACTCTCCTCTTTTCCCATGGACTGAGTTTAATCTGGACATCACGGAGTCAGCTGCGCCCGGTTCCTGTTTCCCGTTAGAGAGCGCACAGGACCAGGATGTGGGCTCCAACTCGCTGCGCTCCTACCAGCTAAGCGCAAACGAGCACTTCGTACTGAATATCCAGACGCGCAATGATGGCAGCAAGTTCGCAGAGCTCGTGCTGGACACCCCACTGGACCGGGAGCAGCAGAAAAAACATGAAATGGTCCTGACAGCCTTTGACGGGGGTTCGCCGGAACGCTCTGGGACAGCATTGATCACCATCATAGTGTTGGATGCCAACGATAACGTGCCCGTGTTTGACCGCTCTGTTTACCGGGCGAGTCTGGTGGAGAACGCACCGAGGGGGACGCTGGTGCTCAAGCTGAACGCCACAGACCAAGACGAGGGTTCTAACGGGGAGGTGACCTACGCGTTTAGTGGGCACGCACCACTCAAGGTACGAGAACTGTTCAGTGTGGACCCGTACATGGGGGAAATTCGCGTAAAGGGCATCGTGGACTACGAAAAAGCCAGTGTGTATGAGCTTTATGTGCAAGCAAAAGACAGAGGACCCTCAGCGGTGGCCGTGCACAGCAAAGTACTGGTAGACATTCTGGACGTGAATGACAACGCGCCCGAAGTGATTCTGACCTCCGTGTCCACCCCTGTCCAGGAGGACGCGCCACCGGGCACGGTGATCGCTGTTATCAGCGTCATGGACCGGGACTCGGGAGAAAACGGAAACGTTGATTGCCAGATCCCAAACAACGTTCCATTTCAGCTCCACTCATCATTTAAAAACTATTATACACTGGTGACAAGCGAGTTTCTGGACAGGGAAGCTGTGTCCGAGTATAACATCACCCTCACAGCGCGCGACTTGGGCTCTCCTTCGCTCTCCACCAGGAAAACTATCGTCGTTCAAGTGTCTGACATTAATGACAACCCCCCGCGGTTCTCTCAACCTTCATACACGGTTTATGTGACCGAGAATAATGCCCCAGGCGCTTCCATTTGCTCCGTCACTGCTTTCGACCCCGATTCTAACCAGAACGCCTATCTGTCCTATTCTATTCTCGAGGGTCAGATTCAGGGCATGCCCGTGTCCACTTATGTGTCCATCAACTCTGACAATGGCAATATCTACGCACTGCGCTCTTTTGATTATGAGCAACTTAGAAACTTTCAAATTCTAGTCCAGGCGCAGGACGCTGGTTTCCCCCCTCTTGCCAGCAATGTCACTGTCAACGTCTTTGTCTTGGACCAGAACGATAATGCACCTATCGTTGTATCCCCGCTGCCCAAAAACGGAACAGTGGCCACAGAGGTGGTTCCACGGTCAGTAGACGCTGGCTATCTGGTGACCAAAATAACAGCGTTAGACGCAGACGCAGGGCAAAACTCCCGGCTGTCCTATCAAGTATTGCAAGCCACAGACCCGGGACTGTTCAGTGTGGCTCTCTACACGGGCGAAATCAGGACTATCCGTCGGTTGGTGGAGAGGGACGCAACAAGACATAGACTGGTAATAGTAGTCAAGGACAACGGGCAGCCGCCGCTCTCCGCCACCGTCTCCATTGTCTTCACCGTGGTGGACAGTGTGCCCGAGTCGCTGTCAGATTTCGGAGATCTCACTCTCAGCCCACAGCCCCCCTCAAACCTCGCTCTTTACTTAATCGTGTCACTGAGCACGATATCTCTCATATTCCTGGTGGCTATTATCGTGCTGGCCGCGGTGAAGTGCTACAAGGACAGGGAGACCCTGAGCGGGTACAACCTGCCACCGTTCGCCTGCTGCTGCTGCGGGGGCTTTCAGCCCGAGCCGCCGCCGGAGGTGTTCAAAAAATCCAACATCAACCTGCAGATTTCCTCCGCGGCCAAAGTGCCCACAAACTGTATGGAGGTGAATGGCAACACTAGTCTCTCGCAATCGTATTGCTATAAAGTGTGCTTGACCCCCGAATCAGCCAAAAGTGACTTTATGTTTCTGAAGCCGTGCAGCCCCGGCAGCACACCGAGGAACAACGAGGCGAAGAGCGGAGAAAACTCGTGGAACGCACAAAGCCGGAGCGCATCCGTGAACAACGGAGCAACTACTCCCAATGAGGTATATTCAAATCGGAGCAATGCACACGGCATGACAGCACATCATTTAAATCTGCTCATCTCTCTCTTACTGCCAGAGAAAAATCCATCTCAGTTTTCTATCTGACAAGCATTCTAGACAGTGACATTCTCCCATGAAGGTCAAATTACGCATGCCAGACAGATGTTAGCCCAACTCGAGCAAAAATTGAGCAAACGGCATTGTTTTCCCTCTCTTGGTAATAACTGTGTTACTCAGTATGCCGGCTCCACTGATTTTAAAATTCTGCCAATAATTTATCCCACTTCTGTGGCCCTCTGTTTTGCACCCGAGAAACGAAATGCAACGACGTGATATTATATTCTAATTGACTTGTGACTGAAAGTGTGAAGCTTTGTTTTGCCACGAGCATAGGCTGTGCTCACACTGGTTTCTCATCATCTGTATGGAACGAGAACGACCAATTGCTGCGTGAGAGGGAGAGGAGATAATAATAATACTTCCTGAACTTCATTATAATAGCTTGTGACCTGAGAGAGTAACATCATCGTCGACATCATCCAGTGTCATTGCACCGTGTGTATCACAGGCACGCACATACACACGCGCGCGCATGCATGCATACACACGCGCGCGCGCGCGCACACACACCTGCTTTCAGCCCATCTACCTGAACTAAAAGCCAAGGTTATACGCATGACGGACAAGGTGAATGGCAGCTGTTGGAATTCATCTGCCTTGGTTTCAGACTATTATTGCTCGATCAGTCGGGCTTGCGACACGCCTCCTTGTTCTCAGGCGAACAATATAGGACAGATAACCTCACTAACTGTGCCTCAAGGGCACAAGCACGGCCGAACCATTATACTACACACAATGTGGGGAGTCGCAAGGGGGAGGCTGTCCATTATTGATGAAAAATGGCAAATGGCCGGTTTTGGGGAGACAGGGGAGGACATCGAGAGTGGAGGGGGCAACGAGAAGGACGGGTTGCAAGGACATGGCTGGACTGAGACGTGGGACGCCTGTAGATCGGCCTCGGTGTTGTCCTCTGAATGTGAGGGGAGATATAGAGAGAGTGTGTGTATGTGAGAAAGGAGGGAGAGAGGGGGAAGGAGAGGAAGAGCGAGAGGGGGGGGAGAGAGAGAGAGAGAGAGAGATGTGGCTTAATGTTTGTCGAGCGAGGACGGGGAAGAGGAGGGGTGAAATAGAAGGAGGGGGAGGAAGGAGACAGGAAGAGAGAGAGAGTTTACGGAGGCAGGCAGTCTACATCGGTGCTTTCTAATTCTAATAGACGGGGCAACAGACCGTAAACGTGTGCGTTTTGCCCTTTGCCGTCTGCCTATTTCCAGCGCGAGGCAAAGAGACATCGACTCAGAGAGCCCCGATACCCGACTCCACCAGGCAGACGGGGAAATGTCAGCTCGGTCACTGGCACTGTACCCCTCCGGCCACAAGAGGGATTTTGAGGTCGCGGCGATTGTTCTGCCCGAAGCCATGCTCCTTCAGGAGGCAGCGTCCTTCCTCCCGTTAATTGGCTCCACTAATTCACCCGGTGGCGTCCCTCGGCGTGGCCACGTGAGACGGCGCGAGGTCGCCAGTGACACATTAAATCTCAAAGACATTTGCAATAGCCAGTTGCGGTGAAAGCATGTGAGCGTCACACATTAGCCGCACAGGCCTGCTTAACGCGACGAATAAAGGTGAGAGAAACGAACGCCTGCCAGCGTGTAAGGACAAGGTAACGTGCAACACTGTAACCGTGGCTGTCCTGGGTTGTGCACATTGCCGCAAGGACCGCAAACTTTTCACGGCTGACTTTGAGACTTTTAATTAAAAACCTTGCTTCAGGAGCATCAGGCAAATATTAATGTAAAAAATGGCGCATAAAATCCACAAAACAATGACGTGTGTAATTTTCTTAATTTCCTCCCTGGCACGGTTTCCTTTGAAGATTAAAATCATGTTTCGTTTCATCCCGGTGGGGTTCTAATTGGGTTTGTGTGTAGTTCGTGAGGGGTGTATTTTGAATACCGATTCTAATAATACGCTTACGTCGCATCCTCGCTGTTAACAACTTGAAGGGAATTCATAGAGCGTGGAATCCACACTATGAGACTCAGACACGGCATAAATATGACTCGGGTACGCTCCCTCACCCCCTCCCTCTGCGCCACAGAGGATACAAGCACAATCAAGTGACAGGCGATTCCTCGCGGAAGGCAGCGGCACCTCTGCTATAATAACAAAATCTGTTCTGCCAAACATCCACAGGGTGGCAGCCACAAACCATCTTAAATAGCCGTGTCTCCATTTTAGGAACAAACACAGTGATAGGCCTCTCCCTATGTCAGTCATCACTGTAACTGTCCATTGACTAATATTTACAAAATGATTCGACACCTTTTTATGACGTTGATATCAAATTCCTGCTTTTCTCTTTGCAGCTGAAGCAGCCAAACACAGACTGGACTCTAACCAAAAATCAGAACTCTTCAATTAAAAGGTATCACCTGGTCCCTTGACTTTTGCATGACGTCAACCGAATAAAAAGCAACCTCACATTTCTTGTGTAAACGTTAAATTATATTTGAACCTAATGTTCCCACTAGGAGCTAAAATAGATTGTCTGTATAGCGTTTTAAATGTTCTATTTAGATATTTAATGTATACAGTATATGACTAAATCATTTTGTAATCAGACTGGTTTCTTGCTTGTAGTTACAACTCTATCAACATGGATGGCACCCTTATGCGTAAGGCCATGCATGCGGACCCAGAAAACTATGTCACCTCAATGGCACCTGGACAGTACTGGACCTGGGGTACTCACATGAGAGGCATGAAAGGTGGGACAGGCCACACACAGTGAACCGCAAACAGCCTTCATCAAGACTACACACACTAAGAGTTGTGTATTATCATGTCTCTCTTTAGTATTTTTTTGTAGATCTCTTATTCGGTTGTGTGTAATTGTTTGCAATGTATATAAGCACAATAGCAAAACACCAACATTGAATAGCATAAAGAATGATGTGCTTATCCTTTCCCCTATATGTCATCTGCATCATCCTACAGAATATAAGATGCCTCCATCAACTAGTGGGGTCACCTCTCGCCCCTGGACTCCCCGGTGCACACCACCTCCCCAGCAGCAGCAGCCATCGGTCCCTTCCCACCCTCACCCACATCCGCCACCTGACTACCACCACAATGTCTATATCCCTGGGACACCATCAGGCTTTTGCACCCTGAGGCCTACTGTGCACCGAAGTGAGCTGGACGTCCACAATTCCTTCTCTACCTTTGGCAAGAAGCGACGACTTCAGATGTCGCCCCAGGGAGAGGCTGCAATTATAAATAATGATCTGTACAATGATTGACTTTTAAATTACTGTCTGAATGGATGAAACGTTGGATCACCTCATATGAATCCAAAGGTTGAGACCATTCAGTACATACATTAATAAACAAAAGATTTACAGGTGATATGAAAGATACGGGATGCTGCGCCATTCAGTAAGAGAAATAATGAATGAACAATCCATTTTGGCTAAAATGCTGAAGGAAAATTGAGTATTTATGCGATAAGCCACTGCAACATGTCATTGTATGTGTCTATTATTATTATCATTGTTATTGTTATTATTTAGACAATCAAACTGGAGCAGCGGTTACATCCAAAATGTGTGGAACAGCATTAGTGGATAAGGATTTTGCACATCGTTATGAATTTTATATTTCTGAGTTTTATTAAAGAAAAGAAAAGATTTTGTTTTTTGGCTAATACAGCTTGCGGGAATATATATACATGATGTATAAGCAAGCTGCAACTTGACGCAGACAACTGTAAAGGCAGGGGATGTCCCCTAAACATGTACTGTATACATTTATGAAAAAATAAGTATTTTTTTTCACATGGTCTTGCGTCTCTTGAATATGTGTGAGGGCTGCTGTGAATTCATAAAACGAATCCACGCACCCAAACACAGATTTGGTGAATCTACACGCACAAAGCATTTAGATGTTAGTTTCCTACGTCTATGTTTAATTCGCTGCAGTCAATTATTCTGGAGTGAAAAAGTTCCATAACCACTCTTACAAGGGTACAAAGCTTTTCGCCATGGTAAGCTGTTTTCCACAGTGAGGAATAAACATGGTAAAATGCTAACATATGCTAATTGGAGTGCTTGCATTTCGATTTGCCCACAGAGAATAGTGAAGTTCATTAACTGAACAAACAGGACCTGCTTCTCGAAATATCACTTTAATTAAGATCGCCAACAGGAAAACAAGCGGTTGGGGGTTGGGGGGCTTCAAATGCCACACCTGGATGAAAAGTGAGAGGACAGTGGCTTCTCTGTCTGCCCTTTTACATCTAACATCTTAGGGAATTCGTTATGTTCATGAGAGCTGGCCAATGGCCTTAAAATGAGCAGCTTAATTAGGTCGTTGTATGGTTCAGATTTAAAATAATTCGGTTAATAAGGAAATGTGTGTCCACAGAGAGCATGGAGTGGAGCGGGCTAACCTTCTCTGCAGTCAGGTGGTCTATAGGGACGGCCTAAAGGGGCAGCAATATATAGGCCAGCTTGGCTTAGGATACTTCAATGATCAATGAGGGATGAAGCTCTGTATGAATAAAATAGAGGTGTGAGATTGCCACACGCTTTAAAACAGTGATAACGTTTGACTATACTGTATTAGAGGTTGAAATTATTCAAACTAAAATTCACATTAAAACCATGTCAACACTGGAGAGAGAACAAAGAAGATAGAAAAATATGAATTTTCTATTTCATTAAAACCTAGCAACTGGTGAATTTGTAGTAAGATGATAATGTTGTGATTATTATGGTCGAAATCTAAAATCTCATCCATTCCCACAGTATGACATTCAGCACAGATGAAGTACTGTTTTTTAATAAACCATGCTGGTCATTCGCGTTGGGTGCTGTCCATTGCTACGGTGCTGAAATGTGTTTCAGCACCATGGACTAGTGGAACAAGTAGTTATTTTTTTGCCATGTGTAATGTTTTCAGTTGTCCACCAGAGAGCGCGCCAAGCGTTTCTTCATGAAAAATGGAGCATTATGCTGGAGTTAATGCTTCTGAGGCACAATATAAAAATAAAAACACATAATCAAAATCTCTGTCACAACAATTCTAAATGTATCTGCATGTAAGTGGAACCATTGAACGAACTGCCACATACATAAGATCCATGTCACAGAGGATAAATACTTGAATTTTTCGAGCAGATAGTAAGAACTGAAGAAGCCTCTCGGATGAGAGGTGAAACGTCTTCAAGAAAATCTTCAACAAGTCCAGTTGCCTGCTTTGAATCGCTCTTGATATCAAATATACTGCTCAATATGCAGAAATATGCCCCCCCCCAGTCTTAAAGTGCAGTATATGATGTTATTAAAATAAATTATTTACTGCACCACATTTTAGAAACTGGTGTTATAATAGACTATAACTACAGTTGTCAAATGATTTTAGTGCAGTAAAACATATAATAGTTCGCCATGAAATGTAATGAATAAAAAAAAAAGCCTTTTAAGTCCTCATCCTGGAGATTCTGTTACTTCGCTCTGATGGTAAGAGTTCATATTTAGATTACAGATTATATTGGATCTGCTATATCTTACAAGCCAAATTGACATTAAACTGATGAGTCATGTAAATTATACTGCACGGACGACATTAATCAATAACTTTGTGCGGGTGATTTTTGTTATACACAAACAATGCTAGACCCTAGTACTGAATACAAAAAGTAAAATTGTTGACCATAACTTGGAGCTCAGCACAAGAAAATCAGTTTTGACATTCATCACATACCCCGCTTTCTAAATGTCTAATTGTAGGCAAACTAAACGTATTCATTATTTATAATAACCAAACAATAAATGTTCCTGTGCTGCGCATTTGTACTGGAATTTAAAACTGACGTGGAAGTGGATTTCTCCAGCAGAGGGCATCATTGAGTAAGAATAATTCCACACAAAAAGAAAATAGGGTGAGAAGAGGAGACTCGCGTTATCTAGTAAAATCTTGAACTGTGGGACGAAATGACAAAATCACATAAACCAGAACAGTGTCAGACAGAAAACTGAGACTTGCTGAATCAATGAAGACAATATATATATTATATATCAACGTAATAGAACTGCTCTGACTTAGTCGAGTCGGTTGTTTATAAGAAGCAGCTGCTGAACAGTGCCTCGCGAGAAAGAGACATTATTCTCATCAAAAATAGTTGAATTGGAATATGGCTGGAAATGGTTAAAAATCCAAGGGTTCCTTAGTATTACTATTAACATATGCATTTATGCTTGTCTACTGTTCTGATTTAGATACAGATAAGACAAAACTCAAAAACAATATAATAATAATACAATCTGCTTGTAATCAACTTGGCATAGTTTGACGAATTAACGTTTAAATTAACCACTTGTTTGCAATGAGTTAAATGTGAATAAAGGAGTAAATATCACTGTTCAATTCACAGTCCCCTTTTACAGAGGGGATGAACAATTAAGTGCATCTTTTTGCTCTAACTTTTTCCACATTTGTGGGCAGACTAAGTTTACATACGTATGTCATTTTCCCTTTGCAGGCATGGTGTAAATGTATACTCAACAGTAAGTTTATCATTTATCAAACACTACCGTTCCTGCTCAAGATACAGTCTCTGTCACATGGTGTCACTGTTGACCACTCGAGCGCAATGTATGTCTCTCTCTCTGAATTACTGACACACCCATTCGCAAAGGGTGTAGGAAACATATCTCTGTAAGATATGCGTTTTATTTTAAGGTAACAACTGAATCGATAGATGTTGTATCCGGCGTTAAGAAAACATCATCATCAACAACAACAACATTTGCCTTCAGAATCTGGAATTGTTTTTCTGCAGATGAAAAGATGAACGTTTGGGCCATTGCCTTTGTCTTGTGCGCGGTATGGCCGAGCGCTTTGTCGGTGACACGGTACTCCATAGCGGAGGAGATGGAAAGGGGCTCAGTTGTGGCTAATCTGGCAGCGGATTTAGGACTGGAGCCTGGAGGCTTGGCACAACGTGAGGTAAAACTTGATATCTTCACTAACAAGAAATATCTAGATTTTAACAAAAAGACAGGGGAGCTATATATTGTGGAAAAGATGGACAGGGAATATCTTTGCCCAATCAAGACCACATCCTGTTTTTTGAAGCTTGATGTTATCATAGAAAGCCCCTTACGGATCTTCAACATTGAACTTGGGATAACGGACATAAATGATAACGCTCCACATTTTAGACGAGACAGAGTGGAGCTAGACGTTTCAGAATCGGCAACGCCAGGAGAGAGATTCTCTCTGCCTAATGCTGTGGACCCAGATGTTGGCATTAATACAATAAAAACGTACAAACTTAGTGACAGTGAACACTTCACCATCGAAATACAGACGGGCACTGATGGAACTCAATATGTGGATTTGGTGTTGACTAAGTCTTTAGACAGAGAGGAGAAAGCGGTTCACAATTTAATACTGACTGCCGTGGACGGCGGGGTCCCTGTACGGTCCGGCACAGCTGATATTATTGTTAGAGTACAGGATACAAACGACAACCCCCCTCGGTTTGACAAGCAGACATACACAATTAACATGATAGAAAACTCTCCCATCGGAACGTTGGTAATGAAGCTCAACGCTACAGATCTCGACGAGGGTGGAAATTCGGAGATAGCGTACTCATTCACCCTTTACACGTCAGAAAAAACACAGGATGTCTTTGCACTGAACTCAAACACAGGTGAAATTACAGTAAAGGGCACCATTGACTATGAAGATATGACATTTTATGAGATGCACATTGAGGGCAGAGACAAAGGGACACACCCCTTGCTAGGTCAGTGTAAAGTGGTTGTCCATGTGACTGATATGAATGACAATTATCCAGACATCACCATTCAGTCTGTGAAAACCACTGTGGATGAGAACATACCAGTAGGCACTGTAATCGCTATGATAGGTATAAGTGACAGAGACAGTGGCGATAATGGGAAAGTAAGCTTATCCATACACCAGCCCATGCCCTTTATTCTGAATAAAACATTAGAACGACCTATGCATTATCAACTAATAGTGTCTGATCCTTTGGATCGTGAATCAGTACCTGAATATTACATTACATTGGTTGTCACAGATGCAGGAACCCCGCCATTATCTGACAATGAAACAATTACTGTGCATCTGCTTGATATTAATGACAACGCACCACAGTTCCCTCAGTCATTTTACACAATACGTGTCATGGAGAATAACGCCCCTGGGGCCTTGCTCAGTTCACTGACGGCCTTTGACCCCGACCTGCATGAAAACCAGTATCTGGTTTACTTCATCCTGGAGAAGGAGATAGCCAACACCTCCATGTCCATGCTGTTCTCCATCAATCCCGAGAATGGTAATCTCTACGCTCTAAAAACATTCGACTATGAGATCGAGAAGGAGTTTCTTTTCCACATCGAGGCCAGAGACTCTGGTTCTCCTCCACTCAGCAGTAACGTGACGGTCCACATCATCATTGTGGACCAGAACGACAACGCTCCGGTCATCGTCTCTCCTTGGCGCGCGCACGGCTCGGTGGTGGAGGAAAAGATCCCCAGATCCACCGATAAAGGATCTCTGGTTGCCAAGGTGATCGCTTTGGACACAGACTCGGTGCATAACTCCCGGATTAGCTACCAGTTTCTACAGGTGACTGACGCCACCTTGTTCAGTCTGGACCAATACAACGGAGAGATCCGGACTATGAGGATGTTCAGTTACAGAGATCCGCGCCACCAGAGACTGGTTGTTATTGCCAAGGACAACGGGGAGCCCGCTCTGTCTGCTACAGTCACCATCAAGCTGTCCACAGTGGAGACTGCAGTTAAGGCCTACGCCGACATGACTGAGGTGCCTCTGGAGTACGACATCTTCTCAGACCTGAACCTGTATTTGGTCATCGGTCTGGGCTCTGTGTCATTTCTCCTGCTCATCACCATATTAGTCACCATCGTGCTGAAGTGTCAGAAACCTAAGCCCAGCAAAGCGGCTCCTCCCTGCAGGAGCAGTTTGATCAGTGAGAGGAACTCCACCATCGCAGATTCCACTCTGGTCTCCAACGATGCCTACTGGTACAGCCTGTTTCTAGCAGAGACCAGGAAAGGAAAGATGGTGGTCAGGCAGCCTGTGCCAAAGGGCTCCAGGTACATTGTGTCCAGTTTACCAAGAGGCACGGGACTCACGGACACCAGTGGCTCAGCGGCTTCGACTTTGCAGGTAGGAACTAAATACGTGCATTTATGTTAAGAGTACCACTAGTAATAATCATGTCCCATTTTGTTTTGTATTGTGGAATGAAAAATAAGTTTTCCAGTTGAGCTCGCTTTTTTTTTTTTTTTTTTTTTTTTTTTAAATCAATGTTGTAATATATTCGTTTACAAGTTAAGCATTTTAGAAAAATGGTTTAACAAAAATATTAAGGGTGGCGCTGTTCTGTTAGTAAAAAGCAAGCTCATGAACACCATGACGGCGATTCTCAATATTTACGGCACATCGTGAATGGACTGGACAGCTCTGCGGTGCTGAAAGGCCACCAAGGAAAAGGGCTCATCCGTTTTCGAAGCTAAATTTCATTTCGATGGCATTGGATGTATGTGTTTGTAGTTAAAGGACAACAGGACCACATTTACTATCATTTGATACGTAAATTAGGAAGACTGAACTGCATTAAACAAACTACAATCCGGTTTCACGAAACAATGGAGTGTGGCAAAAGGTACGTGGCGCTCGTTGTTTTTGTTCTCCTTTCATTTGTTCGTAAGATATCGACTTCAGGGAACCATTATTCAATATCAGAGGAAATGAAAGAAGGATCAGTCGTAGCAAACCTTGCTACCGATCTTGGACTGGATGTGAAAACACTGAACCAGAGGAAGGTGCGTCTTGATACCATATCAAATAAGAAATATCTGGATGTGAACAAAGGAACGGGTGAACTGTATATTGTCGAGAAGATTGACAGAGAATATATTTGTCCGACAAAATCATCAGCGTCATGTTACCTCAAACTGGAGGTAATACTGGAGAATCCATTGCGAATTTTTAACATAGAAGTCGAGATTTTGGACATAAACGACAACGCCCCACAATTCCGCAGAGACGCCATTCACTTAGACATTTCCGAAGCGACTCCAAACGGAGAGAGATTCTCTCTCAGTAACGCAGTTGATCCTGATGTCGGAAGCAACTCCGTAAAAACATACGATCTGAGTGAAAGCGAACATTTTAAAATCGAAGTTCAGACAGGGAGAGACGGCTCAAAAGTTGCAGAATTAATCTTACAAAAGACTTTAGACAGGGAACAGCAGGCTGTTCATAATTTAATTCTCACAGCTGTGGATGGAGGCACACCTGCTCGTTCTGGCACTGCCAGCATTATTGTTCATATTTTGGACACAAATGATAATGCTCCTGTCTTTAAAAAGTTAGTTTTGAATTTAAAAATAATTGAAAATTCTCCCATTGGAAGTATTGTTATTGATCTGAATGCAACAGACTTAGATGAGGGATCGAATTCTGATATTACTTACTCATATAGTTTATATACTTCAGAAAAAACACAAGAGACATTTAATTTGAATCCTTCCACTGGAGAAATTACCGTTAAAGGAATAATAAACTATGAGGATTTCAGAATTTATGATATGGAAGTTATAGCAACCGACCATGGAGCCAATAGTTTATCAGGACAATGTACAATTAAGATTCTGGTTGAAGACATGAATGACAACCACCCAGAAATATCAATTAAATCTTTTCAGAGTCCCGTAAACGAAAACATAAAATTAGACACAGTCATAGCTGTCGTGAGTGTCAGTGATAAAGACTCAGGTGACAATGGAATGGTAGATCTTCACATTCCAGCTAATATGCCTTTCAAACTGAGGGAATCCTCTGATAACTATTATGAATTAGTGGTGTCGCAGCCGTTAGACCGCGAGAAGGTTCCAGAATACGACATCACCTTCACTGTTACTGACAGAGGCTCTCCTCCTTTATCTGACAACGAAACTATGACTTTAGAGCTGCTGGATGTTAATGACAACGTTCCACAGTTCCCTCAGTCATTTTACACAATACGTGTCATGGAGAATAACGCCCCTGGGGCCTTGCTCAGTTCACTGACGGCCTTTGACCCCGACCTGCATGAAAACCAGTATCTGGTTTACTTCATCCTGGAGAAGGAGATAGCCAACACCTCCATGTCCATGCTGTTCTCCATCAATCCCGAGAACGGTAATCTCTACGCTCTAAAAACATTCGACTATGAGATCGAGAAGGAGTTTCTTTTCCACATCGAGGCCAGAGACTCTGGTTCTCCTCCACTCAGCAGTAACGTGACGGTCCACATCATCATTGTGGACCAGAACGACAACGCTCCGGTCATCGTCTCTCCTTGGCGCGCGCACGGCTCGGTGGTGGAGGAAAAGATCCCCAGATCCACCGATAAAGGATCCCTGGTTGCCAAGGTGATCGCTTTGGACACAGACTCGGTGCATAACTCCCGGATTAGCTACCAGTTTCTACAGGTGACTGACGCCACCTTGTTCAGTCTGGACCAATACAACGGAGAGATCCGGACTATGAGGATGTTCAGTTACAGAGATCCGCGCCACCAGAGACTGGTTGTTATTGCCAAGGACAACGGGGAGCCCGCTCTGTCTGCTACAGTCACCATCAAGCTGTCCACAGTGGAGACTGCAGTTAAGGCCTACGCCGACATGACTGAGGTGCCTCTGGAGTACGACATCTTCTCAGACCTGAACCTGTATTTGGTCATCGGTCTGGGCTCCGTGTCATTTCTCCTGCTCATCACCATATTAGTCACCATCGTGCTGAAGTGTCAGAAACCTAAGCCCAGCAAAGCGGCTCCTCCCTGCAGGAGCAGTTTGATCAGTGAGAGGAACTCCACCATCGCAGATTCCACTCTGGTCTCCAACGATGCCTACTGGTACAGCCTGTTTCTAGCAGAGACCAGGAAAGGAAAGATGGTGGTCAGGCAGCCTGTGCCAAAGGGCTCCAGGTACATTGTGTCCAGTTTACCAAGAGGCACGGGACTCACGGACACCAGTGGCTCAGCGGC
>JAFBJU010000957.1:163533-196524 GCA_016785305.1 Colistium nudipinnis | reverse complement strand
TGGTAGATCTTCACATTCCAGCTAATATGCCTTTCAAACTGAGGGAATCCTCTGATAACTATTATGAATTAGTGGTGTCGGAGCCGTTAGACCGCGAGAAGGTTCCAGAATACGACATCACCTTCACTGTTACTGACAGAGGCTCTCCTCCTTTATCTGACAACGAAACTATGACTTTAGAGCTGCTGGATGTTAATGACAACGTTCCACAGTTCCCTCAGTCATTTTACACAATACGTGTCATGGAGAATAACGCCCCTGGGGCCTTGCTCAGTTCACTGACGGCCTTTGACCCCGACCTGCATGAAAACCAGTATCTGGTTTACTTCATCCTGGAGAAGGAGATAGCCAACACCTCCATGTCCATGCTGTTCTCCATCAATCCCGAGAACGGTAATCTCTACGCTCTAAAAACATTCGACTATGAGATCGAGAAGGAGTTTCTTTTCCACATCGAGGCCAGAGACTCTGGTTCTCCTCCACTCAGCAGTAACGTGACGGTCCACATCATCATTGTGGACCAGAACGACAACGCTCCGGTCATCGTCTCTCCTTGGCGCGCGCACGGCTCGGTGGTGGAGGAAAAGATCCCCAGATCCACCGATAAAGGATCCCTGGTTGCCAAGGTGATCGCTTTGGACACAGACTCGGTGCATAACTCCCGGATTAGCTACCAGTTTCTACAGGTGACTGACGCCACCTTGTTCAGTCTGGACCAATACAACGGAGAGATCCGGACTATGAGGATGTTCAGTTACAGAGATCCGCGCCACCAGAGACTGGTTGTTATTGCCAAGGACAACGGGGAGCCCGCTCTGTCTGCTACAGTCACCATCAAGCTGTCCACAGTGGAGACTGCAGTTAAGGCCTACGCCGACATGACGGAGGTGCCTCTGGAGTACGACATCTTCTCAGACCTGAACCTGTATTTGGTCATCGGTCTGGGCTCCGTGTCATTTCTCCTGCTCATCACCATATTAGTCACCATCGTGCTGAAGTGTCAGAAACCTACGCCCAGCAAAGCGGCTCCTCCCTGCAGGAGCAGTTTGATCAGTGAGAGGAACTCCACCATCGCAGATTCCACTCTGGTCTCCAACGATGCCTACTGGTACAGCCTGTTTCTAGCAGAGACCAGGAAAGGAAAGATGGTGGTCAGGCAGCCTGTGCCAAAGGGCTCCAGGTACATTGTGTCCAGTTTACCAAGAGGCACGGGACTCACGGACACTAGTGGCTCAGCGGCGTCCACTTTGCAGGTAGGAATAAAACACACATATTGGTTTAAAAGTATAATATATCAATGTGAAGGCATGCTTTATTTTATATTTCAGAATATTATTAAGTAACAGCGTATAAAATCAAGGCGGTCGACAATCCTGGTTTAGTTAAAACTAAATTCAAACTGAGATTCATATTCATAAAAAATACTTTGAAATCATCCAATTAAGGGATAAAACGTGTTTCTGGAATTGTTAAAGGGTGGCGCTGTTCCTTTAATAAAATGTCAGTCCATGAACGCCATGACGGTGACTCTAAATTATGACAGCATAATAGTGAAAGCAGCGGAGAGCTCCCTCGTACTGAAACGCCGCTCCGAAAAATAGATCGTCTTTTTTAAAGCTGAACAAACTTCTGGATTAAAATCTCATGAATATGTTTGGCTTCAGGACCCTAAAATCTGAATCAATATGACTGAATAACTACCTTAAAAGGGCTTAAATTTATGAAACCCGCGCACAACAGTGCCGTTTTCGTAACAATGGAATCTTGCAAAAGGTACGTGCTGCTCCTTGTTTTCGTTTGGTTTTGTTTCGTTCGAAAAATATCAACCTCAGTAACTCATTATTCAATACCGGAGGAAATGAAAGAGGGGTCGGTTGTGGCAAACCTTGCTACTGATCTCAGACTGGATGTGAAAAAACTGAATCAGAGGAAGATGCGTCTGGACACCATTGCAAACAAAAAATATCTGGATGTGAACAAAGACACTGGCGAACTGTATATTTTCGAGAAGATTGACAGAGAACATATTTGTCCTACGAAGTCGTCCTGCTATCTTAGACTGGAGGTAATACTAGAGAACCCAGTCCGAATATTTAACATAGAAGTAGAGATTGTAGATATGAACGACAACGCCCCACAATTCAGAAGAGACGTCATACACTTAGACATATCCGAAGCGACTCCAAAAGGAGAACGATTCTCTCTCAGTAACGCGGTTGATCCTGATGTCGGAAGCAACTCGGTAAAGACATACCATCTGAGTGAAAGCGAACATTTTAATATTGAAGTTCAGACAGGAAGTGAAGGGTCAAAATTTGCTGATTTGATTTTAAAAACAACCTTAGACAGGGAACAGCAGGCTGTTCATAATTTAATTCTCACAGCTGTGGATGGAGGCACACCTGCTCGTTCTGGCACGGCCAGTGTTATTGTTCGTGTTTTGGACACAAATGATAATGCTCCTGTATTTGACACAGTGGTTAACAATGTTAAAATCCTGGAAAATTCTCCCATCGGCAGTCTTGTTATTCATCTCAATGCAACAGACTTAGATGAGGGATCGAACTCTGATATAACTTACTCATATAGTTTATATACTTCAGAGAAAACTCAAGAGACATTTCATCTGAATCCTTCCACTGGTGAAATTACTGTTAAAGGAATGTTAAACTATGAGGATTTCCGAATTTATGATATGGAAGTTATAGCAACCGACCATGGAGCCAATAGCTTATCAGCACAATGTACAATTAAGATTCTGGTTGAAGACATGAATGACAACCACCCAGAAATATCAATTAAATCTTTTCAGAGTCCAGTAAACGAAAACATAAAATTAGACACAGTCATAGCTGTCGTGAGTGTCAGTGATAAAGACTCAGGTGACAATGGAATGGTAGATCTTCACATTCCAGCTAATATGCCTTTCAAACTGAGGGAATCCTCTGATAACTACTATGAATTAGTGGTGTCGGAGCCGTTAGACCGCGAGAAGGTTCCAGAATACGACATCACCTTCACTGTTACTGACAGAGGCTCTCCTCCTTTATCTGACAACGAAACTATGACTTTAGAGCTGCTGGATGTTAATGACAACGTTCCACAGTTCCCTCAGTCATTTTACACAATACGTGTCATGGAGAATAACGCCCCTGGGGCCTTGCTCAGTTCACTGACGGCCTTTGACCCCGACCTGCATGAAAACCAGTATCTGGTTTACTTCATCCTGGAGAAGGAGATAGCCAACACCTCCATGTCCATGCTGTTCTCCATCAATCCCGAGAACGGTAATCTCTACGCTCTAAAAACATTCGACTATGAGATCGAGAAGGAGTTTCTTTTCCACATCGAGGCCAGAGACTCTGGTTCTCCTCCACTCAGCAGTAACGTGACGGTCCACATCATCATTGTGGACCAGAACGACAACGCTCCGGTCATCGTCTCTCCTTGGCGCGCGCACGGCTCGTTGGTGGAGGAAAAGATCCCCAGATCCACCGATAAAGGATCTCTGGTTGCCAAGGTGATCGCTTTGGACACAGACTCGGTGCATAACTCCCGGATTAGCTACCAGTTTCTACAGGTGACTGACGCCACCTTGTTCAGTCTGGACCAATACAACGGAGAGATCCGGACTATGAGGATGTTCAGTTACAGAGATCCGCGCCACCAGAGACTGGTTGTTATTGCCAAGGACAACGGGGAGCCCGCTCTGTCTGCTACAGTCACCATCAAGCTGTCCACAGTGGAGACTGCAGTTAAGGCCTACGCCGACATGACTGAGGTGCCTCTGGAGTACGACATCTTCTCAGACCTGAACCTGTATTTGGTCATCGGTCTGGGCTCCGTGTCATTTCTCCTGCTCATCACCATATTAGTCACCATCGTGCTGAAGTGTCAGAAACCTACGCCCAGCAAAGCGGCTCCTCCCTGCAGGAGCAGTTTGATCAGTGAGAGGAACTCCACCATCGCAGATTCCACTCTGGTCTCCAACGATGCCTACTGGTACAGCCTGTTTCTAGCAGAGACCAGGAAAGGAAAGATGGTGGTCAGGCAGCCTGTGCCAAAGGGCTCTAGGTACATTGTGTCCAGTTTACCAAGAGGCACGGGACTCACGGACACCAGTGGCTCAGCGGCGTCCACTCTGCAGGTACAGAAAATGGCAATTAAATGTATTTTACGAAGATATTTACTCAATATTACTGAGAGAGTACATGTTATGGTTTACTCAACCTTATAATCCGTTTTTCTTAATAACTGTTTATTAATAGTGTATATGGTAGTTTAACTCAATTATAATTGACTTTATTTTATAAACACTTATTTATGTGCACAATCTTTAAAATTGCTAAAACATTTGCTCACTTGTTTGTTTTAAAACTGCTTCTTTTCTAATTTACATCACCAATGCGTGAATCCGTTTTAAGCGTGCTGTTCCTTTTATCTTTCTCAACATACCTTTGTATTTGCTCACCGAGTGTCTCAGGACTGCATAGTATTAACTGATTTTAGGAGAAGCGACGGGTTTAATCTTATGGGTGAAAGCCAAAACACAATTCCACTTTTAGATATGTCGATTTCAGTCAAGGCGTTTTGATTAAGGTGGTATCAGCAACATTTGACACAACGTGTCGCCATTCACCACCAAAAACTACGCCTTTGTGACGCAACTGCGCAAAGACAATTGATAAAAGAAGCATATCGGCCATTTCTGGACAGCTCATTTCCTCAAATATCTGGATTGCATTACCATCGGATTTTTTTTGTCGTTTAATAGCAACGGTGTTTGCAATCGAACGGTTCGGCATTTTAAAATACCTTTCTCCGCTAACATAACCAACGAATCACCATGGATTTCACATTCCGAAGTCGCGTTTGGAGAGGGTATGTTTCGTTGTTTAATTTGTTATGCGTAACTATCCCTGCTACGTATGCTGTAACCCACTACTCAATTCCCGAAGAGATGGAGCAGGGTTCTGTGGTTGCAAATCTGGCACAAGATTTGGGTCTGGATGCAAAAGCTTTGGGTCACCGCAAAATGAGACTGGATGTAATCGCCAACAAGAGGTATCTTGATATTAACAAAGAGACGGGGGAGCTATTCGTTGCAGAAACTATTGACAGAGAGCATCTATGCAACAGCAAGAATCCGTCGTGTTTCCTTAAAATGGACGTAACGATAGAGAATCCGGTTCGACTGTTTAACATTGAGGTTGAGATAATGGACATTAACGACAATGCACCTCATTTTCGGAGAGACACTATGCACTTGGACATATCGGAATCAGCCTCACCGGTGGAGCGCTTTTCGCTAACGAATGCTTTTGATCCCGACTTTGGTTCAAACTCAGTTAAGGCCTATTATCTTAGTGAAAGTGAACATTTTGATATTGAAATTCAGACCGGGAGAGATGGGTCAAAGTTTGCTGATTTAATACTTAAAAAAGCATTGGACAGAGAGCAGCAGGCTGCTCACAATCTAATACTGACTGCTGTGGACGGTGGAGTCCCCGCGCGCACAGGTACAGCCAGTATCATTGTTCGCGTGCTTGATGTGAACGACAACGCCCCTTCATTTAACAAAGACACATATCTCGTACATGTCATGGAAAATTTCCCGATTGGAAGTTTAGTTATTAAACTAAACGCCACGGATTTGGATGAAGGGTCCAACTCTGATATCGTTTATTCCTACAGTTTGTATACATCAGAGATAACACAAAAGATGTTTAACCTGAATCCAGGAAACGGTGAAATCCGAGTGAAGGATATGATTAATTATGAAGACGTGAAACTTTATGAAATGGAAGTTATTGCCAGTGATAAAGGCAAGAACTCCTTATCGGGACAGTGTAAACTGACAATACAGGTGACCGATATGAATGATAATCATCCAGAAATCTCCATCAAATCCTTTCAGAGCCCGATTAAAGAAAATGAGCCGATAGACACAGTCATAGCTGTCGTGAGTGTCAGTGATAAAGACTCAGGTGACAATGGAATGGTAGATCTTCACATTCCAGCTAATATGCCTTTCAAACTGAGGGAATCCTCTGATAACTATTATGAATTAGTGGTGTCGGAGCCGTTAGACCGCGAGAAGGTTCCAGAATACGACATCACCTTCACTGTTACTGACAGAGGCTCTCCTCCTTTATCTGACAACGAAACTATGACTTTAGAGCTGCTGGATGTTAATGACAACGTTCCACAGTTCCCTCAGTCATTTTACACAATACGTGTCATGGAGAATAACGCCCCTGGGGCCTTGCTCAGTTCACTGACGGCCTTTGACCCCGACCTGCATGAAAACCAGTATCTGGTTTACTTCATCCTGGAGAAGGAGATAGCCAACACCTCCATGTCCATGCTGTTCTCCATCAATCCCGAGAACGGTAATCTCTACGCTCTAAAAACATTCGACTATGAGATCGAGAAGGAGTTTCTTTTCCACATCGAGGCCAGAGACTCTGGTTCTCCTCCACTCAGCAGTAACGTGACGGTCCACATCATCATTGTGGACCAGAACGACAACGCTCCGGTCATCGTCTCTCCTTGGCGCGCGCACGGCTCGTTGGTGGAGGAAAAGATCCCCAGATCCACCGATAAAGGATCTCTGGTTGCCAAGGTGATCGCTTTGGACACAGACTCGGTGCATAACTCCCGGATTAGCTACCAGTTTCTACAGGTGACTGACGCCACCTTGTTCAGTCTGGACCAATACAACGGAGAGATCCGGACTATGAGGATGTTCAGTTACAGAGATCCGCGCCACCAGAGACTGGTTGTTATTGCCAAGGACAACGGGGAGCCCGCTCTGTCTGCTACAGTCACCATCAAGCTGTCCACAGTGGAGACTGCAGTTAAGGCCTACGCCGACATGACTGAGGTGCCTCTGGAGTACGACATCTTCTCAGACCTGAACCTGTATTTGGTCATCGGTCTGGGCTCCGTGTCATTTCTCCTGCTCATCACCATATTAGTCACCATCGTGCTGAAGTGTCAGAAACCTAAGCCCAGCAAAGCGGCTCCTCCCTGCAGGAGCAGTTTGATCAGTGAGAGGAACTCCACCATCGCAGATTCCACTCTGGTCTCCAACGATGCCTACTGGTACAGCCTGTTTCTAGCAGAGACCAGGAAAGGAAAGATGGTGGTCAGGCAGCCTGTGCCAAAGGGCTCCAGGTACATTGTGTCCAGTTTACCAAGAGGCACGGGACTCACGGACACCAGTGGCTCAGCGGCGTCCACTTTGCAGGTATGGGCGGGATATATTTCAAATGTGTTCCCCTCAACTGTATTCTGTGAATATCTCTCTCTCTATATATACTGACAACAACAGTAATGGCACTTTTGAAAGAGCCGTTTTTGACAATTTTCTTCCTCTCTTTACGTAATTTAGAGCTCAAAGATGAGTTTAACCTGCCTAAAATGAAGCATGGAGATGTAAAAATGTTATAGTGTATATTATCAATCTGCCAGTTCATTGACTTACACTTCATTTAATCATGTTTGGCAGAGCCACCCGTGCATAAAACGACTTTATTTATTTTTTTGGTTTCAGATTTTACCAGATGACATACTGCCATCTTCTGTTTTTGTTTGAGCTCTCCGACATTTCATTGTTAATAGCCCAATTAAACGTTTTCAGCTAGATGTTCTTGATGCATCATCATTCAAAAAGGCTTACATTGAATGTGAGCATCAGAACGATTTGTTATTTCTTCTCGTGACTAACCAGCCAACCGACACTCCTCACTCCCATTTTTATTTTAAATGGGACAAAGACACAGTTACTGCCCTCTCACTGGTCATGATGAAAGATGAAGTCCACATACCCTTTATTATTTGTCAATTTTTTTGAACACCAGACTAATCACATTTTATTTGCAATGTGCCTGCATTCCGTAAATATAGTCCTCTCACCAAATGTACATATACAATTTAAACTGTAGACTAAACGGTTAATAAGAGAACCAGTTTAAAGTACAGAAAAAATAACACTAAACAATAAAATGATATCACCATCATATGCTGGTTTTGTGCACAAAACAGGGTGTCAAAGTCAAAAGGTAACTACGTAGTGACGTTTTTTCTACATTCGTAAAGTGTCATGTTGTTGACATATAATTATAGATATAAAGAAAACAGCACTTTTAAATGTACTTATGAAATAATACGCGAATTTAATATAACAGCTTTCAAGTAGTTTCCCCCAAAAAACAGGAGATCAAAAAACATGTAAATATGTAGTTCAAATATTTAACGAAATGCTTTATTTTAAGCGGATTTTAAATGCCCCCCACATACTTCATGTTTGTTCAAACACATCTCGCAATAACAACATTCTACAAGGCGCAAAGGCACATACAGGACTCTTCACGTCGCTGCTCTCTACAAAAAAATACTCACGGATGAAGTCATCGATATCTGGACAGTTGATTGGAGAATGGGAAGGCAGACAAACTATACGCACATCTCTAGTGATAGGGAGGAAACGCGCACACCGAAGACCTTCGTTGCCTTTCATTACTTCAAATAAGGATTTCATTCTTCGCAGCGACACACGTCACATTTCGAGGCTGTAAACAACCAACAATGGCACGCCGTCTCCGACAGTATTCCGGGACAGGGTATGTTTGCGTATTATTTTTTCTTTCTGCCATCCTGGACACGGTCTCCACCGTCAACCATTATTCTGTTCCGGAAGAAATGGAGGAAGGCTCCGTCGTGGCTAATTTAGCGACGGATCTGGGATTAGATGTGAAGACTCTGAACAAACGAAAAATGCGATTTGACGCTGGAGGCAACAACAAATACCTTGACATTAACAAAGACACAGGAGAACTATTTATACTGGAAAGGATCGACAGGGAGTTGTTATGTGCATTAAAAACGGCCACGTCTTGTTTTCTGAAACTAGACGCTACAATTGAAAATCCAATACGAATGTTTAACATTGAAGTGGAAATCACGGACATAAACGACAACGCTCCACATTTTCGACGAGGAACGATGCACTTGGACATCTCCGAGTCCAGCCCCATTGGAGAGAGATTCTCACTGAACAACGCAGCAGATCCAGACGTTGGAGCAAATTCTGTGAAAAGTTATCACCTGAGCTCAAGCGAACACTTCTCCATTGAAATTCAGAACGGGAGAGATGGGACGAAATTTGCTGATTTGATACTTAAAAAGGCTTTAGACAGGGAGCAGCAGGCTGTTCACAATCTAATACTGACTGCTGTGGACGGTGGAGTCCCCGCGCGCACAGGTACAGCCAGTATCATTGTTCGCGTGCTTGATGTGAACGACAACGCCCCTTCATTTAACAAAGACACATATCTCGTACATGTGATTGAGAACTCCCCGATTGGAAGTTTAATAATTAAACTAAACGCCACGGATTTGGATGAAGGGTCCAACTCTGATATCGTTTATTCCTACAGTTTGTATACATCAGAGATAACACAAAAGATGTTTTGACAGAGACAGTGGCGATAATGGGAAAGTAAGCTTATCCATACACCAGCCCATGCCCTTTATTCTGAATAAAACATTAGAACGACCTATGCATTATCAACTAATAGTGTCTGATCCTTTGGATCGTGAATCAGTACCTGAATATTACATTACATTGGTTGTCACAGATGCAGGAACCCCGCCATTATCTGACAATGAAACAATTACTGTGCATCTGCTTGATATTAATGACAACGCACCACAGTTCCCTCAGTCATTTTACACAATACGTGTCATGGAGAATAACGCCCCTGGGGCCTTGCTCAGTTCACTGACGGCCTTTGACCCCGACCTGCATGAAAACCAGTATCTGGTTTACTTCATCCTGGAGAAGGAGATAGCCAACACCTCCATGTCCATGCTGTTCTCCATCAATCCCGAGAACGGTAATCTCTACGCTCTAAAAACATTCGACTATGAGATCGAGAAGGAGTTTCTTTTCCACATCGAGGCCAGAGACTCTGGTTCTCCTCCACTCAGCAGTAACGTGACGGTCCACATCATCATTGTGGACCAGAACGACAACGCTCCGGTCATCGTCTCTCCTTGGCGTGCGCACGGCTCGTTGGTGGAGGAAAAGATCCCCAGATCCACCGATAAAGGATCTCTGGTTGCCAAGGTGATCGCTTTGGACACAGACTCGGTGCATAACTCCCGGATTAGCTACCAGTTTCTACAGGTGACTGACGCCACCTTGTTCAGTCTGGACCAATACAACGGAGAGATCCGGACTATGAGGATGTTCAGTTACAGAGATCCGCGCCACCAGAGACTGGTTGTTATTGCCAAGGACAACGGGGAGCCCGCTCTGTCTGCTACAGTCACCATCAAGCTGTCCACAGTGGAGACTGCAGTTAAGGCCTACGCCGACATGACTGAGGTGCCTCTGGAGTACGACATCTTCTCAGACCTGAACCTCTATTTGGTCATCGGTCTGGGCTCCGTGTCATTTCTCCTGCTCATCACCATATTAGTCACCATCGTGCTGAAGTGTCAGAAACCTAAGCCCAGCAAAGCGGCTCCTCCCTGCAGGAGCAGTTTGATCAGTGAGAGGAACTCCACCATCGCAGATTCCACTCTGGTCTCCAACGATGCCTACTGGTACAGCCTGTTTCTAGCAGAGACCAGGAAAGGAAAGATGGTGGTCAGGCAGCCTGTGCCAAAGGGCTCCAGGTACATTGTGTCCAGTTTACCAAGAGGCACGGGACTCACGGACACTAGTGGCTCAGCGGCGTCCACTTTGCAGGTATGCATGAAAATGTACTTAATGGTTGCCATTTAACTGCATTTACTGATTGTCTACGTAGTTCACTCATGTATGAACTCAGCAGTTTTGGCCCTTTTGTAATCTGAATGTTTGGGAATTTTTACTGCCCCCCCCTTATTGTAATTCACTGACGTGAAGGGTAAAATCCTTCTAAAATAAAATATTTAAAAAAGCATTGTAGACAGTAACAACAAGTTATATAAACATTCTTAAAATAGCTGACAAATAGTTTTAGTTACATTTGGTTGTAATCGAATTCAATTTTACGAGGACCTGGATAAATAATAATAGTTTCCTCTCACTTCATAAATGTTACTTTTATTTCAGAATACTTTTTGACTGCATTAATCATCAGAATGAGGAAAAAGATGCACTCCCACGAAACATTAAATGCCAAAGAATTAAATATCACAAATGGTGATCATTCACAGGAGGAGGCATTTTTCAATCCATGTTGCTCACCGGTTTTACGCACAGACACAGGTGCGTAAAACTGGCAGAGCACCAAGGATTGGGGATACAGTTATACATACGCCGTCTTTAAACGAGCTCTTTGCAACTAAAGGCAAGCAAAACGTCTATACATGCACGTTTACGATAACCAGAAAAACTAAATCTGCTTAAACTTTGACCATAATTCCACCTCCCACCAATGGCATACAAGTTTAGAGATCCGTTCATAACATGTCACCTCAGCATGCATTTACAGTTTCATAAACTAAGACTAAAACGTACCCAACTCACGTTAAAACAAAATCAATTTCTTGTTTTAAGAAGTTGCAAATACTCATTCAATACTATCTTCGTCGCTGCTCTCCACGAAAAAGCACACACCAGTGAGCTCATCGTTCTCACGATAGTTCATTGGAGGAGGGATAGTCATGGGTGGCATTAAGTGCACGTCACGCCTTATCCAAGCGTAGAAAAACGTTTTTTTTTAAGATGCTCTACGTGTTTAATCATTCAACGAGGCGACGATTTATCCAGCTTTAGCGCATTTTTGGACTATAAACACTGACTGTTCATCATGGCGCTTGAAATACGACAGTTATTCTGGAGACGGTACGTGACCGTATTTCTTTTTGTTTCTGCCATCATGAACACGGTATCCACCGTCACCCATTACTCTGTTCCCGAAGAAATGGAGGAAGGCTCTGTCGTGGCTAATTTAGCAACGGATTTGGGATTAGACGTGAAGACTCTTAATAAAAGAAAAATGCGCATAGACGTTGTGGCCAATAAAAAATATCTTGACATTAACAAGGAGACGGGAGAACTCTTAGTATCGGCGAGGATCGACAGAGAGTTTTTATGCCCATCAAAAACCACCACGTCTTGCTTTCTGAAACTAGACGCTACAATTGAAAATCCAATACGAATGTTTAACATTGAAGTGGAAATCACGGACATAAACGACAACGCTCCACATTTTCGACGAGGAACGATGCACTTGGACATCTCCGAGTCCAGCCCAATTGGAGAGAGATTCTCACTGAACAACGCAGCAGATCCAGACGTTGGAGCAAATTCTGTGAAAAGTTATCACCTGAGCTCAAGCGAACACTTCTCCATTGAAATTCAGAACGGGAGAGATGGGACGAAATTTGCTGATTTGATACTTAAAAAGGCTTTAGACAGGGAGCAGCAGGCTGTTCACAATCTAATACTGACTGCTGTGGACGGTGGAGTCCCCGCGCGCACAGGTACAGCCAGTATCATTGTTCGCGTGCTTGATGTGAACGACAACGCCCCTTCATTTAACAAAGACACATATCTCGTACATGTGATTGAAAACTCTCCGATTGGAAGTTTAATAATTAAACTAAACGCCACGGATTTGGATGAAGGGTCCAACTCTGATATCGTTTATTCCTACAGTTTGTACACATCAGAGATAACACAAAAGATGTTTAACCTGAATCCAGGAAACGGTGAAATCCGAGTGAAGGATATGATTAATTATGAAGACGTGAAACTTTATTTTGGACACAGACTCGGTGCATAACTCCCGGATTAGCTACCAGTTTCTACAGGTGACTGACGCCACCTTGTTCAGTCTGGACCAATACAACGGAGAGATCCGGACTATGAGGATGTTCAGTTACAGAGATCCGCGCCACCAGAGACTGGTTGTTATTGCCAAGGACAACGGGGAGCCCGCTCTGTCTGCTACAGTCACCATCAAGCTGTCCACAGTGGAGACTGCAGTTAAGGCCTACGCCGACATGACTGAGGTGCCTCTGGAGTACGACATCTTCTCAGACCTGAACCTGTATTTGGTCATCGGTCTGGGCTCCGTGTCATTTCTCCTGCTCATCACCATATTAGTCACCATCGTGCTGAAGTGTCAGAAACCTACGCCCAGCAAAGCGGCTCCTCCCTGCAGGAGCAGTTTGATCAGTGAGAGGAACTCCACCATCGCAGATTCCACTCTGGTCTCCAACGATGCCTACTGGTACAGCCTGTTTCTAGCAGAGACCAGGAAAGGAAAGATGGTGGTCAGGCAGCCTGTGCCAAAGGGCTCCAGGTACATTGTGTCCAGTTTACCAAGAGGCACGGGACTCACGGACACTAGTGGCTCAGCGGCGTCCACTCTGCAGGTACAATCGAAAACTCACTGTAGCTCAAATGAACCTTTCATCTTAAATTTGCCTTGCCCGTTGTTTATTCAGTTCACAATCAAAACGTTTTTCACTGCAGGTTATTGTTTTTATGGAAAGTCTTGCAAAGCAAGTTTTTCTAGGATTGGTAGTAACAATAAATAAAAATAATGGAATGAAAAACTTAATTCCTAATAAAAAAAAAATCTACAACAGCCAGAACAACGTTACATTGACCACTCAATTTCTCTATCTTGTACTATAGAACAACCTTCCGACCTTTTTAAATGAAATCATGCCTCCCAAAAATGCAAACACGAGTTAAACTCCTTCTACCACCTTTGTGAAAATATGTGAATATACGTTGCAACTGCAACGATAAATATAAAATAAATAAATAAATAGCAACCTGTTAGAAAACATTCTGTGTGTGTATTTTTTTTTTGCTGATGTTTTTTAGTGAAAGTTTGAAATGTTTTTTATTTGTCAATGCTTTTCTTCGGATGACTTTGGTCTGTGGTCTCTATTTCAAAAGCTCCCTCTCTCTACTGACCTGTCTCTGTAACCTACATATACAGTATATCTATAACTATATATGATGGTAAGTATGCTGCTGGAAGATTTGTACTATTGAAATTGCACATTTTATAACTGTAGAGGAATAATTGTAACAAGATGCTGTTTGAAAGGTTGACGCTAATCCTCTTAAATCTGTGACAGTTTCCTCAACACACACTCTGTGATCATTGGCTACATAAGCAAATAATATTTTTTTTGTGCCTGCAATGATCTAACCATTGAAATGTTTTTTTTTCTTCCCACTCTAAAGTACCCTAAGTGAAGTGAAGTCCACTCAGCAGTTGGAGGTATGCAGGAGTCTCACTCCCCCGCCCGATTATGAATGATGTTGAAGCACTTAGCCTTTGAATTGTTGTTTGTGTTTGTTTTGTTTTCAGTTGTTGTGTTGAAGTATTTTCTCTTCTATCATTTTTCTTGAAGAAGGTGATTTCTAAATTGCACAAGGTCACTTTGTTGACATTACAATATTACATTAAATATTAGCCTTGCCAAGGCCATTTTTTGGAACGTGTTATATATCCGTGAAATCTAACACAATAATTAACACAATTTCAGCCCTTATTTGATTTGACAAAGCTGAAAAATATAGCCACAATGACATTTTTGAACCTCAGTGGATTCTATAATAATCATAGTGGTACTGGTAATGCAGAGAGACTATTTAGTTTTGTAAACAGTCAAGCAGATAGGGTGTTGCCAAAGAACAGTATTCTTGGGGTGGTCTGATGGCAGAACGGGAGGCGCATATGTGCACAGCCTCACCATTTACTGCATGTTATTTCCCTCCACTCACCCCCACATTTCTTGACTCTCTCCACAGCCAATAATAGGCAAAAAGGCAAAACATATACTGGAAAAACAGTATTCCCGTTCACTATGTTCTCAAAAGGTTGCTCTGCATGTGGATAATATTTTTTGTTCATCCCGTACTAACACATCCTTATTTTTTAATATTAGATTGGAATTGGACTGTGTTGTTACTGTATGATTGGGTTAGTCGAAGAGAAATTGATTCCGTTACTGACTTCACAACAGACACCTTCGAATGGCTGTCTGTTGCAGTGTAAATTGTGACCTACTTCTTTGTGCAAGGGAAGGCACAAACTGAATCCAGCCACCCAGTTACCTAGCAACCACTCTCCTCCACATAATATTGGAGCATGGTTTTCAATGATAGAGCTGCTACCTCACCACTACATGTTCAAGGGTTTTTTTCTGAGCCCTTCACCCACCATGTCCTCTGCGTGTTCCGTGTGGATCTAATTCTCTTGTCTTGCAGGCATCCACCAGCAGCAGCAGCAGCAGCAGTTCAACATCAGGCCCACCCCTCCAACTGCATCCTGGATCTATGCTGACATAAAAGCTTCACAGAGGAAAGGAGAAACCCTTCCCCTTGCCTGACCGTGTCTGTCCAAAGTCCAGTCCCTGTCCGTAGCAATGTGTAGTTGTTATGCTTCAACACCAAACGGACTATGGTGAATTATCAACGGCACAGCCCTCCCCCTCTCTTTCTTTAAGCACATAAAAAGCCAATCAATAATGCCTCTGTGTCCATTCAATATGCATGAGACTGCAGACTGCACGGGTTCAACCACACTCAAAATACACGTTCAAGAGGAGATGATTGCAAAGAAGCAGACTGTACAACAAATTGAGACACAGGATATTCAAAGAAGCCAAAATGAGGACTATTAGTGGACATGGGAATGTTGAAATGCCTTTAAGAGACTGTTTTCTCTCTCTAAAAAAGAAACACAATTGGATATTACATTGTTAACCGTCTGTGCTTGCTCCATCACTGTATTGATGTATTATGTAACCTACAAGTAACAAAGAAACAGCACAATTAATTAAATGTAAGAAAAGCACTAACCTGCTATTTTGTGTGAAAGTAAAGCAGATCAGCATTTTTTGGCTTTCAGTTTTGTACTTGTCTTTGTGCTTTATATGTGAGCTTGGCCTAAAACTATGAAGGAGTGCTGAGAGATTGATTTAAGTTTATCAGCACATCACATAGATAAGAGTGAGACCTTTTGGCGTTTATGTATCTGCCTTCAATTTGCTTTTGCATGAACTATTAGTACATTGATAGTTTTAGATATTTTATGATAGTATTACATTGTCTGCTGTTGGCATAACTGTTTAGTCCTTTCTTAGAGCAAGAGTGCTGATCACATTTTACGGGGCCAAAATATGAAATACAACAGTGTTATACCGCCATATTCATAAGATCTTAAAAAAGGGTATTCAGATCTGTACTCGCCTAGTTTCAAGGCAAGAGGAGAATATGATGTTTAAAAAATTATTGAATAATGTCCTTTTGTGACTACTGTACACAGAGCACCCACATGACTATGTCCCTGCCTTCATCTTTTAATTAAACATTTTTAAAAGCCTAAGTATGTATATCATTGATTCAAGAACACTCAGAACTGTTGAAAAATCAACAAAGAAGCATGACTGATTTTGATTCTACTCAATGAAAGTTGTGCTCATGTATAATACTGACTACTTTATATCAGCATATTAAACCCATAGATAGAGATACATATATGACCAACATGTACTGTATATTAAATACAGTCAGCATATGTATGTATCTTAATATATGCCTTTATATTTCGAAACCAATTCTGGGCTTTAACAAAAACACATGTGCCATCCGATGTGTGAGCCAACTATGCGAAAACAGTAACACAATCAAAAATCGTGTAGTAAAACTCTTTAGCACAGCTCGCATTGGATTACTTCTGTGAAAATGACTTCTTGTGTTTACAGGTAAACATAAAGCCAGTGCTTTTGTACAGTGGTATGAATATGGTGCCATATGTTGTGACTTGTAAAATGTGAACTCATTATATGGATTTGTCTGCATAATCTAATAAATACATGAACAAAACAGAAAAACAAAATTAATGATTAATTTATTTATCTCTTCAATGTATTTAAATCAAGGGGTATTATTTTCGGACTGCTAGAATAATGTAAAATGGATTCTAATTGTGGCCTACTTAAGAGAAAATGTCTTTTGACATCCGAATGGATATATTTCAAAATCCACATCAAGTTTCAATACAGTTAAAGAAAAGCTCAGCCTACAGCAGTATTAGTTATTCATCCCCGTGGGGAAATTATTACATGCAAAACCACTCAAAATTTTCACTTTCGCAAAAAAAAAGTGGATTTTAACCATGACTTATTTCCTTTTCAAGTACATCAATATCCATGCACTTCTCAATAGTCTGAGCATCACTCACGGTTGCAGATCACAATGTCACTCAGACCTTCAATCCTTTTATATTTTGCATTTTTCTCATAAACGTATTGCCAATAAACTGTGAGGTAGGGATACAACAGTGAATGGCATCATATGATACCTTTTTTCGGTAATTTGGAATATTATCAAATGTATGTGGATACAGCTGACTTTCTTTGTCTGCAGCATTCAGTGCTACCGCATCCCTCCCCCTCTGCTTCCTTCCCTTCTGCTTGCTTTCAGCACCATGGACAGTGAACTGCACGATGAAGCAGCGTTGCCAAGGTGACGTGATGTCTGTCCCCTTCAGAAAAAAAACCCGAACCCCTCCTCTACTTGGTGCAGCATCCGCAGCTTGCAGACATAAGATGATGATTTTTTTTCTGCACGATATTACTGCTTACTATGGCCCGTCACGGCTGATATCGACATGAAAATGAAGCTTTAAAACGATGACGACGATAGACGATATCATTGGTTATCAGGGAACCAGTAAATAGGAAGGGCTGGTGCAGAATGCGGCAGCACACGTGCACGCGCACGTACAGTATACGCTTGACCTATATACAGACCCCGTGCGTAGCCATAGCAGGTGGGAGGTGTCCACAGATTCTGGCTTGTAATTAGGCTGCAGTCATTATTGTGTCTTTTTTTTGGCATAATTGTCCTCTTGATTTCCCCGTGCACTGCCGCAGTGTGGAGAGTCTGCTGCAGGGGGGAAAAGGACCGTTACGTATGAACAAAGCAGAGCTGCCATTGGAGTGGGGCTCATCTTAGCAGCAATTACACGTGTAATCCATGAGATGTCACTGCTCAACTCTGCAATAGGAGAAAGGTTGTGGGAGTGTGCTGAGTAGACCACACAGAGTTCAAGCACTTGGAATTGTGAATACCAGGAGGAGCTGTGCGTTCTTTCATTCCACAAACACACTACAAAAGAAGAAAAGCTTTACCTTACAGAGCCCGATTCAGTTGGCACGTGTAGTTTATTCGTAGCTGTTGATTACCACCGAAAAACTATTGCAACTCTGCATTGCTCTTTCCAGAAGCTCGAGAATGAGCATTATTTCTGCAGGTAATTAAATAAATACTGTTGCTGTGACCACATCCTGTATTTCTTACGCAAAACTTAGTTTTCATACCCTCTGCAAGGTCATTAGATAAAGATAAATATTTGATCATTTTTGATAAATAATGACAGTTAAGTTTCACATTAAATGTGAAAACATTGTAGGTCAACTATTCTAGCAACGGTGAATTTGATGACAAATATTTACCAGCTATTGGCAGAGAAGGAAATCACAATACACTTAGCACCTGCATGAAAGGTCCAAACTTTAAGGCGTACGTAACAAATGAAGAACGTTTTTTAACACTATAATGCGAATGTAAATTCTACTTCCGGGGTCTTCAGCAGATGCGGAATGTTTCTAAGCAAAATCACTGGCTAAGTTGTCACTGCAATATCGTTGCAGTGACAACGGGTGGTGCTGTTACACTGTGTATATTCACAGTATGCGCGTGTTTGTGGGGATTTTTTTTGTAATATGGGCATTTTGCAACAATCCAAAGCGACCGGCGGAAAGAACAGACGAAACAGCCTTCTTCCATCCCTAGAATGATGGTTCTCGAAGACCTTCCCGTCTCATACTCCACATTGGAAATCCTATAAGAATTTTGATAACGGATTTAAGACTGGTGACAAAAAGGCATTTTTTTTGCCAAACAATGGCGATAACGGAATTGAAATGGGCTTGTCTGGATGCGTGGATTTTCCTTTGTCTGGGGCTGTCGATTGTGATTAAATTGGAAGGAATCTCCTGCCAAATACGGTATTCCATTCAGGAAGAACTGAAATTAGGAACGGCAGTGGGCAATGTGGCCAAAGACCTTGGGCTAGATCTTGGAAGATTGGCGGAAAGAAATCTCCGCGTCGTGTCCGGAACTAAGCAGGATCTGTTTAAGGTAAATGCAAGAGATGGAGTTTTGTTAGTAAACCAGAGAGTGGACAGAGAGGAGCTGTGTGCAAATACCGCACCGTGTATCACTACCCTGAAAGCAGTTGTTGAAAATCCACTCGAGATGCACCAGGTCATATTTGAAATCTTAGACGTAAACGACAATTCGCCAACATTTCCAGAGGAAAATTACATCTTAGAGGTGCTGGAGTCCGCCGTGGTTGGAACTCGATTTCAAATAGAAGGAGCCCACGACTTGGATGCTGCTTTGAATTCCTTACAGTCATATAAACTTAATCATAACCAATATTTTCGAATAGAAACGGAGGAATCAGAAGAGGATGGAAAAATCCCATTCCTGATTTTACAGCGTCCTTTGGACAGAGAACAGACTGCTCAACACATGTTACTATTAACAGCCACTGATGGAGGTAAACCGTCTAAATCCGGTACAATTAATATTACTGTTATTGTGTCTGATGTAAACGACAACTCACCAGTGTGCGATAAACAGAAATATACATTAACGATCAAAGAAAACACACCTCCAGGGACATTTCTACTGACAGTAAATGCATCAGACTCAGACGAGGGCATGAACGGTGAGATCGAATATTCTTTGAGGGGTAAGCACAGGGGATTGTCGTCCGAGCCGTTCGATTTGGATGGCAGAACTGGCAAACTAACCGTGAAAGAAGGCCTTGATTACGAGAAAAAACAGGTCTACGAGATAAAAGTGCTGGCTGCAGACAAAGGTGCCGTGTCTCTCTCCACGCACTGTAACGTGGTCGTGAGAGTGGAGGACGTGAATGATAACCATCCTGAAATAGAGATCACATCCCTTTCAAGTCGCATTCCGGAGGACGCACCTCCCGGCACGGTGGTGGCTTTGATGGGTGTGACAGACCTCGATTCAGGTGTGAACGGGCAGGTGGTCTGCAGTGTGCCAAGCCATTTACCTTTTGACTTAAAGCCATCTCCTGACGGACAGTCCTACTCTTTGGTCACCAAGGACTACTTGGATAAGGAAAAAGTACATATGTATGAAATAACAATAACTGCTAAAGATGTGGGTCGCCCCGCACTGTCATCTACCAAGGTTATACATGTAGACGTGCTAGACGTTAATGATAACAGACCCATGTTCACCGAAAGCCCGTATACGTTTTATGTCACTGAAAATAATAAGGCAGGCACCTCAATCTTTTCGGTCAGTGCAAGTGATGCTGATGGAGGTGAAAATGCGGCAGTCACATATTCACTGGACCGGAGGGGTCCAGGCCCCACTGTAACTTCCTTTTTAAATATAAATGAAGCAAATGGAACTATTTCAGCGTTAAAAAGTTTTGACTTCGAGACACTGAAAACCTTCCAGTTCCAAGTTGTCGCTTCAGACTCTGGAACTCCGTCACTGAGCAGCAACGTGACAGTGAACGTGTTCATTCTGGATCAGAACGACAACGCTCCAGTCATCCTGTATCCAGTCAGCTCCAACGGTTCTGCCGAAGGCGTGGAGGAGATTCCCCGCAATATGAACGCAGGAGACTTGGTGACTAAAGTCAGAGCCTATGACGCTGATATAGGATATAACGGCTGGTTACTGTTTTCACTGCAGGAAGTCACTGACCACAGTCTCTTTAACTTGGACCGCTATACAGGACAGATCAAAACACTTCGCCCATTCACAGAGACAGACGAGGCTGAGCATAAACTGGTCATACTGGTCAAAGACAATGGGAACGTCTCACTCTCAGCAACAGCTACTGTGAACGTCAAAGTGGTGGAGCCCAAAGAAGCTTTTGCAGCTTCTGATGTTAAAAGTTCAGCAAAAAAGGACGATGAGGACAATAATGTGACTTTTTACCTGATGATAACTTTGGGCTCAGTTTCAACACTTTTTCTCATCAGTATCATTGTGCTGATTGCAATGCAGTGCTCCAAATCCCCAGACTATACTTCTAAATATCTACCAGAACCAAATTATGATGGAACACTGTGTCACAGCATCCAGTACAGATCTGGAGACAAGCGGTACATGTTAGTTGGACCCAGGATGAGCATTGGATCTACTATAGTCCCAGGAAGTCATGCGAATACTCTGGTGCTCCCTGACAGGAGGAGGGCAAACGAAGAGGTAACTATTTTCAATGTTTTACACATATTGCAACATATGTTTTTTCCCACAATATTATTGAACTGTTGTTTACACGTTTTTTGAAGTAGCTGAATTTTGCCCTGCCCCTTTTGCAATTCTTTATGTTGTGCCAGTGTGACATGTCGCTGTCCATGGTGCTTAAATTGTGTTCGTGTTTGATTCCAGCATTTCAATTTTAATGGAAGTGATATCCGTGATATTTACTTCAGAATTACATTTTCTCCCTTTCGCGTGTATAACTATGCCACGTTTCTAGTATTAATCAAAACAAACCAAGGCGTATTCACAGAAAAAAAAGCTGTGGAGAAGTTTTACGATGTAAATCTTCTGTTATATTCTATTCTATTCTAACACAATTTGTATCGTGTTGAAGCTGCGTTGCCAGATGGTGTCAGTGTGACCTAGAAAATGGTCGTGATGTTCATTCTGCACAGGCCCTGCCCATCCGCGGATCGTCTGTGATGAAGGTGGTATGTTTACGGGTATGCACCGTAGGTTATGCATCGCAGATGAAGGGCTGGTACATTTTATTTGGGAATTCTTCCATTTGAGAATATTGCAATGGATGTAATCTGATTGATTCGCCGAACAACTGGATCTCTGGATTTACTTCAAATAAAGACGTTTTTTGTTCCACAATGGGAGAACAAGGACAAAGGCAGCGAGTGCACTGCTTTTGGGTTGTCGGAATTTTATTGTTGATCTTTGAGGAGCAGATTTTGGCTCAGATAAGATACTCTGTTCCTGAAGAGGTGCAAGTAGGATCCCCTGTTGGACATGTGGCCAAGGATTTAGGGCTTGACACCAGCACTTTGACAGACAGGCGGTTTCGAATTGTTTCGGGTCCAAATCATGCTCTTTTTCAATTGAATCAAAACAATGGAGTCCTGTATGTTGGGAAAATTATGGACCGCGAGGAACTCTGCGATGGAACCAAGGTTTGTTTAATAAACCTGAAAATTGTTGTCGAAAACCCACTGGAAATACATTACGTTGGCGTTGAAATAACAGATGTTAATGACCATTCACCGACTTTTCCGGAAAAGGAGCAGCGACTAGAAATAGCAGAGCACATACGCCCAGGTACTCGTTTCCAAATACATGCTGCTAGAGACCCTGATGTCGGCACGCACTCTGTTCGATTATATAAGCTGAATCAAAATGATTTTTTTGATACAGAATTGAGAGACAGCGAGGGGGACAAGATACCATTTTTAGTGCTAAAAAAGCCTTTGGACAGAGAACAAAATGAAGAGCATCGTTTAGTATTAACAGCTATTGATGGGGGAAATCCGTCCAAGTCCGGAAGCCTTAATTTAACCATCACTGTATTGGATGCAAATGATAATGGGCCTATATTCAGTAAAGATACATATACCGTGTCATTAGATGAAAATCCACGAACAGGAACGCTTGTCATACAACTGAACGCTACAGATTTAGATGAAGGCTTGAATAGCGAAATTGAATACACCTTCGGAAAAACACAAAACAAGAAAGTACAAGATACCTTTGAATTGGACAGTGTCACTGGTGAGATTCGAGTGAAAGGAAAGGTGGACTTTGAGGACACGGAGATTTACAAACTAGACTTGCAGGCTTCAGATAAGGGTCAACTACCCTGGACGGCTGAAACTAGAGTTGTGATCAAAATTAAGGATGTGAACGATAATGAACCGAAAATTGATGTGACATCGTTGTCCAACGTTGTCCCCGAGGACTCAAAACCCGGCACGGTCATCTCTCTCATTAGTGTTATTGACAGAGATTCGGGTGTTAATGGAAAAGTTATTTGTAAAATCTCAAATAATGTTCCATTTGATTTGACGCCATCAATTGAGGAAAACATGTACTCTCTTGTCACAAAAGGGCGTTTCGATCGAGAAACTATTTCACAATATGACATCACAATTACAGCCACGGACTGCGGCGAACCTCCACTTTCGTCTATGAAAACCATGCGTGTACAGGTATCAGACGTAAATGATAACAGACCCATTTTCCGTCAGAATCCTTTTGAACTTTATCTCGTAGAAAACAATGTCCCGGGCACATCGATATTTTCGTTGACTGCTACTGATAGTGATCAGAACGAAAATGCAGCATTGACATACCACATAGTGCGAGGTGATGGGTTTCAGAGTGGTGTGACATCCTTCCTGAATGTAAACTCGGAGAACGGACAAATATCTGCCTTAAAAAGTTTTGACTTCGAAACACTGAAAACTTTCCAGTTCCAAGTTGTTGCTTCGGATTCTGGAACTCCGTCACTGAGCAGCAACGTGACAGTGAACGTGTTCATTCTGGATCAGAACGACAACGCTCCAGTCATCCTGTATCCAGTCAGCTCCAACGGTTCTGCCGAAGGCGTGGAGGAGATTCCCCGCAATATGAACGCAGGAGACTTGGTGACTAAAGTCAGAGCCTATGACGCTGATATAGGATATAACGGCTGGTTACTGTTTTCACTGCAGGAAGTCACTGACCACAGTCTCTTTAACTTGGACCGCTATACAGGACAGATCAAAACACTTCGCCCATTCACAGAGACAGACGAGGCTGAGCATAAACTGGTCATACTGGTCAAAGACAATGGTAACGTCTCACTCTCAGCAACAGCTACTGTGCACGTCAAAGTGGTGGAGCCCAAAGAAGCTTTTGCAGCTTCTGATGTTAAAAGTTCTGCGAAAAAGGACGATGAGGACAATAATGTGACTTTTTACCTGATGATAACTTTGGGCTCAGTTTCAACACTTTTTCTCATCAGTATCATTGTGCTGATTGCAATGCAGTGCTCCAAATCCCCAGACTATACTTCTAAATATCTACCAGAGCCAAATTACGATGGAACACTGTGTCACAGCATCCAGTACAGATCTGGAGACAAGCGGTACATGCTAGTTGGACCCAGGATGAGCATTGGATCGACTATAGTCCCAGGAAGTCATGCGAATACTCTGGTGCTGCCTGACAGGAGGACTGCATCTGGAGAGGTAAGAATGTGTTTCATTTTGAATTGAAGACAAACAGACAAAAAAATATTTAAAGTTTAAAACAAAGAGTAATGGGGGTGAAATATTCATTTTTGTTGTCATTTGGGCGTTATTATTTTTCTAATGGCATCTTTAAGTTAAACATGTGCTAAGGCCATTTTAATGTCACCCATTGTTAATGTGTTCAATACTACTTGTTGTAGTATTTATCATTCTTTGGTGATGGATTTGAAGTTGGGATTTGAATTTCCGTTTGGATATCTCCTTTCGAAACAAGTGTGCTCCACTTGGAAGAAGCGCTGTCCGTGGTTCTGAAAAAGTCATGATTTGATATATTGAAGTGACAATGCAGATGTACTGTATATATTCTTTTTCAAGCTTAAGCTATTTCGTTGGGGGCTATATATTCAGTTTTGGCCATTTGGTCACGTTTTTTTTTTTTTAATTCAGATTACAAAACTACTGTTGACCTGAACACCTTTTACTCATACTCCATACTACCATATTAATTTCAGTAATGCCCTTTAAAACTACAAGACTTTCACAGCTGAAACTGCATTGCCACATAGCAATAGTAAACAGCAGAACACAGTTCCATGGAGAGATGAAAATAATGCACATTTGTTAACTGTTATGACTTTACAACTAATATATTATCTAAATATGTTGCACAATAACTACTACATAAAATGAATGGAAGCCGCGTACCGTTTATTACTACACACTCAAAATACAATAATAATAACAATACAATATAATTTACAAACAGGCTCTGAAACGTGAACACAATTTGCTTTAAAAGTTGGGCTCTATCCACAAGGTGTCAGTGTCATATCAGCATACAATGTTACTTTATCTAGTTGGCCCTGCCCCTTCCGGTGAGGTTTTGTTCTGGTAGACAGAAAAGACTCATTGTGCTTCAACACAAACAAGTGCTAACGTTACGGCATATGTACAGAGTAACGCAGAAAATATGGGACAGTTTTCCGCAGAATAGTTTGTGTTTTAGTCCATTTTCATTTTCTCACGGATCTTGTGGAAGTGATAGTATTGTAAATAATCCGATCTGAAAGGATGGGACAAACACGAAGAATCCTACAATGGAGCTTTGCTTTCCGTTTTTCTGTGATACTGTGCTGCGTGGTAGGGACTTTTGCTCAGATAAAATACTCTGTTCCAGAGGAACTGAAAATTGGATCTATTGTTGGAAATGTCGCCAAGGATCTGGGATTGGACATCGGCTCATTGGAGGAAAGGCGGTTCCGTATTGTTTCGGGAAGTGGAGATTCGCAGTTGGAAGTAAATCAGGACAATGGCGTGCTGTATGTGCATAAACAAATTGACAGAGAGGAGCTCTGTGAAAGCGCTTCGCCATGTTTAATAAACCTGAAAATGGTAGCCGAGAACCCGATGGAAATACATTATGTGGCAGTAGAAATCCTTGACGTAAATGATAACTCGCCGAGCTTTCAGGAGAAAGAAAGACAGTTAGAAATAGCCGAGTCTACACTGCCTGGCAAACGCTTCCAGTTACCAACTGCTCGCGATCCAGATGCTGTCGGTAACGCCGTACATCTGTATAAATTGAACCACAATGAATATTTTGGTATACAAATACGAGAGAGGGGAGAAGACAAGATACCTTTCTTAGTGTTACAAAAGGCTCTCGACCGAGAAAAGCACCATGAGCACAGATTGATTCTGACAGCAGTTGACGGTGGAAATCCACCAAGATCGGGGACTCTTAATGTCACAGTCATAGTCCTTGATTCGAATGACAATCATCCTATATTCAGCAAAGAGGTGTATTCAGTTACAATACCTGAAAATGTCAATACTGAAACAAGTGTAATTACCGTTAAAGCAACTGATGTGGACGAGGGTGCAAATGGAGATATAGAATATTTCTTTGGTGGGGAACTTGACCCTAAAATATATGATATGTTCATATTAGACAAAAACACTGGAGTAATTAACGTAAAAGGTGAAATTGACTTTGAGATGACTGACATTTATAAATTAGACGTCCATGCCATTGACAAAGGACAGCCTCCAATGAGTACTGACTGCAGGGTTATAATCAAAGTTCTTGACCAAAATGACAATGTGCCTGAAATTGAAGTGACATCCCTCTCAAACATGGTATCTGAAGACGCAAAACCGGGTACTGTCGTTTCTCTAATTAGTATTACCGACAAAGACGCTGGTTTAAACGGCAAAGTGATATGCAGTCTGACAGATAATGTACCCTTTGAATTAAAGCCAACATTTCAAGATAATATGTACTCGTTAGTGTTGAAAAATCGTTTAGATCGAGAATCCGTTTCGCGCTATGAGATCGAAATAACAGCGACAGATTGCGGGCAGCCTCCGTTATCTAGCTCCAGAACTCTGAATATCGATGTATCAGATGTGAACGATAATAAACCACATTTTTTGCACAACCCAATTGAACTTTACCTGGTAGAAAATAACGTGCCAGGGAACCCAATATTTGCTGTCACTGCTTCAGATAAAGACTTGAATGAAAACTCAGCTTTAACGTATCATCTTGTTAGAGAGGAACACAGTCAAGCTAAAAACGTAGCATTTTTAAACATCAACTCGGAGAACGGACAAATATCTGCCTTAAAAAGTTTTGACTTCGAGACACTGAAAACCTTCCAGTTCCAAGTTGTCGCTTCGGATTCTGGAACTCCGTCCCTGAGCAGCAACGTGACAGTGAACGTGTTCATTCTGGATCAGAACGACAACGCTCCAGTCATCCTGTATCCAGTCAGCTCCAACGGTTCTGCCGAAGGCGTGGAGGAGATTCCCCGCAATATGAACGCAGGAGACTTGGTGACTAAAGTCAGAGCCTATGACGCTGATATAGGATATAACGGCTGGTTACTGTTTTCACTGCAGGAAGTCACTGACCACAGTCTCTTTAACTTGGACCGCTATACAGGACAGATCAAAACACTTCGCCCATTCACAGAGACAGACGAGGCTGAGCATAAACTGGTCATACTGGTCAAAGACAATGGGAACGTCTCACTCTCAGCAACAGCTACTGTGAACGTCAAAGTGGTGGAGCCCAAAGAGGCTTTTGCAGCTTCTGATGTTAAAAGTTCTGCGAAAAGGGATGATGAGGACAATAATGTGACTTTTTACCTGATGATAACTTTGGGCTCCGTTTCAACACTTTTTCTCATCAGTATCATTGTGCTGATTGCAATGCAGTGCTCCAAATCCCCAGACTATACTTCTAAATATCTACCAGAGCCAAATTACGATGGAACACTGTGTCACAGCATCCAGTACAGATCTGGAGACAAGCGGTACATGCTAGTTGGACCCAGGATGAGCATTGGATCTACTATAGTCCCAGGAAGTCATGCGAACACACTGGTTCTACCGGATAGAAAACAGGGACATCTAGAGGTAAGAGCTACAAACAATGTCATATTCTACATGTGTATTTTTCTATGTTATTGTCTCCGGATCACTCATTTGGCTTAAAATGATATCGACCATATAATGGTATAATTGGATCTCACCTCACTTGAAGAAAGGTTAGATGCATTGCCTAGTTGTTGGTGTTGCTGCTTTGTTTACCTTGTTGAGCAATATACTTATTAATTCAGTCCTCAAAGCTGAGGGGCATTTGCTTCTTAAGTTTAAGTGGACTATGGCACATACATAAATTATGAAAGGTAATATATATATATTAATAGAGGTCTTTGTAATGGTGTCATGGTTCTACATCTGCAACTATTATAGTATTTTACAGATCTGAAATGTTGATTGTAAGAGTAGCAGTCGTTGGTTCAAGTTGCCTTTACATTTGAGAACATCCTTGTGTGTTCCACTACCTCTGGGTGTCAGTATTAGCGTACCATTAAATCTGCTACCTTGTCCCTCCCCTCACGAAGCTTTTGTGTGCTCCCTAAGCAAAGAGGCTAGTTAAGTCAAGCTCGCCCGACGGAGACTGGCTGAATTTGTAAATATGCAACACCGGATGGGTTGGATATAGATAACATTTCTGAAAGGATTTTGTGCGTTCGTATCTGGCTGGAAAATGACTGGGAGGAAAAAACAAACGCAAACAAGGAGGTCCTCCTGTTGTCCTCTTTACCTCATGCTGCTGCTGTTTTTCGCTAAATGGGCTTCGGCAGAAATAAGGTACTCGATCCCAGAGGAGGTAAAGGACGGAACGGTTGTTGGAAACGCTGCCAAAGATCTTGGCCTTGACATCGCCTCTTTGTTTGACCGACGGTTCCGCGTTGTTTCTGAAACAAAGGACATCTTTTTTGAGGTAAATCAGGACAATGGAGCCCTATACGTGCATAAGAAAATCGACCGAGAGGAGCTCTGTCATGGTAGTGGGGCTTGCCAAATGGAGCTGAAAATTCTTGTTGAAAACCCTCTGGAAATTCACTATGTAATTGTTGAAATTACTGATGTGAATGACCACTCTCCACTTTTTCCTGAAAAAGAACAGACATTGGAAATAGCGGAACACACGCTACCAGGAAAGCGATTTCAGCTGCACAGTGCTCGTGACCCCGATTCTGGAATCAACTCCATTCGTACGTACACTTTAACGTCAAACGATCACTTTGAAATAGACATCCGTCAAAGCGATGAGGAAAAAATACCATTTTTAGTGCTGAAAAAGTCCTTAGACAGAGAACGAACGAGCAAACACTCGCTATTTGTGACTGCAATCGATGGAGGTAAACCACCGAGATCAGGCACACTCAATGTCTCGATTATAGTTCTGGATAGTAATGACAATCGTCCAATATTCGGTCAGGAAATGTACCAAATTGGATTACAAGAAAATGTCCCAGTTGGTACGTCAGTATTTAAAATAAATGCAATCGATCCAGATGAAGGAGCCAACGGAGAAATTGAATATAACCTTGGGAAAACTCTGAAGAAAAAAGTCTATGACATATTTGAGTTGGACAAATTAACTGGAGAAATTAGAGTGAAAGGTCAAGTAGACTATGAAGAAAACGACGTTTATAAACTTGATATCGAGGCATCTGATAAAGGAACGCCTCCACTGACGGGTGAGTGCAGGGTCATTATTAAGATAAAAGACGTCAACGATAATCCACCGGAAATAGAAGTGACATCACTGTCGGATACAGTGGCCGAGGACTCAAAGCCGGGCACGGTCATTTCCCTTCTCAGTGTACGGGACAAAGACTCCGATGTAAATGGGAAAATTATTTCAAGTATAACTTCAGACGTGCCTTTTCAATTACAGCCGTCATACAAAGAGAACATATATTCAGTTATAACCAAGGATAAATTGGATCGAGAGCAGGTGCAATTTTATGAAATAACAATAAAAGCCACTGATTGCGGTGAGCCTCCTTTATCTACATTTGAAACTCTGCATATCAAGATATCAGACGTAAATGACAACAGTCCAAATTTTTTCGAAAATCCATTACATTTTTACCTCGTTGAAAATAACGTTGCTGGACAGTCAATATTCTCTGTAAGCGCAACTGACATTGATTTGAATGACAACGCTGTCATTTCCTACCATATTGTCCGAGAAAGGAGTCAAAATGACGTAATGTCTTTCCTCAATGTAAATCCTGATAATGGACAAATATCTGCGTTAAAAACGTTTGACTTTGAAACACTGAAAACGTTCCAGTTCCAAGTTGTCGCTTCGGATTCTGGAACTCCGTCACTGAGCAGCAACGTGACAGTGAACGTGTTCATTCTGGATCAGAACGACAACGCTCCAGTCATCCTGTATCCAGTCAGCTCCAACGGTTCTGCCGAAGGCGTGGAGGAGATTCCCCGCAATATGAACGCAGGAGACTTGGTGACTAAAGTCAGAGCCTATGACGCTGATATAGGATATAACGGCTGGTTACTGTTTTCACTGCAGGAAGTCACTGACCACAGTCTCTTTAACTTGGACCGCTATACAGGACAGATCAAAACACTTCGCCCATTCACAGGAACAGATGAGGCTGAGCATAAACTGGTCATACTGGTCAAAGACAATGGGAACGTCTCACTCTCAGCAACAGCTACTGTGCACGTCAAAGTGGTGGAGCCCAAAGAAGCTTTTGCAGCTTCTGATGTAAAAAGTTCTGCAAAAAAGGACGATGAGGACAATAATGTGACTTTCTACCTGATGATAACTTTGGGCTCCGTTTCAACACTTTTTCTCATCAGTATCATTGTGCTGATTGCAATGCAGTGCTCCAAATCCCCAGACTATACTTCTAAATATCTACCAGAGCCAAATTATGATGGAACACTGTGTCACAGCATCCAGTACAGATCTGGAGACAAGCGGTACATGTTAGTTGGACCCAGGATGAGCATTGGATCTACTATAGTCCCAGGAAGTCATGCGAATACACTGGTGCTCCCTGACAGGAGGGGAACAACTGGAGAGGTAAGGTTATTGTGAAAGCAACTAATTCACTCAATGAATATTTCTATGGCCACTGTCCTTGGTGCTGACAAATCGTTAAAAGCAGTGCGCTGTTCATAAAACACCTTTAAAGACCTTTAAGATAGCCGTTATAACATTTGTTGTAACATATCCCCAACATTTAGCACGTTTAAGTGTTTAATGCCACACTGCATATTTACATATTAAAACATAACAATTGAATATTACTTATATTAAAAATCGGGATCTTATTTTTATTTTTTTTGACAAAAGTTTAGAGTTCATGTTTTTAAAGAGTGAGTAGCTCTACAATGAAATGCCCATAGTGCTTTCTTTACGTGTACTTATTATTATAAACTCCAATGGCTTTATTGTTTCGTATTGTTCTCAAATGGAAACTGGAAAACGGAATCATATACTCCCATTCAACACGTGTGAGCAAATTAGTTCCGTTAACATGTATGTAGTTGTTTCGCCTAACGTATTCTAAGAGCAATGCTGTGTACCAGTTTCAACGCTTGGTGTCAGTGGAGTTCATTGATTCTGAGCATTTGATTTGCTTTACGTCACGAGCTTTATTTCAACCGAGCCCATGCATTTTTTTCTAACCTGTTATGCGCGTGCTTAACGTCGCAATAGCCGGCAATAGTACGCTTTAGTTTCAGCGGATTCTGCACAGCAAAGCGATCGCATCGTCAAGGACCCTGACACACCAAGTCTGTGAAATAATTCGACGTATTTAATGGACTGTTCTTTACCGTATTTAAGTCATGGGACAAAGAGGAGAATGCAAAGCCTGGGTGGAACGGCATCGCTGGTTTACAATCGTGGTGGTTTTGCACGTTTTATGGAGTGGAGCCTTCGCGCAAATCAGATATTCCATATCCGAGGAGGTCGAAGAGGGAACCGTCGTCGGGAATATAGCTAAGGATTTGGGACTGGATAAAAGTGCACTCAAAGACCGAGGATATCGCATTGTAACAGGCTCGGCTGAACCCTTGTTTCGGGTGAATGAAAATGATGGTATCCTTTATGTGACGAGACAAATAGACAGGGAGGTGGTGTGCGAGCGGACCAGCCCATGTTTGATCCAACTGAAAACCGTGCTGGAAAACCCACTGGAGATTCACTATGTTGCAGTGGAAATACTTGATACAAATGACCACTCGCCTGTTTTTCCAGAGAAAGAAAAAAGGCTTGAGATTTCTGAGTCGGCTCTGCCAGGAGCGAGATTCCAACTGCAAGCGGCACAGGATCTCGATGTAGGCCAGTTCTCCATTCAGCAATACAAACTCAGTCATAACGAGCATTTTAGGTTAGAAGTCAAGGATAGAGGTGCGGACCGTAAGGTGCCATTTTTAGTCCTGCAAAAGCAGCTGGATAGAGAGACGGCTGCGAAACATAAGCTACGTCTCACTGCTGTTGATGGGGGGAAACCGGCTAAGACTGGTGCTATAGAAATAATTGTGGATGTACTTGATGTTAATGACAACTCGCCCGTTTTCACCAAAGACCATTATACTGCCACACTACAAGAAAACGTTCCCATTGCCACTGCAGTGATTCAGGTCAATGCAACGGATTTGGACCAGGGTGCCAACGGAGAAATAATATATTCATTTGGTAATGAAGTTCATTCAAAATTACTGGATCTCTTTAGTATCGACCAAAACACCGGTGAAATTCAAGTAACAGGTGTAATAGATTTCGAGAAAAGCAAAAGTTATGAAATTGATATAAAGGCATCTGATAAAGGACCAGTTCCACTGACATCAGATAGAAGCGTTAGAATAACCATTGTTGATGTTAACGATAATGCTCCTGAAATAGAAGTTACATCATTTTCCAGTTCCATCAGGGAGGATTCGAAAATAGGAACTACAGTGGCCCTCATTAGTGTCAGTGATTTAGACTCTGGAATTAATGGTAAAGTCATTTGCACAATTAAAAATGACGTTCCCTTTACTCTATCGCCATCCATACAAGAAAACATGTACGCTGTTGTCACCAATTCACAGTTGGACAGGGAGATCATTTCTCAATATGACGTCACAATTATTGCGAAAGACACAGGTGAACCTTTGTTTTCAACTGAAAAGACTATCAGCGTCGTTATATCAGATGTGAATGACAACACTCCAGAGTTCTCATCAAGCCCCTATACGTTTTATGTCACCGAGAACAACAGCCCTGCAACCCCATTATTTTCAGTAAAAGCATTTGATCGTGACGAAAGTGATAAT
>JAFBJU010000957.1:149523-163351 GCA_016785305.1 Colistium nudipinnis | reverse complement strand
CCAAATTATGATGGAACACTGTGTCACAGCATCCAGTACAGATCTGGAGACAAGCGGTACATGTTAGTTGGACCCAGGATGAGCATTGGGTCTACTATAGTCCCAGGAAGTCATGCGAATACGCTGGTGCTCCCTGACAGGAGGAGGGCAAATGAAGAGGTAAGACAGTGAATATGCTTAAATTGAAATATGGATATGTTTATTATAGTCTTTTCAATGCCCCTCTTTACTTATGTATTGCTTAAGTGAATGTGTTTATGCTATTAAACCCAAGTGTCCAAGGCGATGGAATGTAGCTGCACTGCTTTACGTCAAACAAGTGTGGTTTCAAGCTGGTATTTGAGTTTGACTTCGGTTATGTATTCTTTTAAGTAAAGTTAAAATGAGTGTTGTCGGACAGCAGTCTCTTCACATTTTAGAGTTGGCAAGTTTTTTCACGTGGTTGAGTCCAGCACTGTGGTGTGTGTCACTTTGCAACACTAAAACCTTTGTTAGCTTACTGATGAAGTTTTCCATTAGTACGATTTTTTTCGTGAGACCGAACTTCGTACTTCAGAGGTTTCTAATTACTTGAATTGTCCTTTCCCCTCTCATTTATACTAAACGCATATCCTGAATGGCCCGCTGGGTGTCAGTGTTACAGTAGACATTTGCTGAGGCTATAGTATAAATAGACGCTGCCCCGTTCGAAGCGTGTTTTGTTTGACTCGGACACAAAGAATGTCATCTTTTCAGATTTTGATCCGCACCTAACAGAGACATACTTCTTTGAGATATAACCACTGGACCGTTTGGGGTGTTTCAAAAAGAAGACAAATATTTGTGGATGCCATTTTAAATGGTTACGCCAAAAGGAAAAAGGGAAAAGAACGAAGAATGATGGCTTGTTCGCGTCCCTTGCTTTTCTCTCTTCTGTTTTGCTGTGGGGAGCTCATATTTGCTCAAGTAAAATACTCGACTCTGGAGGAAGTTAAAGTGGGATCTATTATCGGAAATGTGGCCAGGGATTTGGGCCTGGATGTCAGTACCTTGACAAACAGGCGATTTCGTATTGTGTCTGGAGCTCAGGACGCACTATTTGAGGTAAACCCAAACAGTGGGAATTTACATGTTCATAAGAATCTCGACCGAGAACAGTTATGCGATGGAAATAGTGCGTGCTCAATGGATCTCAAAATCGTTATTGAAAATCCACTTGAGATCCATTATGTCACGGTGGAAATAACGGATGCTAATGACCACGCACCGAGTTTTACCGAAAAAGAGAAGGTGATTGAAATAGCAGAAACGACGTTACCAGGAGCACGATTTCAGTTACCGGGCGCACGTGATCCTGATGTTGGAATACATTCTGTCCAGCGCTATAAACTTAGTCAAAACGATAATTTTCATCTAGAAATTCGAGATAGAGGGGAGGATAAAATCCCATTCTTAGTGTTACAGAGACCCCTGGACAGGGAGCAAAAAATAAGCCATAGCTTGCTTTTAACCGCTATAGACGGCGGGACACCGCCTAAATCTGCTAATCTTAATCTTACTATAAAGGTTCTCGACAATAATGATAACCGACCCACATTTTCGAGCGAGGTTTATTCTGTGACGTTACAAGAAAATGTTCTTTTAGACACAGTCGTGATCAAAATAAACGCAACTGATCTTGACGAAGGACCGAATGGGGATGTCGAGTATGCCTTCGGTGGTGACATTAATCCCAAGGTTTTGGAGCTATTTAGCCTCGATAAAAATACAGGAGAAATTCGTGTTAGAGGACAAATTGACTATGAAACAGTTGACGTATTCAAGTTAGACGTCCAAGCCTCTGACAAAGGTCAGCCGCCGATGACAACAGACTGTAGAGTCATCATAAAGATTCAGGATATGAATGACAATAAACCTGAAATAGAGGTGACATCAATATCCAGTATGGTCCCAGAAGATTCAAAACAAGGGACAGTGATTTCTCTTATTAGTGTCACAGACAGTGATTCTGGCCTGAATGGCAAAGTCTTGTGTAGTCTGACTGGGAATGTACCATTTGAATTAAAGCCATCATTTAAGGCCAATATGTATTCATTAGTGACAAAACAAAAACTGGACAGAGAGTCCTTGTCACATTATGATATTTCATTAACAGCTACCGACTGTGGTGAGCCTCCTCTTTCAACGTCCAAAACGTTGAGAATTGAGGTGTCAGATGTCAATGATAACAGCCCACAGTTCTCCCAAAATCCCATCGAATTATATTTAGCGGAAAACAATGCTCCTGGCGCATCGATATTCTCTGTGAGTGCCTCTGATAAGGATTTAAACGACAATGCAGCCGTTACTTATCGTTTATATCGAGGGGGAGGCGTTCATAATGATGTGGTGTCTTTTCTGAATATAAATTCTGATGACGGACGCATTTTAGCCCTCAAAAGTTTTGACTTCGAAACACTGAAAACCTTCCAGTTCCAAGTTGTCGCTTCGGATTCTGGAACTCCGTCCCTGAGCAGCAACGTGACAGTGAACGTGTTCATTCTGGATCAGAACGACAACGCTCCAGTCATCCTGTATCCAGTCAGCTCCAACGGTTCTGCCGAAGGCGTGGAGGAGATTCCCCGCAATATGAACGCAGGAGACTTGGTGACTAAAGTCAGAGCCTATGACGCTGATATAGGATATAACGGCTGGTTACTGTTTTCACTGCAGGAAGTCACTGACCACAGTCTCTTTAACTTGGACCGCTATACAGGACAGATCAAAACACTTCGCCCATTCACAGAGACAGACGAGGCTGAGCATAAACTGGTCATACTGGTCAAAGACAATGGGAACGTCTCACTCTCAGCAACAGCTACTGTGAACGTCAAAGTGGTGGAGCCCAAAGAGGCTTTTGCAGCTTCTGATGTTAAAAGTTCAGCGAAAAAGGATGATGAAGAGAACAATGTGACTTTCTACCTCATGATAACTTTGGGCTCAGTTTCAACACTTTTTCTCATCAGTATCATTGTGCTGATTGCAATGCAGTGCTCCAAATCCCCAGACTATACTTCTAAATATCTACCAGAGCCAAATTACGACGGAACACTGTGTCACAGCATCCAGTACAGATCTGGAGACAAGCGGTATATGTTAGTTGGACCTAGAATGAGCGTTGGATCTACTATTGTTCCGGGCAGCCACGCAAACACACTGGTGATGCCTGACAGGAGAAGATCTACAGAGGTAAGACTATTCATTATCCATATGCCCCAAAATAATAGAATGCAAAAAGGCATACTTAATGGTGTGATAGATTAGAATTACGAGTTTGAAAGAAACATGGATTTGCTCCAACTTCAAATCCTGCCGAATGTTCTTTTAGCCTATATTTATTTTCTGTCGTGTAAACAGGGAAACTAGTCGTTGCTCCATTAATTGATTTCTATGCATATTTCAAACGAAAGAAAGCAAAATAAACAGTCGAGAAATTGCCGTTTTGTGGTTATGTGGGCAAGAGGTGATGACACGGATCTGCCAATTACATTTGTAACACACACCTACGAACAAATGTGTGTATTTCTTGTCGTACTACTCTTTCTCTCTTGTCATGGGCTTGACATCTGAGCACGAAGCTCATTGAGAAGATCGGCTAGGTAAAGCCAAGCAACTGCTGTCCATGGTCCTGAAATACGTGGGCTTCGCTGTTCCCAGGCAAGATACCGTGAAAAAGCAACACTAGGCTACAGAATGGTGACAGATAGTAATACTTCTTCAGATTTCTTAATTCGTATTAACTTGTAAAATTCAATTCGTTATTTATGAGAATTAAATGCTGCTCCAGCAAATTATTTTATGTATTTTGGTTAAAACGGCTCCTTCGCGTGTTTCAACTCTGGAGATGAATGACAACAAATATAAAAAAGCAATGCAGTATGCTTCCATTTGACATGAAACAGTATAACGTGTTCTCCGCTTGGTGTCACTATAACATAAACGAGGCGATACCAGTGGTATTTCCAACCCTAGCAAAGCTTTTGTTTATTACCTCGCGGTGGCCGATGCATTTCACTTTAGGAAGGGAGAAAAACAGGACCGTGCTGTGGGGGAAGATAGAGAATTGATCATCCGACTGAAAGACGGTTGTGTTAATGTTGTTAAATAACAATGAAGGCCAAAGGACGACCGAGCGGTTATGATTGCTTTGTTTTTCATTTGTATTTGCTGGCAATTCTCGGAAAGCAGGCTTTGGCTGAACTGCGGTACTCTATTCCAGAGGAAGTGAAAGAAGGGACATCTGTTGGAAATGTTGCCAAGGATCTGGGTCTGGACAGGATGTCTTTAGCTGATCGACGTTTCCGTGTCGTGTCTGGATCTAAGGATACGTTTTTTGAGGTAAACCCGGACAGTGGCGCTTTACAGGTCCACAAGAAAATCGACAGGGAGGAGCTCTGCCACGGCAGTGGTTCCTGTCTAATAGAGCTTAAAATCTTAGTTGAAAACCCGTTGGAAATGCACCATGTCATTATAGAAATCACCGATGTCAATGACCACTCTCCTAGTTTTTCTGAAAATGTGCAGACATTTGAAATAGCAGAGCATTCATCTCCGGGAACCAGATTCGAAATTCACGCGGCCCGTGATCCCGATGCTGGTATAAATTCTATTCGCACATATACATTAACGTCAAGTGATCACTTTGAAATAGAAATCAATCAAAGCGACGAAGACAAAATTCCAGTTTTAGTGCTGAAAAAGTCGCTAGACAGAGAGCAAAAGGATAGGCACTCGTTATTTGTTACAGCAATTGATGGAGGGAAACCTCCGAGATCAGGTACTTTAAATGTCTCTATTATCGTCCTCGACATTAATGACAACCGTCCAATGTTTAGTCAGGATACCTATCAAATTGAAATTCCTGAAAACGCTCAAGTTGGCGCTGCTGTAACAAAAGTGAGTGCATTGGATCCAGACGAGGGTAGTAATGGAGACATAGAGTACAGTCTAAGCAAAACGTTAGCACGTAAGCTTTACGACATATTTGAATTGGATCATTTAAGCGGACAAATCAAATTGAAAGGACCATTGGATTTTGAGGATTCGGAGAATTATAAACTGGAAGTGCAGGCAACCGATAAAGGGCAACCTCCGTTAACAGGAAGGTGTAGAATCACTATTAAAATTAAAGACGTAAATGACAATCCACCAGAAATAGAAGTCACGTCAATGTCAGACATAGTGTCTGAGGATTCAAAGCCCGGAACAGTTATCTCACTTATTAGTGTAACGGACAAAGACTCGGGTGTTAATGGTAAAGTCATTTTACGCATCATCGATGATGTGTATTTTGAATTAAAGCCATCCTACAAGGAAAATATTTATTCAGTTGTTACTAAGCAATTTTTGGATCGAGAAAATGAGCCACAGCATAAAATAACAATTAAAGCCACAGACTGTGGAAACCCTCCCTTATCTACCTTTAAAACTCTGATCATTCAGATATCAGATGTTAATGACAACAGTCCTCAGTTCACCCGAAACCCATTGCACTTTTACTTATCAGAAAATAATGTCGCTGGAGCACCTATATTCACCTTAAACGCAACGGACAATGATGTGAATGAAAATGCAGCTATTTCATATCAGATTGTGGGGGGAGGGACTGGCAATTTTGCAACATCATCTTATCTAAATATCAATACAGAAAACGGGCAAATATCCGCTTTAAAAAGTTTTGACTTCGAAACACTGAAAACCTTCCAGTTCCAAGTTGTCGCTTCGGACTCTGGAACTCCGTCACTGAGCAGCAACGTGACAGTGAACGTGTTCATTCTGGATCAGAACGACAACGCTCCAGTCATCCTGTATCCAGTCAGCTCCAACGGTTCTGCCGAAGGCGTGGAGGAGATTCCCCGCAATATGAACGCAGGAGACTTGGTGACTAAAGTCAGAGCCTATGACGCTGATATAGGATATAACGGCTGGTTACTGTTTTCACTGCAGGAAGTCACTGACCACAGTCTCTTTAACTTGGACCGCTATACAGGACAGATCAAAACACTTCGCCCATTCACAGAGACAGACGAGGCTGAGCATAAACTGGTCATACTGGTCAAAGACAATGGGAACGTCTCACTCTCAGCAACAGCTACTGTGCGCGTCAAAGTGGTGGAGCCCAAAGAAGCTTTTGCAGCTTCTGATGTTAAAAGTTCAGCGAAAAGGGATGATGAGGACAATAATGTGACTTTTTACCTGATGATAACTTTGGGCTCAGTTTCAACACTTTTTCTCATCAGTATCATTGTGCTGATTGCAATGCAGTGCTCCAAATCCCCAGACTATACTTCGAAATTCAGTTTCCACGCTTTTTCTCATCAGTATCATTGTGCTGATTGCAATGCAGTGTTCCAAATCCCCAGACTATACTTCTAAATATCTACCAGAGCCAAATTACGATGGAACACTGTGTCACAGCATCCAGTACAGATCTGGAGACAAGCGGTACATGTTAGTTGGACCCAGGATGAGTGTTGGATCTACTATTGTCCCGGGAAGCCATGCAAACACACTACTCGTCCCTGACAGGAGGCGGGCATCTACTGAGGAGGTGAGCTGGTTTACTTTCACAGGCTTATTGGTGTAGTAGCCGACTATGTTTGTGTTAGCATAATTTGTATATTTGGGGCCAATGGCTTGCATATTACGTTACAAAGAACAACTCTCCCGGATCGTCACTGTTTTCTGTGGGTGCATCAGACCGTGACAATTCTCAAATTGTATATCATATTTTAAGAGACGGAAAAGATCATGCTAAGCTCAATTCATTCGATCTCAACATCAACCCTGAGAATGGCAACATTGCCTTACGTGCAATGTCGCTATCCAATGTGCTGAAACGGTATGTGTCTTCTCTGTTCTAAATAACCCACATTTTATTGTAGTACGTACGCATTGATAAGGTCACCAATAGTTTTACTTCGATATATTTGAAATCAGAGCCTTAAACCATGTCAGATTCGTTGTGGAAAAAAAATGGAAAGCGATCACTTGGTGTCAGTGTGCGAGCAAAAAAGGGTTTCAAGAGAAGCCTTTTGTCCGAAGTGAGTCCTCCCCTTTGTGGGATAGACTTTCATTATTTGTCCCGGATGCATCATTTACGCTTGCAGCAGATGATCAGCATCTGCAATTTGGATACTGCAACGTAAATCGTACGCGTGCATTGATGTTATTTCTAGTGTACATTTTTCAAAGGACAACGGAGTCGTTACTGCAAAAATACGGATTCGCTTTTATCAGCCATGGGATATAAGGGACCAGGATCATCGCGGGAGCAATGGAGGGGGATCGCCTTCATTATTTCATTTGTCTTACTGTGGAGCAAAACATCGGCCCAGATAAGATATTCAATCGCTGAGGAGGTTAAAGAAGGAACTGTTGTTGGGAATATAGCCAAGGATTTGGGACTGGAGTTGAACGTACTGAAAGAGAGAGGATGTCGGATCGCCGAGGGTTCAACAGAATCCCTTTTTCGCGTAAACCAGAACGATGGAATGTTATATGTTGACCGATTAATTGACAGGGAAATGGTTTGTGAGCGAAGTAGTGTGTGCTTGATTAACATAAAAACGGTGCTGGAGAACCCGCTTGAAATTCATTATGTGACTGTAGAGGTGCTGGATGTGAACGACCACTCCCCCAGCTTCTCCGGGAAAGGGTCACATCTCGAAATCTCAGAGTCAGCTCTACCGGGCCTGCGTCTTCAGTTACAAGCAGCACATGATCCCGATGTAGGTCCGTTTTCGGTCCAGGAGTATAAACTTGGCCCTAATGATCATTTTCGTTTGGAAGTGAAAGATCGAGGAAAAGATGGAAAAATACCAGTATTAGTTTTACTAAAGTCGCTTGATAGGGAAACAATGAAAAGCCATAAATTATTTCTTTCAGCTATTGATGGAGGCAAACCTAGTAAATCCGGGACAGCTGAAGTTACTGTTGACGTCTTGGACGTCAATGATAATATGCCGATTTTCGTAGGAGACCCTTACTCAGTATTACTAGAAGAAAATGCTCCCATCGGCACAACAGTTATAAGAGTAAATGCCACTGATTTAGACGAAGGATCAAATGGTGAGGTTATTTATTCATTTGGCAATAATGTTAATAACAGGATACGCGATTATTTTCGTGTAGATCCAAGAACAGGTGAAATCATTGTTCTACAGTTGATAGACTTTGAGTTAGAGGAAAGTTATGAGATTGACATACAGGCGTCGGATAAAGGATCAGCTCCTTTCAGGACGGACAAAAGTGTGGTGGTGAATATTGTTGATTTGAACGATAACACACCACAGATAGAGGTCACCTCATTTTCAAGGGCAGTTCCAGAAGACGCTAGACTGGGAACCACTGTGGCGTTGATTAGTGTTTCCGATAAAGACTCTGGTCTTAATGGGAAGGTTATGTGCTCATTTCTTGAGGATGTGCCATTCACGTTATCGCCTTCAACACGGGAAAACATGTACTCTATAGTCACCAAGTCGCACCTAGACAGAGAAAAGCAGTCAAAATATGATGTTACACTTGTTGCAAAGGATGCAGGTCTACCATCGTTGTCTTCTGAAAAATGCATCACTATTATTATATCAGATATAAATGACAATACTCCCGATTTTTCAGCAAGCCCTTACACATACTACGTTACAGAGAACAACTCTCCGGGAGCGTCACTGTTTTCTGTGAGTGCATCAGACCGTGACGAGGGGGACAATGCCAACATTTTATATCATATTTTAAGAGACGGAAAAGAGCATGCTAAGCTCAATTCATTCGATCTCAACATCAACCCTGAGAATGGCAACATTGTGGCGCTGAAAAGTTTTGACTTCGAGACACTGAAAACCTTCCAGTTCCAAGTTGTCGCCTCAGACTCTGGAACTCCGTCCCTGAGCAGCAACGTGACAGTGAACGTGTTCATTCTGGATCAGAACGACAACGCTCCAGTCATCCTGTATCCAGTCAGCTCCAACGGTTCTGCCGAAGGCGTGGAGGAGATTCCCCGCAATATGAACGCAGGAGACTTGGTGACTAAAGTCAGAGCCTATGACGCTGATATAGGATATAACGGCTGGTTACTGTTTTCACTACAGGAAGTCACTGACCACAGTCTCTTTAACTTGGACCGCTATACAGGACAGATCAAAACACTTCGCCCATTCACAGAGAGACTATACTTCTAAATATCTACCAGAGCCAAATTACGATGGAACACTGTGTCACAGCATCCAGTACAGATCTGGAGACAAGCGGTACATGTTAGTTGGACCCAGGATGAGCATCGGGTCTACTATAGTCCCAGGAAGTCATGCGAATACATTAGTGCTCCCCGACCGGAGGAAGGCATCAGAGGTGAGTTAATATTGCTATTTACTATTCATTGTGTAAAAGTCAGAGTTGAATCCAAACGATAACGAGTTCATTTTTATATATCAGTTTAAGATGTTAAATGCATTATCAAGCACATTCGCAAGGTGGCAGTACCTTATCTGTATAACGCCTACATCGTCTCAGTGATACACGATTCCGTCCCTGCTATACGTTCAGTCTGGTTAGATGACATTTAGCTGTCAGACTCGGAATAAACGGATGGTTTTGTAACATACAGCCAAAGGACTCGTGGACACAGTCCTCGTGGTGCCGAAGAATACGTTCCTGACAAGTGGACTATGACGGGCGCGTTTGGATTCGTACTTCTATCTCAAAATATGAAACAAAGAGGACGGAATACATGGCGACCATTGCTCGCCAGCCTGGTGGTGCTTTTAATTTTCGGACGGGCCTCCGCACAACTGAGGTACTCTATAGCTGAAGAACTGAAAGATGGAAGTTTCGTTGGCAATATTGCGAAAGATCTGGGAATAGACATGCATGTAATGAGGCAGAGGGGATTTCGTATTATGTCTGGCTCGGGTGAAGGTCTTTTTAAGGTAAATGAGAACGACGGTGTGCTATATACGAACCATAAAATAGACCGTGAAGACGTTTGTAAGGAGAACACAATGTGTTTAATCAACCTTAAAACGGTTCTGGAAAACCCACTAGAAGTACATTATGTCACCGTGGAGATAACGGATTTAAACGATCACTCTCCAACATTTCCAGAGAAAACAAAAAGACTAGAAATCTCTGAGTCTGCGTTGCCAGGGGCAAAATATCAATTGGAAAATGCCCAGGATCCGGATGGTGGCACACACTCTGTGCAACAATATAAAATCAGCCAGAACGACTTTTTTCGTTTAGAAATTAAAGATCGAGGAAGAGACGGCAAAACGCCGATTTTACAATTACAGAAGCAGCTGGACAGAGAAGCCAAAAGTACCCATAAATTAGTGTTGACGGCTATAGATGGCGGAATCCCCCCCAAAACAGGAACAGTGGAAATATACATAGACATCCTAGATGTTAATGATAATATGCCAGTGTTCACAAAAGATATATATTCAGTAGTGTTACAAGAGAACTCCCCAATTGGCACCACGGTCATCCAAGTTAACGCAACGGATTTAGATGAGGGCACTAACGGAGAAGTGGCTTATTCATTTGGCAGCAACGTAAAAGGCAGAATTCGAGAGCTCTTTAACATTGACCCTGTTACTGGGGATATCACTGTTAAGGGCCGCGTGGACTTTGAGGAACAAGACAGCTATGACATTGACATACAGGCTTCGGATAAGGGAAGCATTCCGTTCACAACTGACAAAAGTGTGATCATTAAAGTTGGAGATACAAACGATAATGCCCCCGAGATTGAGGTGGCATCATTGTCGAGTTCCGTTTCAGAAGACGCTAGACCAGGAACAACCGTAGCACTTATCAGCATTACCGATTTAGATTCTGGCATGAATGGCAAAATAATTAGCTATGTGTCTGAAAACAGCCCCTTCGCGTTAAGTCCGTCTGTACAAGATAACATGTTTGCCGTCGTCACTAAATCTCTGCTCGACAGGGAACACCAGTCAAGCTATGTTATTACAATAATCGCCAAAGACGCGGGTGAGCCAGCCTTAACATCCGAAAAGACAATAAACATGTTTGTGTCCGATACGAACGACAACAAACCGGAGTTTTCACTGAGCCCCTACACTTTCTATATCAACGAAAATAACCCCCCGGGAGCCTCTGTGTTTTCTGTGAGAGCATCTGATCGTGACGAGGGAGAAAATTCACTTATTTCATATCATATTCTCAGGAATAAAGCCCATGAAAATAAGGTGACTTCATTTCTCAACATAAACTCTGAGAATGGAGATATTGTGGCCTTAAAAAGTTTTGACTTCGAGACACTGAAAACCTTCCAGTTCCAAGTTGTCGCTTCGGATTCTGGAACTGCGTCACTGAGCAGCAACGTGACAGTGAACGTGTTCATTCTGGATCAGAACGACAACGCTCCAGTCATCCTGTATCCAGTCAGCTCCAACGGTTCTGCCGAAGGCGTGGAGGAGATTCCCCGCAATATGAACGCAGGAGACTTGGTGACTAAAGTCAGAGCCTATGACGCTGATATAGGATATAACGGCTGGTTACTGTTTTCACTGCAGGAAGTCACTGACCACAGTCTCTTTAACTTGGACCGCTATACAGGACAGATCAAAACACTTCGCCCATTCACAGAGACAGACGAGGCTGAGCATAAACTGGTCATACTGGTCAAAGACAATGGGAACGTCTCACTCTCAGCAACAGCTACTCTGAACGTCAAAGTGGTGGAGCCCAAAGAAGCTTTTGCAGCCTCTGATGTTAAAAGTTCAACAAAAAAGGACGATGAGGACAATAATGTGACTTTTTACCTGATGATAACTTTGGGCTCAGTTTCAACACTTTTTCTCATCAGTATCATTGTGCTGATTGCAATGCAGTGCTCCAAATCCCCAGACTATACTTCTAAATATCTACCAGAACCAAATTATGATGGAACACTGTGTCACAGCATCCAGTACAGATCTGGAGACAAGCGGTACATGCTAGTTGGACCCAGGATGAGCATTGGGTCTACTATAGTCCCAGGAAGTCATGCGAATACATTAGTGCTCCCCGACCGGAGGAAGGCATCAGAGGTGAGTTAATATTGCTATTTACTATTCATTGTGTAAAAGTCAGAGTTGAATCCAAACGATAACGAGTTCATTTTTATATATCAGTTTAAGATGTTAAATGCATTATCAAGCACATTCGCAAGGTGGCAGTACCTTATCTGTATAACGCCTACATCGTCTCAGTGATACACGATTCCGTCCCTGCTATACGTTCAGTCTGGTTAGATGACATTTAGCTGTCAGACTCGGAATAAACGGATGGTTTTGTAACATACAGCCAAAGGACTCGTGGACACAGTCCTCGTGGTGCCGAAGAATACGTTCCTGACAAGTGGACTATGACGGGCGCGTTTGGATTCGTACTTCTATCTCAAAATATGAAACAAAGAGGACGGAATACATGGCGACCATTGCTCGCCAGCCTGGTGGTGCTTTTAATTTTCGGACGGGCCTCCGCACAACTGAGGTACTCTATAGCTGAAGAACTGAAAGATGGAAGTTTCGTTGGCAATATTGCGAAAGATCTGGGAATAGACATGCATGTAATGAGGCAGAGGGGATTTCGTATTATGTCTGGCTCGGGTGAAGGTCTTTTTAAGGTAAATGAGAACGACGGTGTGCTATATACGAACCATAAAATAGACCGTGAAGACGTTTGTAAGGAGAACACAATGTGTTTAATCAACCTTAAAACGGTTCTGGAAAACCCACTAGAAGTACATTATGTCACCGTGGAGATAACGGATTTAAACGATCACTCTCCAACATTTCCAGAGAAAACAAAAAGACTAGAAATCTCTGAGTCTGCGTTGCCAGGGGCAAAATATCAATTGGAAAATGCCCAGGATCCGGATGGTGGCACACACTCTGTGCAACAATATAAAATCAGCCAGAACGACTTTTTTCGTTTAGAAATTAAAGATCGAGGAAGAGACGGCAAAACGCCGATTTTACAATTACAGAAGCAGCTGGACAGAGAAGCCAAAAGTACCCATAAATTAGTGTTGACGGCTATAGATGGCGGAATCCCCCCCAAAACAGGAACAGTGGAAATATACATAGACATCCTAGATGTTAATGATAATATGCCAGTGTTCACAAAAGATATATATTCAGTAGTGTTACAAGAGAACTCCCCAATTGGCACCACGGTCATCCAAGTTAACGCAACTGATTTAGATGAGGGCACTAACGGAGAAGTGGCTTATTCATTTGGCAGCAACGTAAAAGGCAGAATTCGAGAGCTCTTTAACATTGACCCTGTTACTGGGGATATCACTGTTAAGGGCCGCGTGGACTTTGAGGAACAAGACAGCTATGACATTGACATACAGGCTTCGGATAAGGGAAGCATTCCGTTCACAACTGACAAAAGTGTGATCATTAAAGTTGGAGATACAAACGATAATGCCCCCGAGATTGAGGTGGCATCATTGTCGAGTTCCGTTTCAGAAGACGCTAGACCAGGAACAACCGTAGCACTTATCAGCATTACCGATTTAGATTCTGGCATGAATGGCAAAATAATTAGCTATGTGTCTGAAAACAGCCCCTTCGCGTTAAGTCCGTCTGTACAAGATAACATGTTTGCCGTCGTCACTAAATCTCTGCTCGACAGGGAACACCAGTCAAGCTATGTTATTACAATAATCGCCAAAGACGCGGGTGAGCCAGCCTTAACATCCGAAAAGACAATAAACATGTTTGTGTCCGATACGAACGACAACAAACCGGAGTTTTCACTGAGCCCCTACACTTTCTATATCAACGAAAATAAC
>JAFBJU010000957.1:100612-138129 GCA_016785305.1 Colistium nudipinnis | reverse complement strand
AGCCGCTGTCCCTGGTGCTGAAAAGAGTTGGAATTCGTTTTCTGATGATAACGATATCATCATATTGACATCATTCACACAATAATGTTCGAAGTAAATAATGATCAAACAATCTTAACTACTATATTGTTTGCTGTCCCGGATATAGGGGGATTTTGTGTCCTTATGTTTTTATACTGTGATCAAATGTTCACAATGGTCGATAATCCATCTGTTATCTGCTGTACATCAACATCTTTCATGGTTCTGCAATGGGAAATAACGACGCATGGTGTCAGTGCAATGTAAAAAGTCAGCGCCACACGTGTTGGTCGCCGTTGCTATTTCGCTCCACCTCCTGACAACGTTCTCTCTTCGTAACCGTCATGATCGTTTCTGTGCTTGCTCTGTACATCGTGGATTCAGTTCTATTTCTACATATGTAGGAAATGACTGCAACTTCAAATGTCGGATTGTGCAGGATTCTGTAGTTAAAATGCAGCCAACATGTTTGTGATAATTTGTCGTTTAACCATGGAACAAAGAATACGAGAGGGAAGAATGTCTCGAGGATATTGTGCCGGCTTTGTTGCTTCTATGCTTTTGTGGAGCGTGACTTCGGCGCAATTACGATATTCAATTTCGGAGGAACTAAAGGATGGAACTTTGGTTGGAAATATCGCGAAGGATCTTGGATTAGACAAAAACACATTGAAAGACAGGAAGTATCGAGTCGTTTCCAGTAATGCGGATCATCTTTTCCACGTTAATCAGAACGATGGCATCCTGTACGTGAGTCAACGGATCGACAGGGAAGAGGTGTGCGCTCAGAGCACTACGTGTGTAATAAACCTAAAGACCGTGTTAGAAAACCCACTGGAGGTCCACTATGTTGCGATAGAGGTGGTGGATATAAATGACCATTCCCCCAGTTTTCTGGAGAAAGATAAACGATTGGAGATTTCAGAATCTGTGTTACCCGGAGCACGATTTCAGCTTAAAGCTTCACAGGATCCAGATAGTGGTCCATTTTCAGTGCAGCAATATAAACTCAGCACCAACGATCATTTCCGCTTAGAAGTTAAGGATAAAAGAAACGATGGTAAAATACCAATATTAGTCATTCAAAAATCGTTAGACAGGGAAACGGCAGCAAGCCATTCATTAATCCTTACTGCGTTGGATGGAGGTAAACCTCCGAAATCTGGCAGTATGAACATTCTAGTGAACGTTTTAGATATTAACGATAACGCCCCTGTTTTTACGAAAGAGTCTTATTCTGCGAGGGTTAACGAAAATGCATCAGCGGGCACAACAGTCATCCGAGTGAACGCAACTGATGTGGATGACGGACCAAACGGAGATATAGTTTACGCGTTTAGCAACAGTATGAATCAAAACATTTTGAACCTTTTTGATATCAATACATTAACAGGTGAGATAACTGTTAAAGGTTTAATAGACTATGAGGAGAAGGACAGATATGAAATTGAAATTGAGGCATCAGATAAAGCCATTGCTCCCTTTACTACAGATAAAAGTGTCATTATCAAAATTGTTGACGTGAATGATAACGCACCTGAGATTGAGGTCACCTCATTTTCCAGTTCTATCCCCGAAGACTCTAGACCTGGAACTACCGTTGCCCTGATCAGTGTTCATGACTTAGACTCTGGACTTAATGGAAAGGTTATATGCTCCATAGGTGAGGATGTTCCATTTGCTTTGTCACCGTCCTTACAAGATAAAATGTATTCACTAGTAACCAAATCCCCTCTGGACAGAGAGGAACAGTCACACTATGACCTGACAATAACTGCAAAAGACGCTGGTCAGCCATCACTGTCCTCTGAAAAGACAATAAGTGTTGTGGTGTCAGATGTGAATGACAACCGTCCACAGTTTTCACTGAGCCCCTATACTTTCTATGTCACTGAAGCTAATGAGCCAGGTGTCTCTGTGTTTTCGGTCAAAGCTTTTGATGCTGATGATAGTGAGAATGCACACATTTCATATCATATTCTCAGAGACGGAAGTCTGGACAATAGGGTGACTTCATTCCTCAACATAAACTCTGAAAATGGAGACATTACTGCACTGAAAAGTTTTGACTTTGAAACACTGAAAACTTTCCAGTTCCAAGTTGTCGCTTCGGATTCTGGAACTCCGTCACTGCGCAGCAACGTGACAGTGAATGTGTTCATTCTGGATCAGAACGACAACGCTCCAGTCATCCTGTATCCAGTCAGCTCCAACGGTTCTGCCGAAGGCGTGGAGGAGATTCCCCGCAATATGAACGCAGGAGACTTGGTGACTAAAGTCAGAGCCTATGACGCTGATATAGGATATAACGGCTGGTTACTGTTTTCACTGCAGGAAGTCACTGACCACAGTCTCTTTAACTTGGACCGCTATACAGGACAGATCAAAACACTTCGCCCATTCACAGAGACAGACGAGGCTGAGCATAAACTGGTCATACTGGTCAAAGACAATGGGAACGTCTCACTCTCAGCAACAGCTACTGTTAACGTCAAAGTGGTGGAGCCCAAAGAGGCTTTTGCAGCCTCTGATGTTAAAAGTTCTGCGAAAAAGGACGATGAGGACAATAATGTGACTTTCTACCTGATGATAACTTTGGGCTCAGTTTCAACACTTTTTCTCATCAGTATCATTGTGCTGATTGCAATGCAGTGCTCCAAATCCCCAGACTATACTTCTAAATATCTACCAGAGCCAAATTACGACGGAACACTGTGTCACAGCATCCAGTACAGATCTGGAGACAAACGGTACATGCTAGTTGGACCCAGAATGAGCATTGGATCTACTATAGTTCCAGGAAGTCATGCGAATACATTAGTGCTCCCTGATCGAAGAAGGGGGGCATGTGAGGAGGTAAGATTATTTTTGTGCAACATGTCAAGAAAATCCATTCTTGGGCTTAAATATATCACCAATACCCACGAAAGTTATGTTTTATATACCATGTCTTTGGATGTATTTGCTTTGAGTTTCCCTGGCAATTACAACTTCGTCGGCTCCTTAGGACTTTTTGTAAACAACATTCTGTGGATTTTATTATTGTAATGAATTGAAAAATCTTCATCCACTCCATCTGAATTCTTGGTGGGTTTTGTCATTGTCCATTTTCTCATAGGCAACGATTAGCAATGATTGCTGCTCGTAAAATCTGCTTTGGCATGATATGGTTGTATGCCGATTGTTACTTTCTAAAACCTGCAGTAAATTATACATCAGCTTGTTCTTGATCATTTGCTGAAGAGTAAAGGTAATCGATTTTTTTTCCTAAGATTGGAGAAGATATAAAAGGCTTTGATCTGAACGTCTGTACGTTACAGTCGCTGTCCCTGGTACTGAAAAGTATTTGGCTTCGTTTTCTGATAATATCATCATCATCATCATATTGACTTCGTTAAGACGAATTTATTCCCAGTAAATAATAATCACTGGTGATATGTACGATCTTTATTGATACATTATTTGCTGTTCCGGATTTATATAGATTTTATGTTCTCTTGTACTGTGCTCAGGTGTACACAATAGCTGATAATCAATCCACGAGTGATCTGCTGGACAGCATACAACCGTTACGTTTCTGCAGTTAGAAATAACGACGCATGGTGTCAGTGCTATGTAAAATTCCGTGTCACACGTGCTTGTCGTCGTTGTTATTTCGCTCCACCTCCTGACAACGTTCTCTCTTCGTAACCGTCATGATCGTTTCTGTGCTTGCTCTGTACATCGTGGATTCAGTTCTATTTCTACATATGTAGGAAATGACTGCAACTTCAAATTTCGGATTGTGCAGGATTCTGTAGTTAAAATGCAGCCAACATGTTTGTGATAATTTGTCGTTTAACCATGGAACAAAGACTACGAGAGGGAAGAATGTCGCGAGGATATTGTGCCGGCTTTGTTGCTTCTATGCTTTTGTGGAGCGTGACTTCGGCGCAATTACGATATTCAATTTCGGAGGAACTAAAGGATGGAACTTTGGTTGGAAACATCGCGAAGGATCTTGGATTAGATAAAAACACATTGACAGACAGGAAGTATCGAGTCGTTTCCAATAATGCGGATCATCTTTTCCACGTTAATCAGAACGATGGCATCCTGTACGTGAGTCAACGGATCGACAGGGAAGAGGTGTGCGCTCAGAGCACTACGTGTGTAATAAACCTAAAGACCGTGTTAGAAAACCCACTGGAGGTCCACTATGTTGCGATAGAGGTGTTGGATATAAATGACCATTCCCCGAGTTTTCTGGAGGCAGAAAAAAGATTTGAAATTTTTGAATCTGTGTTACCCGGAGCACGATTTCAGCTTAAAGCTTCACAGGATCCAGATAGTGGTCCATTTTCAGTGCAGCAATATAAACTCAGCACCAACGATCATTTCCGCTTAGAAGTTAAGGATAAAGGAAACGATGGTAAAATACCAATATTAGTCATGAAAAAATCATTAGACAGGGAAACAGCAGTAAGCCATTCATTAATCCTTACTGCGTTGGATGGGGGGAAACCTCCGAAATCTGGCGATTTGAACATTCTAGTGGATGTTTTAGATATTAACGATAACGCTCCAGTTTTTACTAAAGACGTTTATTCCGCAATGGTCAACGAAAATGTAAAAGTGGGCACAACAGTTATTCAAGTGAACGCAACTGATTTGGATGACGGACCAAATGGAGAAATAGTTTACGCGTTTAGCAACAGTATGAATCAAAACATTTTAAACCTTTTTGATATCAATCAATTAACAGGTGAGATTACCATTAAAAGTGTTATAGACTATGAGGAGAAAGACAGATATGAAATTGAAATTGAGGCATCAGATAAAGCTATCGCTCCCTTAACTACCGATAAAAGTGTTATAATCAAAATTGTTGACGTGAATGATAATGCACCTGAGATTGAGGTCACCTCATTTTCCAGTTTTATCCCTGAAGACTCGAGACCTGGAACTACCGTTGCCCTTATCAGTGTTCATGACTTAGACTCTGGACTTAATGGAAAGGTTATTTGCTCCATAGGTGAGGATGTTCCATTTGCTTTGTCACCGTCCTTACAAGATCAAATGTATTCTTTAGTAACCAAATCCCCTCTGGACAGAGAGAAACAGTCACACTATGACCTGACAATAACTGCAAAAGATGCTGGTCAACCATCACTGTCCTCTGAAAAGACAATAAGTGTTGTAGTGTCAGATGTGAATGACAACCGTCCACAGTTTTCACTGAGCCCCTATACTTTCTATGTCACTGAAGCTAATGAGCCAGGTGTCTCTGTGTTTTCGGTCAAAGCTTTTGATGCTGATGATAGTGAGAATGCACATATTTCATATCATATTCTCAGAGACGGAAGTCTGGACAACAGAGTGACTTCATTCCTCAACATAAACTCTGCGAATGGAGATATTGTGGCATTAAAAAGTTTTGACTTCGAAACACTGAAAACCTTCCAGTTCCAAGTTGTCGCTTCGGATTCTGGAACTCCGTCACTGAGCAGCAACGTGACAGTGAACGTGTTCATTCTGGATCAGAGTGCTCCCTGACAGGAGGGGAACATCTGGAGAGGTAAGATCATGTCTTGTGCAACATGTGAAGAAACTATTATTGGGCTAAAATATATCTACAATACCCACTGAAGTTATGCTTCATATATATATTTTAAATTTATTGACTTTCGGTTTCCCTGGCAATTAGGACTTTCATTGCTACTTTTTGATAAATGAATTAGTGGAGGGTTTTGTCATTGTGTAGTTTCTCCTATTACCAATGATTACAGCTCGTTTTTACTGCTGTGTCATTATGTTATGTTTTCATGCTGATTATTGCTGTCTAAAACATGCAGTATATTATCCATTAGCTCGATCTTGTTTAAGTACATACAATTTGATTCATTTAAGATTGGAGTGTCTGCATTATCTGCACTTAACCTGGTGATGACCACCTCTAGCTTCCTGCAGAAATGAGTTGTGCATGGCTGAGATGATCTTAAGTCGAATCCACAAATCTCAATGTGAGAAGATGTAAGAAGCTTCGACATACAGGGTATAGTGAACTGCTGCACGTTACGGTCGCTGTCCCTGGTGCTGAAAAATTTTCGTTTTTCGTTTCCCATTTCCTTTTGTTTACGTATTGTGCTCAAATGTGCACAATAGTTGATAATCAATCTAACAGTTATCTGCTGCACACCATACATTATTCAAATTTCTGCAGAGAGAAATAACGACGCATGGTGTCAGTGCAAAGTAAAAAGTCGGCGCCACACCCGTTTGTCGTCGTAGCTATTTCGCTCCACCTATGTACAACGTTCTCATTTCGAAACCGACATGATCGTTTCTGTGCTTGTTCTGTATATCGTGGATGTAAGTCTATTCCTACATTTGTAGGAACTTTCTGCCCCAGTATATATCGGAACGTGCTGGATTTTGCTGTTAAAATGCAGCCAATATTTTTGTGATGATTTGTCGTTTAACCATGGAACAAAGAAAACGAGAGGGAAGCATGTCACGAGGATATTTGGCCGGCTGCGTTGCATCTATGCTTTTGTGGAGCGTGACTTCGGCGCAATTAAGATATTCAATTTCTGAGGAAATAACCGAGGGAACTGTGGTTGGAAATATCGCTAAGGATCTTGGATTAGACAAAAACACATTGAAAGACAGGAAGTATCGAGTCGTTTCCAGTAATGCGGATCATCTTTTCCACGTTAATCAGAACGATGGCATCCTGTACGTGAGTCAACGGATCGACAGGGAAGAGGTGTGCGCTCAGAGCACTACGTGTGTAATAAACCTAAAGACCGTGTTAGAAAACCCACTGGAGGTTCACTATGTTGCGATAGAGGTGTTGGATATAAATGACCATTCCCCCAGTTTTCTGGAGAAAGATAACATATTAGAGATTACAGAATCTGTGTTACCGGGAGCACGATTCCAGCTTATAGCTTCACAAGATCCAGATAGCGGTCAATTTTCAGTGCAGCAATATAAACTCAGCACCAACGATCATTTCCGCTTAGAGGTTAAGGATAAAGGAGAAGATGGTAAAATACCAATATTAGTAATTAAAAAAACATTGGACAGGGAAACAGCAGCAAGCCATTCATTAATCCTTACTGCGTTGGATGGAGGTAAACCTCCGAAATCTGGCAGTATGAACATTCTAGTAAATGTTTTAGATATTAACGATAATGCTCCTGTTTTTACTAAAGACGTTTATTCCGTGATGGTTGATGAAAATTCATCCGTGGGTACAACAGTCGTTCAAGTGAACGCAACTGATTTGGATGAAGGACCAAACGGAGATATAGTTTATTCGTTTATCAACAGTATGAATCAAAAGATTTCAAATATTTTTGATATCAATCAATTAACAGGTGAGATAACTGTTAAAGGTTTAATAGACTATGAGGAGAAGGAAAGATATGAAATTGAAATTGAGGCATCAGATAAAGCCATTGCTCCCTTTACTACAGATAAAAGTGTCATTATCAAAATTGTTGACGTGAATGATAACTTATCAATGTTAATGATCTAGACTCTGGACTTAATGGAAAGGTTATATGCTCCATAGGTGAGGATGTTCCATTTGCTTTGTCACCGTCCTTACAAGATAAAATGTATTCACTAGTAACCAAATCGCCTCTAGACAGAGAGAAACAGTCACACTATGACCTGACAATAACTGCAAAAGACGCTGGTCAACCATCACTGTCCTCTGAAAAGACAATAAGTGTTGTGGTGTCAGATGTGAATGACAACCGTCCACAGTTTTCACTGAGCCCCTATACTTTCTATGTCACTGAAGCTAATGAGCCAGGTGTCTCTGTGTTTTCGGTCAAAGCTTTTGATGCTGATGATAATGAGAATGCACATATCTCATATCATATTCTCAGAGATGGAAGTCTGGACAACAGAGTGACTTCATTCCTCAACATAAATTCTGAGAATGGAGACATTACTGCACTGAAAAGTTTTGACTTTGAAACACTGAAAACCTTCCAGTTCCAAGTTGTCGCTTCGGATTCTGGAACTCCGTCCCTGAGCAGCAACGTGACAGTGAACGTGTTCATTCTGGATCAGAACGACAACGCTCCAGTCATCCTGTATCCAGTCAGCTCCAACGGTTCTGCCGAAGGCGTGGAGGAGATTCCCCACAATATGAACGCAGGAGACTTGGTGACTAAAGTCAGAGCCTATGACGCTGATATAGGATATAACGGCTGGTTACTGTTTTCACTGCAGGAAGTCACTGACCACAGTCTCTTTAACTTGGACCGCTATACAGGACAGATCAAAACACTTCGCCCATTCACAGAGACAGACGAGGCTGAGCATAAACTGGTCATACTGGTCAAAGACAATGGGAACGTCTCACTCTCAGCAACAGCTACTGTGAACGTCAAAGTGGTGGAGCCCAAAGAAGCTTTTGCAGCTTCTGATGTAAAAAGTTCTGCAAAAAAGGACGATGAGGACAATAATGTGACTTTCTACCTGATGATAACTTTGGGCTCCGTTTCAACACTTTTTCTCATCAGTATCATTGTGCTGATTGCAATGCAGTGCTCCAAATCCCCAGACTATACTTCTAAATATCTACCAGAGCCAAATTATGATGGAACACTGTGTCACAGCATCCAGTACAGATCTGGAGACAAGCGGTACATGTTAGTTGGACCCAGGATGAGCATTGGGTCTACTATAGTCCCAGGAAGTCATGCAAACACTCTGGTGCTACCTGACAGGAGAAGGGCAAATGAGGAGGTAAGAAAACCATTTTTGTTAGGCAGGCAGAAATTTTGAACGTATTGATTATGGTGTCAAAAATAACGAATTGTGCCACATATTCAAAACTTCTGTGATGAAAATGACTACTGGCATGTATGAAGGTTAACAGGTTAGATGTTTTCATGATACTGCAGAGTTATATTGTTAGTTTATAGGTGGTTACAAAGTTGGTGCTTTAACAGACCAGATTGTTTGTTTGATTTGGATATTCATTTATTATTAATGTGCAAAGCATCCCTTTTGATTTTGAGAAATGGAACTATCAATCCAAAACATTCCCATTAGCTAATTCCATCATATTTGTTTCCATTTTCACATACCACGAAAAAGTTGATACTTTAGAACATGAAATTACGGATAAGAAGTAGCGTTTCTTGCCGACATCCGGTTCCTTTTGTATCACTGCCTAACGGATGTTGGATGAAGTACCTGCTGTTGCGTTTTTCCATAATGTTCTAGAAGCATATGCAGAAAATGTCGCCTAATACATTGTATTCTGCTATGACATGAGTGCAATCGTGAAAGTCTCTGTCCTTGGTGCTGAAAGTTGTTTCATTATATGATGCCTTTCAAAAAAAAGGTAACACAAATAAGGACGTCGGAGTAGTATAGCTTATTCGGAAACACAGACGTGTGTGTGACCAATGCATAACATAAATGTGAATGAGCATGTGTCTTTATTTTAACACTAAACCGAGTGATTGTCTCATTTACCTAGTTATTATCTGACCTTTTGATTTGATTGTCGATAGATGAACAGTGCTGCAATAACTGCTTATGTCACATGGTGTCGTTATAATGGCAATTCGTGGAACTGGTTCTATACGGCATCACCATGAGGTCCCACCCTGAATTTGGGCATTACGTGTAGAGCGCTTGAACACAAAACTCGCTCCGTCTGAATGGCAGCGCTGCCTTAGCAATGGAATGCAGTTTCCACGGGAATAAGTCTGTCCATCGTTTCTCGACCGCGCCATTATAGATCTCGGAATAATTGCCTTTTTGTACATCATGGAACAAAGAGGACGGCAGGCTCGGATGGAGAGATGGATTCACGTCGTTGCAGTGGTCGCTTTGGTGACATTCTGGAGCGAAGCCGCAGCTCAGATACGATATTCCATCTCAGAAGAGGTGAAAGAAGGCAGTGTTGTGGGAAACATAGCCAAAGACCTGGGAATCGATACGGTTACGCTAAAAGACAGAGGGTATCGTATTGTTGGCAGTTCAGCGGAACCCCTTTTTCATTTGAATACCGACGACGGGATGCTGTATGTCAATCGGAAAGTGGACAGGGAAGAGATCTGTGAACGAAGCGACGCGTGCGTAATCAACCTTAAAACGGTGCTGGAAAATCCTTTGGAAATCCATTATGTGGCCATAGAGGTGCTGGACGTAAACGACCACTCCCCCACCTTTCCAGATAAAAAAAAGCGACTGGAGATATTTGAATCGACTTTACCGGGAGCCAGGTTCCAGCTCCAACCTGCACACGACCCAGACGGCGGCCCGTTCTCTGTTCAGCAGTATAAATTGAGTCAAAACGACCACTTTCGTCTGGAAGTTAAGGAAAGAGACGAAGATCGTAAAATGCCATTTCTCATATTACAGAAGCATTTAGACAGAGAGGCTATGACAGAACACAAACTTTTGCTTTCAGCTATTGATGGAGGAAGGCCAGCGAGGTCTGGAACTTTAGAAATACTGGTTAAAGTACTGGATGTTAATGACAATTCGCCAGTTTTTACACAAGAGGCATATTCAGTCACTTTAAACGAAAACACGGCTGCTGGCACTGTAATTCTACAGGTTAATGCCACAGATTCCGATGAGAGCGCTAACGGTGACATTGTTTACTCATTCGGTAAAGAAGTTGATATAAATATGCAAAAACTATTTAACATAGATCCAGATACAGGGGAGATTAAAGTGATTGGTTTGATTGATTTTGAAAACAGGAAAAAATATGAAATTGATATACAAGCTTCAGATAAGGGCTCAGTTCCTTTGTCCACAGACAAAACGGTGACAATAAAAGTCATTGACCTTAACGACAATCCTCCAGAAATTGAAGTCACTTCATTTTCCAAATCGGTACCTGAGGATTCCAGAATAGGAACGACAGTAGCTTTAATCAGCGTAATCGATTTGGATTCAGGCCCCAATGGAAAGGTTTCTTGTTTTCTACGGGAGGACGTTCCTTTCGCAATTTCTCCGTCGTTCCAAGATAACATGTACGCCATAAAGACTAAGTCGCCACTCGACAGAGAAGGAAAGTCGTTATATGAACTTACGATTGTAGCAAAGGATGGTGGTGAGCCGCCGCTCTCATCTGAAAAGACCGTAACTGTAGTGGTATCAGATGTGAACGATAACGGACCAAAGTTTTCACATATCCCGTACACATTTTATATAGTTGAAAATAATGATCTAGCAACATCTATGTTTTCAGTAAGGGCATATGATCTTGATGATAGCGATAATGCACGAATTTCCTATCATATTCAGAGAGGCAGCAGTGTCGATTTTGGTGTGTTTTTAAATATAAACTCTGAAAATGGGGATATTTTTGCCCTAAACACTTTTGATTTTGAAACACTGAAAACCTTCCAGTTCCAAGTTGTCGCTTCGGATTCTGGAACTCCGTCACTGAGCAGCAACGTGACAGTGAACGTGTTCATTCTGGATCAGAACGACAACGCTCCAGTCATCCTGTATCCAGTCAGCTCCAACGGTTCTGCCGAAGGCGTGGAGGAGATTCCCCGCAATATGAACGCAGGAGACTTGGTGACTAAAGTCAGAGCCTATGACGCTGATATAGGATATAACGGCTGGTTACTGTTTTCACTGCAGGAAGTCACTGACCACAGTCTCTTTAACTTGGACCGCTATACAGGACAGATCAAAACACTTCGCCCATTCACAGAGACAGACGAGGCTGAGCATAAACTGGTCATACTGGTCAAAGACAATGGGAACGTCTCACTCTCAGCAACGGCTACTGTGCACGTCAAAGTGGTGGAGCCCAAAGAGGCTTTTGCAGCTTCTGATGTTGAAAGCTCTGCGAAAAAGGATGATGAAGAGAGCAATGTGACTTTTTACCTGATGATAACTTTGGGCTCAGTTTCCACGCTTTTTCTCATCAGTATCATTGTGCTGATTGCAATGCAGTGCTCCAAATCCCCAGACTATACTTCTAAATATCTACCAGAGCCAAATTATGATGGAACACTGTGTCACAGCATCCAGTACAGATCTGGAGACAAGCGGTACATGTTAGTTGGACCCAGGATGAGCATTGGATCTACTATAGTCCCAGGAAGTCATGCGAATACTCTGGTGCTCCCTGACAGAAGGAGTGCATCTGGAGAGGTAAGACATTTTTGGAGAAAGAAAAACAGCTTTATTTGACAATATAATTCATTGCTCGTAATGCAATATTTTCGTCAATCTAAAAATGCAAATACTTTCTGCGTGTATTGCCTATTACTTGCTGGAAACCATGATGTGAAGGAGGACATCTGACGTTGCCTCCACCTTTCTGCACTGCCATTCAGACCAGGACATTTTATATTTCCTGGCCTCTGTAATGTTACAAAACAACACACAGGCTATGCTAAATTCCAACTGCTGGTTTTCAATTTTAGTGGTGGAGACACGTTTTGCACTCACTTCCGCATACGTTTAAATACAAATAAATACAGAATAATACCAAAGTAGGTTAAACTGGAGTTACCTGTATCAGATATATTTTTGCTCATAAATAGAAAACTACTACGGCTTCAAACACCAAAGATACATCAAACATTGTTGTATCTCAGACCTCGGAGTCAACATGGATGAATATATAATCTTGCTATATTGGAACAAAATAAATGTAAAACTTGTATTTGCTTGTAGTGAACACTGAGATCGCATGGTGTCAGTGTGTTTTGAAAAAAAGAGCTTGAGCTTGTCGTCAGTGGATTTTGGTTCCACCCTTTCATAGCACTCGCAGTCCCAATACGGGTGGTGGTCGGCTTATATTCTGCCACACATTTGCAACACGGGGACGCTTCATATGACCCAATGCGTTGCATTAATTTATTTCAACGCGATTGGTAATCCGTCAATGAATCGATGGTCGTTTTGCTTCTAGTCATGGAACAAAGAGGATGCCAGGCGAGTGGGGCGAAAGGACGGTGGATCAGCTCTGTGGTCGCGCTGCTTTTGTGGAGTTTGGCGTCGGCGCAGTTAAGATATTCGATCTCCGAGGAAGTTAACGAAGGGACTGTGGTCGGAAATATCGCAAAAGATCTCGGATTAGATAAAAACACACTCAGAGACAGGAAGTATAGGATTGTCTCCAGTAATGCGAACCCTCTTTTTCGCGTAAATCAGAACGACGGGATTTTGTATGTAAACCGAAGGATCGACAGGGAAGACGTGTGCGAGCGGACCAGCGTGTGTATGATGAATCTAAAGACGGTGCTGGAAAACCCACTGGAGGTGCACTATGTCGCAGTGGAGGTGCTGGACATAAATGACCATTCTCCCAGTTTCCCAGAGAAAGACAAAACGCTAGAGATTTCAGAGTCGGTGTTGCCTGGAGTGCGCATACCCCTAAAAGCTTCACGAGATCCAGACGGTGGTCCCTTTTCTACCCAGCAGTACAAACTGAGCCCGAACGACCATTTTCGTTTGGAGGTTAAAGACAAAGGCGAAGATGGCAAAATACCTATTTTAATTGTGCACAAATCTTTGGATAGGGAGGCAGCCGGAAGTCACTCTTTAGTGCTGACCGCACTGGATGGGGGGAAACCCCCCAAATCTGGTGAAATGAATATTCTAGTGAACATTTTAGATGTAAATGATAACACTCCTGTTTTTTCTCAGGAGGTGTATTCTGTGATGCTGCACGAAAACGTCCCAGTGGACACGACAGTCATACGAGTGAATGCGACTGATTTAGATGAAGGACTCAATGGAGATGTAGTGTACTCATTCAGCAACAGTGTTAGTCACCGATTGTTGAAGCTGTTTGACATCAATCATTTAACAGGTGAAATCATTGTGAAAGGTTTAATTGATTTTGAGGACAAAGATAAATATGACATTGAGATACAAGCATCAGACAAAGCCCTCGCTCCTCTTTCAACACAAAAAAGTGTAATTATCAAAATTGTTGACGTGAATGATAACGCACCTGAGATTGAGGTCACCTCACTATCTAGCTCTATCCCTGAAGACTCTAGACCTGGAACTACCGTTGCCCTCATCAGTGTTAATGATCTAGACTCTGGACTTAACGGAAAAGTTATCTGCTCCATAGGTGAGGATGTTCCATTTGCTTTGTCACCGTCCTTACAAGATAAAATGTATTCACTAGTGACCAAATCCCCTCTTGACAGAGAGAAACAGTCACACTATGACCTGACAATAACTGCAAAAGATGCTGGTCAGCCATCACTGTCCTCTGAAAAGACAATAAGTGTTGTGGTGTCAGATGTGAATGACAACCGTCCACAGTTTTCACTGAGCCCCTATACTTTCTATGTCACTGAAGCTAATGAGCCAGGTGTCTCTGTGTTTTCGGTCAAAGCTTTTGATGCTGATGATAGTGAGAATGCACAAATTTCATATCATATCCTCAGAGACGGAAGTCTGGACAACAGAGTGACTTCATTCCTCAACATAAATTCTGAGAATGGAGATATTGTGGCGTTAAAAAGTTTTGACTTTGAAACACTGAAAACTTTCCAGTTCCAAGTTGTCGCTTCAGACTCTGGAACTCCGTCCCTGAGCAGCAACGCGACAGTGAACGTGTTCATTCTGGATCAGAACGACAACGCTCCAGTCATCCTGTATCCAGTCAGCTCCAACGGTTCTGCCGAAGGCGTGGAGGAGATTCCCCGCAATATGAACGCAGGAGACTTGGTGACTAAAGTCAGAGCCTATGACGCTGATATAGGATATAACGGCTGGTTACTGTTTTCACTGCAGGAAGTCACTGACCACAGTCTCTTTAACTTGGACCGCTATACAGGACAGATCAAAACACTTCGCCCATTCACAGAGACAGACGAGGCTGAGCATAAACTGGTCATACTGGTCAAAGACAATGGGAACGTCTCACTCTCAGCAACAGCTACTGTGAACGTCAAAGTGGTGGAGCCCAAAGAGGCTTTTGCAGCTTCTGATGTTAAAAGTTCTGCGAAAAAGGAAGATGAGGACAATAATGTGACTTTCTACCTGATGATAACTCTGGGCTCAGTTTCCACGCTTTTTCTCATCAGTATCATTGTGCTGATTGCAATGCAGTGCTCCAAATCCCCAGACTATACTTCTAAATATCTACCAGAGCCAAATTACGATGGAACACTGTGTCACAGCATCCAGTACAGATCTGGAGACAAGCGGTACATGTTAGTTGGACCCAGGATGAGCATTGGATCTACTATAGTCCCAGGAAGTCATGCGAATACTCTGGTGCTCCCAGACAGGAGGGGAACATCTGGAGAGGTAGGGGGATTTAATCCAGCAACTCTTAAGTATAAACAAATACACACACACACAAACACACACTATATCCGTCTGCTTGTCTGCTTGATTTTGAAACACAGCTTAATCGTTTGAAATCTTTGTTACATGATTTAATAGTTTTTTTATGCATTTATAAATTAAGCATATATTTGTTTCTCTGTTTTTATTGGCACAATATTATTATAAACGAAGGATGAATGAATGAATGAATGAATGATAGTTGTCCTGAGACCATTTTGGATTATCTTGTGTCTGAAGTATTCTTGGTAAATATAAAAACCTACAATTATTTTCCTTTTAGAGCAGTAGTTTAATTTCCTGCAAGGCTGCATCTGATCGCATGATGTCACTGCAAAAATAGTTCTGCGTTTCTCTACAGCATATCCCGAAAATAAATCCCTCCCCTTAGTGGTAGCTTGGTCATTTTTCAGCAATGGAAGTGTTGTTGTAACGTCTCTGTGGATGCAGGATTTATATCTCGAAAATATACATTCTTTTTTTTTTCAAATGACTCTCTTTCTTTCTTGAGGATTGGCAATCTGATGGCTGACGTCTGTTTTACAGTTGAATTATTTTCATATTTTCGTGGACTGATATAGACGATCCCTTCAAATATGGCCAAGAGAGGAGCATGGCGCAAGAGACTCGTGGCTTTCTGGACAGCAACGTTCCTGTTGTGGGATGTTAGCAGCGCACAGACAAGATACTCCGTTTCTGAAGAGCTCAAAGAAGGCACTCGGGTTGGAAATATTGCGAAAGACCTCGGCTTGGATCTCAGTACTTTGGCAGCCAGGGGGTTTCGGATTGTGTCTGGGTCGAACGAACCGATGTTCCAGGTTAACCAGAACGACGGCAATATATACGTAAATAAGCAAATAGACAGGGAGGAGGTGTGTGAGCGGACCAGCACGTGTTTGCTCAATGTAAAAGCGGTGCTAGAGAACCCATTGGAGATCCATTATGTCTCGGTGGAGATCCAAGACGTAAATGACCACAGTCCCACCTTTCCCGAAAAGGAGACGCGCCTGGAGATATTTGAGTCGGCGCTACCCGGCGAACGTTTCCAGCTCCAAGCTGCGCGCGATCCAGATAGTGGGGTGTATTCTGTTCAGCAGTATAAACTAAGTCAGAATGACCACTTTCGTTTAGAGGTAAAAGACAGAGTCAATAGTGCTAAAATTCCCATTTTGTGCCTGCAAAAATCACTAGACAAAGAAAGTCAAAGGCACCATAAGCTTACGCTGTCTGCCATTGACGGAGGGAAACCTCCTCGAACCGGGACCACTGAGATAGTCATTGAGGTTTTGGATGTTAATGACAATCTACCTGTATTCACTAAGGACTCATATTCTGTAATGGTAGCGGAAAATTCGCCTGTTGGCACAACGGTGATTCAGGTGAACGCCACTGATTTAGACGACGGTTTGAACGGTGAAGTCGTTTACTCGTTCGGGAGAAATGTTAATGGTGATTTGCGTAATATTTTTGATATAGACGGAAAAACGGGCGAAATAACGGTTAAAGGGTTGTTAGACTACGAAGTAAAACACAGATATGAAATTGACATACAAGCATCTGATAAGGGCTCTGTTCCCCTGAAAACGGATAAAAGCGTAATTATAAATGTAGTGGACTTAAACGACAATATTCCTGAGATAGAGGTCACATCATTTTCCAGCGCAATTCCAGAAGATTCTAAACCTGGCACCACCGTAGCACTGATCAGTGTCAGTGACTTGGACTCGGGTCTGAATGGAAACGTTTTTTGTTTTATTCGTGAGAATGTCCCGTTTACCTTAACTCCATCCCCACAAGATACTATGTATTCTCTTGTCACAAAGTCGCATCTGGACAGAGAACATCAGTCTCATTATGATGTCACAGTAGTGGCAAAAGATGGAAGCGATTCACCTTTATCATCTGAAAAGACAATAAGCGTTGTTGTTTCAGATATAAATGACAACAGTCCGCAGTTTTCACTGAGCCCTTATACTTTTTATATCAGAGAGAATAATGTCCAAGGGGCATCATTATTTTCCGTAAGGGCCTCTGATGGTGATGAAAATGAGAACGCGCTGATTTCTTATCATATCATGAGAGGTGGGAGTGAGGATAAAAAAGTTATTTCATTTCTCAACATAAACTCTGAAAATGGAGACATTACTGCACTGAAAGGTTTTGACTTTGAAACACTGAAAACTTTCCACTTCCAAGTTGTCGCTTCAGATTCTGGAACTCCGTCCCTGAGCAGCAACGTGACAGTGAACGTGTTCATTCTGGATCAGAACGACAACGCTCCAGTCATCCTGTATCCAGTCAGCTCCAACGGTTCTGCCGAAGGCGTGGAGGAGATTCCCCGCAATATGAACGCAGGAGACTTGGTGACTAAAGTCAGAGCCTATGACGCTGATATAGGATATAACGGCTGGTTACTGTTTTCACTGCAGGAAGTCACTGACCACAGTCTCTTTAACTTGGACCGCTATACAGGACAGATCAAAACACTTCGCCCATTCACAGAGACAGACGAGGCTGAGCATAAACTGGTCATACTGGTCAAAGACAATGGGAACGTCTCACTCTCAGCAACAGCTACTGTGAACGTCAAAGTGGTGGAGCCCAAAGAAGCTTTTGCAGCTTCTGATGTTAAAAGTTCAGCGAAAAAGGATGATGAAGAGAACAATGTGACTTTTTACCTGATGATAACTTTGGGCTCAGTTTCCACGCTTTTTCTCATCAGTATCATTGTGCTGATTGCAATGCAGTGCTCCAAATCCCCAGACTATACTTCTAAATATCTACCAGAACCAAATTATGATGGAACACTGTGTCACAGCATCCAGTACAGATCTGGAGACAAGCGGTACATGTTAGTTGGACCCAGGATGAGCATTGGGTCTACTATAGTCCCAGGAAGTCATGCGAATACTCTGGTGCTCCCTGACAGGAGAAGGGCAAATGAGGAGGTAAGAACACTTTACGTCAGGGCATTTCTGGTATGAATGCGCCTAATGCGATGAAATGGACAAATGAATGACTTAAATAAGGTAAATCCTAAAAAATGTATCAACAAATAACAGAATCATCCATTCATGCTTGAAACATGCCAGCATATGCAGGAATGCGTTTTTTTCTTCTTCTTCTTCCGATTACCGCCACGTCCTCACATCTGCATCCTTTGGTTGTTTCATGCCCTCTGAGATGAGAAACAAGGTCCTTAAAGGAGCTTAATATTTAAAGGTCCAGAAATGAATGGTTCGACACTTTTATGTTGCATGTCTTTCTATTCAGGTGTGCACATGTGTGTAAAAAGAGTGCGCGGCCGGATTACAGTGTAACTGGAGTTCTATGCTCACTGGCCACCAATGGCTGGAGCTATGACACAGAGAGAGGGGGAGAGAGCCTGTGGCTGTTGTGCAGTGAATCACAACGTACCGCCAGTCAGATGGGGCTCAGACACCGTGCTTCAGTGTGTTCATTCACTACTGCTGAGATTTTTTTTTACTATTTGTAATTTGATTGGCTCGCTGTGCTTTACACAAGGACAATACAGGGATATCAAATATTGTACACAGTTCATGTATATACACACACACACACACACACACACACTATAGCTCCTGAGCAGATTCCGTTTGCCTGAATAAAAAATAGGTCATATTTTATCACATGTGTGAAGGGCTACATGATAGGCTTGAAGGCTGATTCTCTGTCGAACACTGTGTGTTGCCCATGGCAACGTGCTGCGAGATCCACCTCTCAGAGTCTACTGGTTTCCACAGACTAGCATGCACCGAGTCGTCTTAGCAACAGCAGCAGCGGAAGAGGGTGAGGGAGGGGAAAAGAGAGGAGTAGTGTGGGGGGGGAGGGGACGTGGCTTTTGTATTTCTCATCTATAAACCACATTTAATGAATATTGGTTTATTTAGATAGAAAACACCCTTTAAACCAAGCAGCAGATGGTTATGGGATATAGGCGCAATATTGAAGTTGAGCCTCTAATTAGATATTGTGTAGAATGGGGATAATCCTTTGGTCTCAAACAACTGGGTCAACCTTAGATTTACCTCCTAAGGAAATGACTGTCAATACAAATAAATATTTAAAATGTCATTAAAAATGTCTTCGTGGAAAGCTGAGGGAATATTTTGACCCAGTGAGCTGCATCAGAACAAAGCAGCAAACCAGCACGTGTACAGGACGGGAAAGGATCAGTTCAGATTCAGACGATGACCACAGCGCGGCTTCATGAAATAAGAGGCAGAACACGCTCTCGGCGCCTCCGTCCAGCTTTATTCAGTGCTCTACTCGCGGTGACTGCCCCGCCCGTGTGCTTATGCGTGCATGGATCAATATTTCATCCGAAAGCATTCGCACGAGAGACAGAAAGTGTGCGAGGCGTCGTGTGTTTTGCCACACAGCAGCCGTGCTCAGCTGTGCCTGGACAGCAGATGCCCAGACACAACAGAAAAAGATCCCATGGGAAAATGAAAGAACTCACCTAATGTACACGGGATGGGCATTTAAGCCCCCCCATCAACTTAAAACAACAAACATGTACTTCTATTGGCAACAAGGCCATTTTCTTCTCCTCCTGGGTACTAATGGGGAGTTGGCATCGTGCAACTCAAGTCCTCACTCTAGACTGCAAACTGAACACAGAGTGTTGATACTACAGTGTGTTCCCTGTACAGCATGTTGTCGGACTATCTTTAGTGGAGGTGTGGCAGCTGGCGCCACCGGCGTTGCGAGTCTGCTTGACTGGCTCAGCACATCTATGCAATTGCGTTTGCATGCTGAGCGTCTGCACTGAGAAATCGGTCCCGGTGCGACCACCCTTGCATTCATGTGCGTCTGTGTACGTTGTCTCTGCTAAGTGGCTGACAGCATTTTCCTCATTCAACTGTATTCAGTGTCATGTGGTAAGAGCAAGGGGCACGGGGAGGACAGGGAGGAAGAGGAGACGCAGCTGCTGCAGCATGTACTGTGCGACTGTGTTTTTAGCAGTTTGAGACAATCAGCCTTACAGCCTTCCACATGCTGACCATTTTTATTTTCAGCCTGTATGCTTATAATAGAATATAATACTGACATATATAGTTTATCTTTGAACGTGTCCGCCGGTCTGTCGGTAGTCCTCTGATTTCAAGAGCGGATGTGGAAAACCATTTGAAAGGTTTCCTTCAGACCTCCCAACAATGTCTTAACAGGTAGCAAGGTGGTGTGTTTTTTTGTTTTTTTTTATCAGTAAGAAACAGAAAACACCATATTTTACCTTTGCAAGGTAATTTACATCATCTGAACACTAAAATGTCTATTCTATATACATTTCAAATGTTTTACCTACACTTCTTTATCTACACGAGTGTCCAAATAAAACGCCGTGTTTCATTGCAAAATGGAGAATATCCTTTTAAGGATGAAGAGATAGAAGAAGCTCACGGAATCCGTGAGCTCATATTATGACTTCAAGTAATTAAGACCAAATAATCCGCTTTTTCAAGGGTGCCAAGGTGATAGGTCGTCTCCTAGTTAGACATGACTGTTAAGCTACAGGATGCCACTCCTTGCAATACTCCATGTTCTCTGCTGCTTCACCGCTCTGTTTTACACAGTGGCATGCTTCTCTTTCCTCTGTTTTTTGCAGCTCTCCCCTCCATCTCCTCTCTCCTTGCCCTCCATATGGAAATCATTGTGATTTCCCCTCCCCCTCCCCACTCTTGGCCTCTTTTTTTTCTTCCCGCTTTTATGTCTCTGTCCTTCGTTTCCTCTATACTATGCCATCCTTTTCCGTCTCGTCCTTTTCCGTCTTTCTTTCCCCTTTCCCGTCTGCCCCATGCTCTTTAGCTTCGTCTTGCTGTGTCTCATGCCTGTGGGGGGTATGGCTGTGGATGCTGCATGTGCTGTTGTGTGTCAGTAGGACACACTCTCGCTGATTGCTCAAGCTTTGTTGGATGATGTTGCCACTCACATCGGGGTCAGCAACAGTGATGGTAATCTAATTTACACACTCGGTACAGTACAGCGAAAAGAGCTACTTTCTTTAGTACACACACGCACACACACGCACGCATGCAAACACACACACATACATGCTAATAGATCCATTCAAATGCATCCATGTCTAATCCACATTATTGTAAGGCTGAAACAGTATGTGGAGAACATGCTCCCTCTCGGAGAGAAACAACGACACATCCACTGTGAGACAGTTATGTCAATCAAAGCCCCGCAACACAAGTCAGATCTCATTCAATTAACTTTTTTTTTTTTCATCACAATACAAAATACCAAATATTAACACTGGTTGACCCATGTCACCGAGTGGACTCTCAGCGGGTAATAACACAGGTAACTACAACTCCTGTATCTTGGTCTGGTTTACTCGATATACTGCATCATGCACTAAACAAACGCGCCAGTACTCGGGGTATTAGTTTAATCCTCGTCATTGTTTCGCTGTCACATAATCTGCTCCCCTGAATGCTCTCTCTTTGTGGGAAACCGTTTTCTATTCATTTACATCACCTGCTTACATAAGATCTATGGTCACTTATCATAAATTCTGACCCAGTGATAAATCCCCCACCTCTCGACTGTCACATTTCATTTGCCGTGATGTTGGTCTGAATGGTGGAGGGTTTGTTGTGCATTGACTTTGGCTGTTGACTATAAATTCTTTGTTTCCATTGTGCTGGTGCAGCCTGGATGCTGCGCAATATTTTTCTATCTGGGTGGATACCAGGTCCTTGTGTGTTGTGCACTGACTGTAAGGTGACTTGGGGTCGGTAACTCAGGAGCGTATTATTGTAAATCTCAGCAAGCACAGGGATTGCTGCAGTGCAGCTTGGAGTATATCGTCAACAAAGTGTTCTTACCTCTTTTACCTCTTACCTCCCTTTGAATGTGGAGGGGCAGGAAAGGGATGGGCAAATGAGAAAACATGTACCCCAGTTACACAAACGGTTAAGTCACTATTTCATTTTATAGCATTTAGTCTATCATGACAAGCTCTTTTTTATTAATTTTTTTCTACAATTTTTCGGTATTTGTTATTATTCAGAAAAAATCAAGTGCATTCTAAATTCAAAACTGGACTGAGGCTCCCTGGCACTGCTCCTTTTGCTCTTGTCATTTGTCCGACAACAAGATGACACTGGTTCAGAGCCATGTGCAGCTTAGATGTGAACTGGCCCCGGCTCATTACTACTCATTCAGTTTATGGGTCAACGCTCATTGTTTCTTATGGCGATACATATATATGGTTATGTTATTTGTGAGCTTATCGAGCACATGTAACCTTTACCCTAATAGGCAAGTGAAGATTTAAAAAATATGTGAAGTCGTTTTTCTGTCTCCATCCCATCTTTTTCCTGACTGGTATTTGTAGGAGGATAGGTTTGACCCTTTTTCCACTCTCCTCATCCCTGTTATATAAGCCTTCACTTTCAGTAGATTTCAGTTCATTGACTCACGGTTCTGTGGATGAGGCCTATAGGTTGGACCTACTATTCTCGTTTTAGAATCACTCCACTGCAGCTGAATCAATGCACCGAGGGCTTTCTCCGGGGTGTTAGCTGGATGAATCTCTATGAGCATCAACAACATTGACCTGATGAAAAAAAAAAAAAAAAACCCTTTGCACACATTGTCTTCATGTGTCATTTTAAATTCTTCTTTGCTGGATGGTATGCGCTTAGCTCAGGGTGCAGCATCGTGTTGATGCATTCTCTTGCTTTATTTTTACAAAATAATAAAAGCATGTGGGCTTACTTACTGTAAATACTGAATCTGATGTAATAGCCAGCGCTCAGTAGCGTTGTTGAGTACAGTTAGTGCTATGTGCAGTGCTTTGTACATATATATATATATATATATTTTCTGAATCAACAGAGATAAGAACAGATGTAACCCTGCACTTGTTTGGCATCAGTGCACATACAGCCACAACATCTGCTACTGTGTTTAAGTCAACACTGCATGCCTGCAGGATTGAACTGAGGGGTCAGCACAAGGCTCTGTGCAAGCCAGACAACACGTGGACAACTAGAGATACTTCATTGAGTTCGCCCTATTGTGTCAAGTGAAGTGTCCAGACACCTATATTTTGGAGATGGGGTTACCACAACATGAATGAATGAATAAGGAGAGATTCACAGATAGTATATCTACTGACTTACAGCCTTGGTAAGAGGATTGCCTTCTTACAGTAGTATTCTTGCTCTACTCACTGTGGTGTGGATGGGGTGTACGGTCACACATTCAGTGCCCTACACTAGTCTGATACAGTTTGCTGTATTAATTTCTGGCAATGTATGGATGGGATCAGATGTTTGCTGTTTGAGGGCCCCAGTCACTCACTGCATGCACCCCATGGATATTTCCCCCTGCCCCAATCATCAAAGCGGTCATTTCGTCACCTTATTTATGGTATAGCTAGAGTATTCACGACATCAAAGCTGCATATTAAAACATTACACATGTCACTAGTTTATTTAGATACCATTTTACTGAAAGATTATTATTGTTATTATTATTATTTCCATTATTATTATTTTCATTATTATTATTATTATTGAGACATAATTCATAATATTCATTTGACTTTTACAGTCACTTAACCAATCCAGAAGCTGCAAAGTATGGATCTTTTTCAGCTTGTTTAATTAGTTAAATATTGAATGCACTCAGTGGTCGGGTCAATTGGTGCAGAATTTGCCTGTGAGCCAATGATGATATTTGTGTCAATGTGCTGCGGTAAAGTTAAAAGCATAACTACATGTGTGGTGGTTTTCATGAAATAACTGTGGTTCAAGAACTGCCTGGTCCTCTGTGAAGATTCTGAATCTATTATATGGTGAAATAGGGAAATTAAAAATAGCCTGATGGTTATGGTGTAAATTTGTTGAATTCCATTTTTTCAGAAGATGATACACTGTTTTCGCTGGCCTTATGGGTCCATGGCCTCTGGGGGTTACACAGTCATTGTGCTGTTAGCAATCACATAAGAGAGAGAGAACACCTGCTTTTAAGACTGAATTAAGCTTCAACCTGAACAAATGATATGTGGTTCCTTGTTTTCAGAAAGACGAGAATGACGTCATTTAGGACGTCTGGTCCTCTCTTACACCGTTCTGTACAGTGCATAGTGAGTCATCTCCTCCCACGTGTAGCTTTTACGTTTTACGAACGTTGGTCTGCTCCGTCTATTTTTAGATGAACCATCTGCCGTTTCAAAAATTAAATCACGACCTTGGGCCCCTCGGATTCATTTCTGGTATTATTTTATTCGAGATATTAGGGAGATTAGTTGAGTGGATGCTCTCTAGGCACCAACTCCCCCTCGAGCCTCACATGAATGTGTGTCCATCACTTCATGTCCTTCCACGATTCCCTACCATCTAATGAGGTGGGTGTGAAGTATAAAAAGGAAAAAACAAACAATGAGACATGGGTGTGAAAGTAAGTGTTACTGCTATAAGTCTGACTCATATCCCACTTTCTCCTCCCACCGGCCATCCCTCCCTCTCTCCTCCTCCTCCCCCTCCTCCCCTGCCTTTGTTCTCCTCATCGCTATCCACTCATCGTTATCAACACTATGGTTTCCCCTCGTCTCCGGCTCTCACCGTTTTCTTCTCCTTTGTAAATTTCAAATTACATATCCCTGTCATGGGATTCATCTATCTCCATTCTCGTCCTTTCACAAATAATCCCTTTCCCCGATTTTCCTCATTGCTCTCCTCCTCCTACGCATCCCTCCTTTCTTCCGGCGGATTGCTCTCCAATATGCCCCCTCCTGTTTCTCCATGTAACTGCATGCTTGTAGAAAATGGCTGACGCCTCTTAGAGCAGTGGCGGGCCAAGCACGACCAAACCACATGGTTTGGGCAACAACTAGGATGGAAGGCTTCCTCGTTGTTGTTTTTTTCCAGCACCTCCTCTTACTCCACAGACGGAGGCTGAATACCTCACTGCACCTTGCTCTAACGATCAGGCGGATGACTGTGGCAGGTGGAAAGAGAACTATGCTGACCCCCCACAGCTTTGTGTAACGTTAAACAAAGGAATCTGGATGATGTTGGTCTGGGTGTGCCCTTCTATGTCTCTCCACTAACATATGAATGCAACACAACCTACAGCCCGGAACTCAGTGCGAGTGTGTCACACCGTGCTATAATACACTCACTCTGGAGGTTTTCAAATCGGCAGAGATTCATCATAGCAGATAACAAGATCAGCTGTCGCATGACGAATTGAATAACAAAAAAAACGAAATCTTTAATACACACCAAAACCAAATAGTCCCCAGTAGACGCTGAGCTAGATAATCTAAGCATTGCATTACAGATAATGAAGAGAAAATCTGCTTAATGTGAGTAAGAGGAGCAAAACTGAGCGGAGATTAAAAGGGGAAAAAAAACACCACCACACCAAAATAAAATGGAACGAGTTCGGTCAACTTATTCAAAGACTACTTCCAATTGGTTCTTTGTGAGAATAAGTGTTGTTGTTCCCGAAGCTCCTGTTTACTCCCTTATGTTCTTCTTAGTCCCGACTCACTTTCCGTTGTCCTCTAACTAAGAAAGGGAATAGTAAAAATGGCAATTCTTATGATAACGTAAGGATCACTGATAGAAACCAACACTATAGAAAACAAAAACTTGAATTAGATTAGAATGTGAAACTGTACTGTATCTTACTTTAGTGAAACCAAGTGCTTTGTGCACCAGATTATTTAAATTTAAAAAAAAAACATGTTCCTTCAGGTGTTTTTAATAAGAAAGGTCTGTCAAAGCATTGTTGCCATCATGCCACTGACTTCAGTACTCCCAGCTGGATTAAGGGGCTGTGTAGAGTGATAATTCTAATGTGGTGGTGCTACTCTAATGCGATTAGGTGGAATCATCTTAATGATGTCATAAAGAGTCAGCAGCACATAGAGTTGGGATGCCACTCTCCCTTATATTACAAACTAATGTCAAAGCTGCATTTTAGTTTTTACCTCTATTCTGTGTGCTATTTTTTGTATTTGCTTGAGCCTGGTGTATATCTTTGCAATCACTGTCTTGTGCATAAATGGCAAACATCTCTAATCTTGCCTAACATTAGTGTGATTTCTTAATTGTGGCCCAAGCGGGAAAGGTGTCGACTCAGGGCTGTAGTTTGTAGTACTGTTGCACTGCACTACATTATGTTGCGAGTTGTTTCTAATATTTACTCTCACCAAACGAGGTCAAAAGGTCCAAATAATACAATTAGTTAAAACCACTACCTATAGCCTTAAACACAGTTGAGATCAAGTAACACATGTCTTTAACATGTTTAGAAAAACGGAACATTATAACCATCACGTAGATGGGATTTATTGCAGGCAAATAGTCACATGGGTCCCATAAACGGACCTTTTGCACACAAACCTTGACCAACGAACACAATTAGCTCAAATGCAAGTTGCTTTTAAATGTGCTCATCTTGCTGTTGCAACTCATGCTGGGGTGATTTCCTTGTAGCTGTTTAAGTTTTGATGCCGACATGAGTGGTGGATGGTGTCTGCTATTCTCGGACTGCGGCAGTGACTGAGCACAAGCTAAAATGATTGGTAGGCAAGTCATTATTTTATAAATAGTTATCTTCATTTTTGTGGAAAGTGGAGCAACCTCACAGAAGCATCTCAAACGTTTCCGACTTCCGATTCTCTGCAGGCCAGCACTCTCCTCTATTATTCAGACCTTTTTTATTTAAGAAATAGGCCAAGCCCAAGTCCAGCAGGCCTACACCTGCAATGCCTTTCACATGGAGGGCTGCCTGCTGCATACTGCATGACGGACAAGAAAGTAAAAATAGACATTACTCAGTACTACATTGATACATGTATAATGTGCTTATGCAAGGAAAATTCAAATAAGACACCAGCATGAGTGCAGATAAACAATGATCTTTAGTTGCAGTTATGTATTTATCCTTAGTTTGTAGGTAATTATTGTATTAAAATCGAATTATTAGTTAGACATACTGTTAATCCTGCATAGTCTTAAGGTGTGGGAGATGGAGAGTGAATTATATATTTGTCTGGATACATATCAACATGGTTGGGAATGTGCAGGTATTGTTAGATACATTCACTCCTCCTGTCCTATCTGGTGGTCTCGACAGTTTAATTTCCGCAGGCAGAGGAAAATGTGTGGCAGACACCAAGGCTGGTAGTGTATCGGCAACACTGATACAATTTCTAAAGTGTGTGAGTGTGTTAATCTAATATTAGACATTATAGCTCTGACAACAGTGGGTCTGCCTGTGCATGTGGGTTATGGAGGAAAAAGAAAAGGGTAAAAAAGCTCCCCCTTGTGGCAAAAAGTGGAAAAGGCTGGCCACTGCTTTTGTACAGGACGTGTCTGTGTGTCAATACATTCATTTATTTGGCGTGTTGCCACTCTATGCGGTCCTCTATTGACTGGTATTGCTATTGAGGTTTTGTGGCAGTATTGATCCACAGATAGCAGGTCCTGGCCCATTTTCCATTCTGTCTGATTTAAGCCAAACACAGTCCAAGCCCTCATCCCCGGGGAATCATTTGATTGACAAATCTAGGTTATCTATGCCTGACTATGAAGCTAGATGTATTCTTAATCCCACAAAAAATATTTGATTTCGGCTTTTCTGTGTGTGTGTGTGTGTATAGGTAAGAGGCAGAGACAGATAGCAAAGAAGAGTGGACAGGGTGGGGTGCATTTCCTGTAATATTTTAAATGCAAATGTTTATGTTAAAAAGATTCATATGCAGAATATGAGAACGTACATTTTTTGTTTGTCAAAAGTAAGTATTGATTCTTGTATGATCGAGGGAAATGAACCCCCTGTCCTTGGCAGATGTACTCAGTGTTCACAAAGAAGGGTGCAGAGGACGGAGGTGCAGGGAGGGGAGGTGACGGAGGCAGCATCTGCGTCACCATGGATACACGAGGGGAGTGAATCAACTCCGGGTGCACCCTGTAATATCAGAGATCGGACAGTGCCTGTCGCTAGGCACAATGTTGGGCCAATCACAGTGTTGATTACAGTCACATTGACTTCTGCTAACCAATAAGGTTTCATGCTACAATTGCTGTTGCCAAAGCCTCTGTCCTGCTCATGTATTGTCCTTATTGTTTTGATTTATGGGGTGCGGAAGTACACAATGGCTGTGCCTCTTCTATCACAACCTGTATGCTGACATTGACATTCTCAATACTCAACAATGAAGTATGCATGCATGACATTTAGGCAGGCACACAGTGTTTCTCTTGTGTCTGCCCCACCCTTCACATCTCTCTCTCTTTCTCTCTCTCTCTCTCACACACACACACACACACACACACGACACACCCAAATACATGCAAATCACACACAGCCCAATTATTCCTTTCTCCAGAGCCACTGCAGTTCATACTGTGTTGGATGCATCTAATTAGTTTTGAATTGCCGTTACAGGTTCAATTAATTACACACCCTGTTTCTTATGACTTAAGAGAATAAAACAAAGTGTAAGTGTATCCGTTTAATTGCACAAACACTTACACCATAAGCTGTAAGAATATTAGTTAATTAGGAAATAGCCTGTGATGAAATAAACAAAACTCTCCTTTCTCCCACTGAAAGCTCACGCAACAATTTAATGAAGCAATCACATAGACAACAACAACATGCCGTTCCTCCTGCCCATTGTTTACAGTCGAGTAACTAATTATGTGATTTTTGGGCATTGTGCCATTACTTTCCAAATGAGTGAACACTGTGCAAGTGTGCCTCTAGTTTCATCAGGGGTGTGTGCATGCGTGTATTTTGGCATCCTCCATATTGCCGTGTCCTGGTTTTCATCCTGTTCCGGCTCATGTTTCCATGGACCCGCCCCTGTCCTACTTCCTTCAGAAACAAGTGGGGGCGAGCACAGATTAGAAAATAAATGATTAAGTGGCTTTTGGATTAAATAGTAGGCGTGATTACTCTTCTCTCTATATATATTTCCTTCAATCTACACATACAACGTGTCTTATAAATGTTTATGTCACTGTTTTTGTGTAAATCGCTGTATGTGACCATATGTGTGAATGCTTTATGGCATAGGGAGTTAATTCTGTATTTCGAGAATAAAATATCAGGGGGAAATCAAGTACATTCCTCTCTATGTTTAGATATTGCTTTCCCTTTAAGTTCCCTTCCTTCCATACATTTTATGAAAATTGTGTTCATATTCTGATTTCCTTCCCAGTAGTCTCGTTCTTATCGTATTCTCATCTCCATCCATCTGTCTTCCTTATCAGCAAATCTAAGGAATACTGCTGCATTTGGGTGTGGTTCTGGTCACAATGTTGCTGAAACCAAGCACTGGGCGAGCTTTATCACAGCTATTCATCACAAAAAATCCAGATAACGCGCACACGTGAATTATGTTTCGCAGCACCTCAGCGCACAAAGAAAAGAGGATAATATCTGGTGATAAGTAACATAAAACTAAAAGGCATGTGAGTAAAGAAGCAACCATACACAGGGTGTAGGTTGCCCCCTTGTGGTGTCCCGATCCTTTCTACCCCGCCCAAAAGCAGCACAGTGACGTCAAAATCTCATCACATAAAGCAGGATGTAGTGTGTGGACTGCAGAGGTGGGGGTGGTCTCCAGAGCCCTGACCCAAAGAGGGTACAGTGGGTTGGGCTTGGCTGAATGCAAAGGTCACACTTTCTGTGGCACTGGGCGGGGGTGGTGAGAGAAGCAGGCACTGCTGCTAAAGTGGACATGTCATAGTGAATATGGTGCTGCAGTGGTACATTATCAATGCATGAGCAGCTCATCTGCAGCCCTGGACAGCCCACGTGCACAGGAGTGGTATTTGCTCAGTAAGATGAAAGGGGAGAATAAGAAATCCAGTGTATTTATACCACCATACATTTTTAAATATAAACACCCGTCATTCTTCATAAATGCATGTGTGCTTGAGTATGTGTGTGTGTGTGCGTGTATGTGAGAGTTGATATGGAGACACACGAGCTGTGCTGTGCAGAAGGCGAGAGGAAAGGGGGGAGGGTCTGGCCCTGGAGCATGTTCTGATAGCACCCTTCCCCCAGCTACTCACACACACACACACACCAAAGGATAGTACAATGCACACGCTTACAAAACACACACACTCATAAGCTCACCCCACGCACATATACAGGCGCACACACCTAATCGCAAAGGCCTATCATGAAGTCATTAGTATGGTGGCGATTCAGGAGCTAATTTGGTGACTGCACTCGGTGGAAGTCCTTTAATAATGCAGTGAACACGCCTGAAACGCTGCTGTGTGCTGCTTCCTGCCTGTGCCGCCCCCTCCCCTCCTCCTACTGCTCACTGCTGTTGCTGCTCCGTACGGTTTGTCCTTTAACTTCTTTACATGACAGTTAAACCAGGGAAACATAACCAAGTTCACTGGCACACATGGTTTAACTGGCAGCTTTATTATACACAGCTCCATGTGTACAGGGAGCAAATACTGTGTATTTTTCTTAACCACCCATTTATTTACTATTAATTATTCAGCAAATCCATTTATCATACCCTCAGGAAAAGTGACTTTCATCAACACATTCAGACTTTATACATGAAAAAACCTTCATGAAGACTTAATGAACGAAAAGCTTATCTATCAAGGCAGTGCCATGCGTGTATGTATGCTATCATCTACGGTTTCTGCAGTGGTGCGCACAGATCTATAAATAGATTATTTGACCCCTATGCAGGTGCTTCCCAGTGGAGCTGTGTCTGGCATTGGGAAGGGGGCTCATTGTGTGTTCAGCATCTTTCACACAGTCTGTGTGTCCTCCACATGGCCTTTAGTATGTCAGGCATAACCGGTAACTGGTCAGATGCAGTAATAAACCCTCCGATATTCATTTGGTGTATGAGGGTTATACAGTTCAAAATGTAGTTTTTGTTTTGAAAAGTGGTAACAAAGTGTTTACGTCTCATTTAAGTGTTTTTTTTTTCATTTAGCCTAGAAGACTGGGTCATGGTATCAGCAGGCCACAAAGCAAAAATGAAATCTAGCTCAACAAAGCTGAGTAAACTGTGGAATCGTGGTCCTTATGTGTCATGATGATGATGTTTGTGAAAGATAATCCAGACTACAGTTCTGTGAGGTCACTGCATCATAGACAATGACCTAAAAATGAATCATTGAATTTCATCATGGCCCGCCTGGAATCACCAGGTGTCTTTGTGTGCACTTGTGCGTGTGTAGACATGTGCACGTTATTAATTGTCCTTGCATACACTGCATACTATTTTCTCTCACCATGCATTATGGACATTGAGCAGGTCGTCCTTTCTGGGCTATTATTGTTATTGCATTTTGGGTTTAACAGATGACTGCAGCTCAGTGTGTGATGGTTATTAATATTTTGAAATCAAATCATGTTATCTACAGAATTGAAATAGGACAGGAGTTTCTGAATCCAGGGCTTAATCCTGGGATTATGAATGAGGGAAGGTTCATAAGCTCATGACTACACTGTGGGAATGTGGAGAAACATTAAAATAATTTGAAATACACCACCCACACCCCCCTCCTGTGTTCATGCATGCAGCAGGACAGTAGTGTCTAATTAAAATGTATTTATTGGCCTCAAGGCTGACATACAACATTTTGGGTTATGTGTGTGGGGTGAAAAGTACATGTACTATCGGCCACTGCCCTCTATTGCATTTATCAAAATGCACAGTTAATCTATCTATCTATACACACGTTTTAAATCATTGCCAGCGCGAGAGAGAGAGCAAGAGCGAGAGCGAGCGAGAGAGAGAGCGAGAGAGAGAGCGAGAGAGAGAGCGAGCGAGCTATGAAATAATTCACAACGTGCTCCCTGTAACTGCCTGTTGTAACTTTGAGCTAGGAAAAGTCTGATGTTGTTATTTCAATATTCATTCACAGTCTTGGGTGAGTGAATCTTGTCATTGCACTAAGGGAAGGCAGCCGAGTGCGCTATCCATGGTACTGAAATGCAGTTTGATGGTTTTGTTACGAACTTAAAAAGAGCACAGAGTAGGCAGAGAGAAAAAGGCCTGGGAGGGCAGATACATATTTCCACTGATCTCTGCATTTGACTTCCTTTACCACGTGGCGTCAGTGTTGATCCATAAGAGGCTGCGCTACTCAATGATACAACTAAGCCCCTCCTGTTTTCAGGCAAAGGGGACGTTTCTTCCATCAGTCTTTGTTATAAAGAGACAGGCGACGTTGGAAGAAACAGAATTTGCCAACCATATCAAAAGCTTGCCTCGGCCGATATCTTCCATACTGCCTAAAATATATGACTTTGATATTTCTGCTTTGTTCACATTGGATAGAATGATGTCCCCCCTTTGTAGACGGAGCTATTTTGGGATATATCTATGGCTTTTTCTCCTGGATTCTTACTGGAAAACGGTGTCTGGCCAGCTTTCCTATTCCGTCTCAGAGGAGGTAAACCTCGGAAGCCCAGTTGGAAATATCGCAAAGGATCTAAACCTTAATGTACAAGACTTGGAATCCCGTATGTTTCAGATAGTTACTGGATCAAAAAGAAAATTCTTCGAGGTAAATCTAAAGACTGGATTTCTGTACGTGAGTGAGAGCATCGATAGAGAGGAGCTTTGTGCGGAAGAACTTAAATGCTCAGTGAGTGTAGAAGCTGTGATAAATAACCCTTTGAAGCTTTATCGAGTTGACGTTGACATTTTAGACGTAAATGACAATGCACCATTGTTTACGACCAAACTGCAAAATTTGTATATCGCAGAGAGCACGTTACCAAGAGTTAAATTCGCATTATCTGAAGCAACTGATGCAGATGTAGGGAGGAATGGAGTCAGTACTTACAAATTAAGCCAAAATGAGCATTTCTCGTTGGCAGTGCACAGGGCAGGCGACAGTGTGTCCGCTGAGTTAGTGCTGCAGAAAGCTTTAGACAGAGAGAAGCAGCCTATGATCACCATGACACTGACTGCTGTAGATGGAGGGAGTCCTCCGAAATCAGGCACCTCCCAACTCATCATTAACGTTTTAGACAACAATGATAATATTCCGATATTCAGCGAAACGTTGTATAAGACAAAAATTCCCGAAAACACGCCCATTGGTACGACAGTAATGGCTGTAAATGCCACGGACGCAGATGAGGGCCTGAACGCTGAGATTGTGTATTCGTTGAGAAGCAAGGACCAAGATCGTGTGCTTGATATATTTGAGATTGAAAGTCAAACAGGTGTCATCAAGATAAAGGGAAATATAGACTTTGAAGAAAGAAAGGCTTTTGAGATACGTGTGGAGGCCAGTGATAAAGGCCAACCCCCCATGTCTGCTCACTGTAAAGTGCTGGTAGAAGTGGTGGACCTGAACGACAACGCTCCTGAGATCACCGTGACGTCACTACTTAACACGGTGAAAGAGGACGCTAATGTTGGTACAGTGGTTGCACTCGTGTCAGTCCTAGATAGAGACGGTGGCAAAAACGGTGAGGTGAAAATCCAAATTGAAAATGAGCTACCACTCAAACTCGAAACTAACTACAAAAATTATTATTCTTTATTAGTTGACGGGCCATTAGACAGAGAGGCAGTCTCTAACTACAACGTCACTATAGTAGCAACTGACAAAGGAGACCCACCGCTCTCCAGCACAAGTGTATTTTCTATACACGTTTCTGATATCAATGACAACGCACCTCGATTTCTAGAGCCGCTAATTAATGTGTACGTGAGTGAGAACAGTCCAGTGGGGGCCATTATTAAAACGGTGACCGCATCTGATGCGGACATTGGCCAGAACAGCCAGGTGAGTTATTCACTTTTGCAAAGCAATAGTAACCTCTTATCGTTAATGATTAACATCAACTCAGAAACGGGAGATATAATCACTATGCAGTCTTTTAACTACGAAGAGCTAAAAACGTTTCAGTTTAAAGTTCAGGCCACAGACTCTGGCGTTCCTCCACTCAGCAGCAACGTGACTGTCAACATTTGTATCCTGGATGAGAATGACAACAGTCCCATGATTCTCGTGCCCTATTCTGAGCACGGCTCCGTTAACAGCGAGACCATCCCCTATTCTGTTGAAGCAGGAGACATTGTGGCAAAGATCAGGGCAGTAGACGCAGACTCTGGATACAACGCGCTGCTTTGGTAAATACCTACAAGCTTAGTCAAAACGAACACTTCTCTCTCGCTACCCATAAGGGAGAAACTGTAACTACGGAATCTGTCTCTTATACACATCTAGATGTGTATAAGAGACAGACTGTGTCTATTGATGTGGTGGTGGTCGAAAGCACACCTGACATCCAGACTCAGTTCAGACACGTGCCCATAAAGGAGGACAGCTTCTCTGATTTGAACCTGTATCTGCTGATCGCCATTGTGTCAGTGTCAGTCATCTTTCTGCTGAGCCTCATCAGTTTAATAGCTGTCAAATGCCACAGGACAGACGGCTCTTTCAGCAGGTACAGCGCCCCAATGATCACCACCCACCCTGACGGGAGCTGGTCTTACTCTAAGGCTACTCAGCAGTATGACGTCTGTTTCAGCTCAGACACGCTCAAGAGTGACGTGGTGGTTTTCCCTGCACCGTTTCCGCAGGTAGATGCGGAGCTGATCAGTATTAACGGAGGAGACACCTTTACAAGGACTCAGACTTTACCCAATAAAGACAAGGTGAGTACACTATAAAAAGCAACAACTATGAATGAATAAAAGAAAGAAAGCGGCTGATAACATACAGGTACTTGTTTCTAATGTAATATATGTATACGTGTGTGTCTCTGTATGGGCCAAAGTAACACTACTTCCAAATAACTTAGTTTGTCTTTTAATCTTTCTTTCGGCAGCAAGTGTATGTCGTTGTCCATGGTGCTGAAATCAGCACCACGGGTGCTTGATTTATATAGTTCAGAGAGACCAAAACTTCGAATCTATCTGATACATAGTATAATTTTGTACCTATATATATATATTCCAGATTATATTAATATATTACATATTATTCGATTACAATATACTATATTTGTATTAAAAAGCAACATTATGTTTCCCAGGACTCTTCACATTTAGGCGGTTACGGCATTTGGCATTTGTCTTGCTCGTCTTCTAATGTGTGCGCTCAAGTTTTAGTGGGTGTAGTTATTTCAAAGGACCACATGGGGACATTACAGACCATGACATTTTGATGTTCGTCTGGGAGGAGCCTCGCCTCTCAGATTCAGAGGGCGATGGTGTTTCGCAGGGCTTTGTTACAGACTCACCGTAGTGGATTGTCATTTTCTCCGTCTCACATACAACGAGCAAGAATCTGGATTCTGGCTCGCTTTTATTCTGACATATGATTAGGTGGGATTTTGGAGACTGGATATCCACATGCTGTCTTGACGTCGGATACAAATATGTCTACGTGGAGGATATGCAGCTCTTTGGGGATTTATATCGTCGTTGTTCTGTTGAATTGCTGCTGGAGAGCCGTGTCTGGGCAGCTCTCTTACTCCGTATCAGAGGAGGTAAACCGAGGGACTTTTGTGGCGAATCTCGCTAAAGATCTAAATCTTAATGTTCACGACTTGGAGGCACGGATGTTTCAGATAGTTGGTGGATCAAACACAAAATATCTCGATATAAATCTGAAGACGGGCGTTCTTTTTGTAAATGAGAGAATCGACCGTGAAGAGCTTTGTGCGAAGGCTACAAAATGCACTGTCAATGTTGAGGCCGTGATCAACAATCCACTGAAACTGTATCGTTTGGAGATAAATGTAGTCGATATCAATGATAATGCGCCACATTTCTCAGAGAATGTGCAGTCGCTTAACATTGCCGAAAATGCAATGCCTGGGGGGAAATTCGGATTTCTCGAGGCGACAGATTTTGATGTTGGCAAGAATAGTGTTAGTACATACAGGCTGAGTCCGAATGATTATTTTTCCTTAGAAATCCACAAGGGTGGGGGCAGTGTGTCTGCGAAGCTTGTACTTCAAAAAGCTTTAGACCGAGAAACACAACCTACTATACAACTTACAGTGACAGCAGTTGACGGCGGAAATCCACCCAAATCAGGGACATCACTAATTACTGTCAATGTTTTAGACATTAACGACAATGCTCCGATTTTCAGCAACCATTTATACAAGGCACGCATTTCTGAGAACTTAGCAGTCGGTAAAACCATTATTGTTTTGAATGCGACAGACGCAGACGAGGGTTTAAATGCTGAAATAGAATATACTTTCAGAAGTAAAGGCCAGGATAAGATTCTTGATTTATTCATGATAGACTCTGAAACGGGGGCGATTTTAGTCAAAGGAAAAATCGACCATGAAGAAAACCCTGCGTTTGAGATTCATGCACAGGCCAGTGACAAAGGCCAGCCCCCGATGTCCGTTGATTGTAAAGTGCTGGTAGAAGTGGTGGATCTGAACGATAACGCTCCGGAGATCACTGTGACGTCACTACTAAACACAGTTAAGGAGGACGCTGAAGTAGGTACTGCCATAGCACTTGTCTCTGTGCTGGATAAAGATAGTGGGAAAAATGGGGCGGTAAAAGCCGTAATTTCGAACGATGTCCCATTTAAACTGGAAACAAACTACAAAAATTATTATTCCTTAGTGGTAAACGGTCAGATTGACAGAGAAACTACGGCTCGTTACAATGTTACTATCGTAGCTACTGATGAAGGGGCTCCCCCTCTCTCCAGCACCAACGTAGTTACTGTTCATGTTTCTGATGTCAATGATAACCCACCTCGCTTCTCAGAGACGCTGGTTAATGTTTATGTAAAAGAAAACAGTCCAGTGGGGGCAGTTATTCAGACAGTGACTGCAAATGATTTTGATATTAATCAAAATGGTCAGGTGAGCTATTCATGTTTACCAACAAATAGGGACGCATTGCCCTTATCTGCGATGGTAAACATCAACTCTGAGAGTGGAGAAATAATCAGCCTCCAGTCTTTTAACTACGAGGAGTTAAAGACGTTTCAGTTTAAAGTTCAGGCCACAGACTCTGGTGTTCCTCCACTTAGCAGCAACGTTACTGTCAACGTTTGTATCTTGGATGAGAATGACAACAGTCCCATGATTCTATCGCCCTATTCGGAGCACGGCTCAGTTAACAGCGAGACCATCCCCTATTCTGTTGAAGCAGGAGACATTGTGGCAAAGATCAGGGC
>JAFBJU010000957.1:69519-100387 GCA_016785305.1 Colistium nudipinnis | reverse complement strand
CAGTTCAGACACGTGCCCATAAAGGAGGACAGCTTCTCTGATTTGAACCTGTATCTGCTGATCGCCATTGTGTCGGTGTCAGTCATCTTTCTGCTGAGCCTCATCAGTTTAATAGCTGTCAAATGCCACAGGACAGACGGCTCTTTCAGCAGGTACAGCGCCCCAATGATCACCACCCACCCTGACGGGAGCTGGTCTTACTCTAAGGCTACTCAGCAGTACGACGTCTGTTTCAGCTCAGACACGCTCAAGAGTGACGTAGTGGTTTTCCCTGGACCGTTTCCGCCTGTAGATGCGGAACTGATCAGTATTAATGGAGGAGACACGTTTACCAGGACTCAGACTTTACCCAGCAAAGAAAAGGTAAGAACATAAGGGCATATTTGTAAGGCACTACATTTATGTTTATTCTTGGACATTCAGTGCAGTTTTCAGTGGTTAGGCTATTTCAGTTGTTCGACAATTGATGTACATTTAAATAAGTTACAGCTTCGGTTGAAATATGAACATTTATTACCACCTGTGCATATTGAAATGCATGTATCTATTAAGGTGTTGATGGATTTATCATCTTAATTACAGCTGCATATTTGGTATATTTAAGGTTCGTGTCGCTATCCATGGTGCTGAGCGTTTCTAGTCGTGCTTCTCGTATAGAACATACACTGAAGACGTCCTCCGTCATTGGGAATTGTCTGTCTAGTATGGAAAAAAAGAGTTTTTGAGGGCGTAGGTTTCTTTGTGCTCTGAAATAGGCCGTGATAGAGAATCAACTCGATAAATACATTTTTACTTTGAAAGCTTCAATAGCATGGTAACATGCAAAGCGTCCTTGGAATTTCGAATTGTTTGGCCAAAATGTAGTTCTCTACGAAGTCCACATGAGGACACTGTAGACCACCGCTTTTGAAATCCCTTTTTACTGGCTCGGGGCTCCTCCCAGATTTATAGCGTGATGATGTTTCTCAGGCGAATGAAACAAAGACACACGGACGACGGACGCCGATGCAGTGACCTTTTTTCTTTGTAAATATGGCAAAGACATACGGATTGATATTTTGATTTCATGTTGGATAATTCTGTCTTTGTATATTTTTTCGGTGAGTGGAACTATGCATTTATCAAGCAGGATGGGCTCTGTGTGGATATATCTCTTTTTCGTTGTGCTGGATTGCTACTGGGAAGCGGTGAGCGGACAGCTCTCTTACTCTGTCTCAGAGGAGGTAAATGTGGGGACTATTCTCGGAAATATCGCGAAAGATCTGAATATCAATGTCCAGGATTTGGATGCGCGCATGTTTCAGATCGTTTCTGGATCGGAGAGAAAATATTTCGATGTAAATCTGAAGACTGGGGCCCTCTACGTGAACGAGAGAATAGATCGAGAGGAACTCTGCGGCGACGAAACAAAATGTTCACTTAGTGTAGAAGCGGTAATTAATAATCCGTTAAAACTGTACCGGATAGAAATTACAATCTTAGATGTGAATGATAATTCACCATCATTTCTCAGCAAATCACAGATTATAAACATTACTGAAAACACTGCGGCAGGGGCTAAATTCCCAGTTCTTCCTGCTCACGATGCAGATGTCGGTAAAAATACGGTAAATACCTACAAGCTTAGTCAAAATGAACACTTCTCTCTCGCTACACATAAAGGAGATACTGTAACTACGGAATTGGTTCTGCAGAAAGTTTTAGACCGAGAAAAACTGTCTATGATTCGACTCACACTGACCGCCATTGATGGAGGGACTCCTGCTAAGTCAGGCAGCATCATTATTATAGTGAATGCTCTAGATATTAATGATAACCCTCCTGTATTTATACTGGGAAGCGGTGAGCGGACAGCTCTCTTACTCTGTCTCAGAGGAGGTAAATGTGGGGACTATTCTCGGAAATATCGCGAAAGATCTGAATATCAATGTCCAGGATTTGGATGCGCGCATGTTTCAGATCGTTTCTGGATCGGAGAGAAAATATTTCGATGTAAATCTTAAGACTGGGGCCCTCTACGTGAACGAGAGAATAGATCGAGAGGAACTCTGCGGCGACGAGACAAAATGTTCACTAAGTTTAGAAGCAGTTGTTAATAACCCGTTAAAACTGTACCGGATAGAAATTACGATCTTAGATGTGAATGATAATTCACCATCATTTCTCAGTAAATTACAGATTATCAACATCACTGAGAGCACAGCAGTAGGGGCGAAATTTCCAGTTCTTCCTGCTCACGATACAGATGTCGGAAAAAATTCGGTAAATACCTACAAGCTGAGTCAAAACGAACACTTCTCTCTCGCTACCCATAAGGGAGAAACTGTAACTACGGAATTGGTTCTGCAGAAAGTTTTAGACCGAGAAAAACAGTCTGTGATTCGACTCACACTGACCGCCATTGATGGAGGGACTCCTGCTAAGTCAGGCAGCATCATTATTATAGTGAATGTATTAGATATAAATGATAACCCTCCTGTATTTAGTCAAACATTGTATAAAACCAGTGTTTATGAAAATGTCAAAATAGGCACATCGATAATAACATTGAATGCTACTGACTTAGACGCAGGGTCAAATGGTCAGGTATTATATTCGTTCAGTGAAGTAGGCAGAGGCAAACAAACCGATCTGTTTGCTATAGATGCAAAAACAGGAACTGTTACAAATAAAAAGAATATCGATTTTGAAGAGAATAATGCTTTCGAGATTAGAGTTCAAGCCAGTGACGGAGCTTCTTCTCCGATGACCTCACATGCCAAATTGTTGATAGAAGTTTTAGATGTCAATGACAATGCCCCAAAAATTTCCGTAACATCCCTGTTAAACACTGTGAGAGAGGATGCGTCCATTGGCACAGCCATTGCACTGGTTTCAGTATCTGACAGAGACGGAGGTAAAAATGGGATTGTTAACTGTAAAATATCCAACAACGTCCCTTTCAAATTAGATTCCAATTATAAGAATTACTATTCTCTGGTGGTGGACGGTCCTCTCGACAGAGAAAGCGCATCTCAATACAATATCAGCATCACTGCTACTGACGAAGGGAGCCCACCTCTCTCCAGCACAAGTGTTATTACTGTACACGTATCAGATGTAAATGATAACAAACCTATATTCACTGAAACTATTATAAATATCTTTGTGAGAGAAAATAGTCCAGTAGGGGAAGTTATCAAAACTGTTTCTGCATTTGATGCTGACGTCGATCAAAATAGTCAGGTGAGATTTTCGTTTTTACATGAAAACAGTAACTTATTGCCACTCTCAACAATGGTAAATATCAACTCAGATACAGGAGATATAATCAGTCTACAGTCTTTTAACTATGAGGAGTTGAAGACGTTTCAGTTTAAAGTTCAAGCCACAGACTCTGGCGTTCCTCCACTCAGCAGCAACGTGACTGTCAACATTTGTATCCTGGATGAGAATGACAACAGTACAGACGGCTCTTTCAGCAGGTACAGCGCCCCAATGATCACCAGATGTGTATAAGAGACAGCTTCTCTCTCGCTACCCATAAGGGAGAAACTGTAACTACGGAATCTGTCTCTTATACACATCTAGATGTGTATAAGAGACAGACTGTGTCTATTGATGTGGTGGTGGTCGAAAGCACACCTGACATCCAGACTCAGTTCAGACACGTGCCCATAAAGGAGGACAGCTTCTCTGACTTGAACCTGTATCTGCTGATCGCCATTGTGTCGGTGTCAGTCATCTTTCTGCTGAGCCTCATCAGTTTAATAGCTGTCAAATGCCACAGGACAGACGGCTCTTTCAGCAGGTACAGCGCCCCAATGATCACCACCCACCCTGACGGGAGCTGGTCTTACTCTAAGGCTACTCAGCAGTACGACGTCTGTTTCAGCTCAGACACTCTCAAGAGTGACATAGTGGTTTTCCCTGGACCGTTTCCGCCTGTAGATGCGGAACTGATCAGTATTAACGGAGGAGACACGTTTACAAGGACTCAGACTTTACCCAGCAAAGAAAAGGTAAGAACATAATGGCATATTTGTAAGGCACTACATTTATGTTTATTCTTGGACATTCAGTGCAGTTTTCAGTGGTAAGGCTATTTCAGATGTTCGACAATTGATGTACATTTAAATAAGTTACAGCTTCGGTTGAAATATGAACATTTATTACTAACTGTGCATATTGATATGCATATATCTATACATTTGTTGATGGATTTATCATCTTAGTTACAGCTGCATATTTGGTATATTTTAGGTTCGTGTCGCTATCCATGGTGCTGAGCATTTCTTGTCGTGCTTCTCGTATAGAACATAAAATGAAGACGTCCTCTGTCATAGGGAAGTGCCTGTTTAGTATGGAAAAAATGAGTTTGTGTGGGCGTAGGTTTCTTTGTGCTCTGAAATAGGCCGTGATAGTGAATTAAGTCGATAAATAAATTTTACTTTGAAAGCTTCAATAGCATGGTAACATGCAAAGCGTTCTTGGAATTTCGAATTGTTTGGCCAAAATGTAGTTCTCTACGAAGTCCACATGAGGACACTGTAGACCACCGCTTTTGAAATCCCTTGTTACTGGCTCGGGGCTCCTCCCAGATTTAGAGCGTGATGATGTTTCTCAGGCGAATGAAACAAAGACACACGGACGACGGACGCCGACGCAGTGACTTTTTCTCATTGTAAATATGACGAAAAATACCGATTGATATTTTGATTCCATGTTGAATGGACAGATCGGTCTTTGTATATTTTCTCGGTGTGTGGAAGTATGCATTTATCAATCAGAACGGGCTCTGTGTGGATATATCTCTTTTTCGTTGTGCTGGATTGCTACTGGGAAGCGGTGAGCGGACAGCTCTCTTACTCCGTCTCAGAGGAGGTCAATCTGGGGACTGTTGTTGGAAATATCGCGAAAGATCTGAACATCAATGTCCAGGATTTGGAGTCCCGCATGTTTCAGATCGTTTCTGGATCCAAGCGAAAATATTTCGACGTAAATCTTAAGACTGGGGCCCTCTACGTGAATGAGAGAATAGATCGAGAGGAACTCTGCGGCGACGAAACAAAATGTTCACTTAGTGTAGAAGCAGTAATTAATAATCCGTTAAAACTGTACCGGATAGCTATTACGATCTTAGATGTCAATGATAATTCGCCATCTTTTCCCAGCTCGTCACAGGCAATCGACATAACGGAGAGCACAGCAGCTGGGGCTAAATTCCCCCTGCCTCCCGCTGACGATGCAGACGTAGGTAAAAATACTGTAAATACCTACAAGCTGAGTCAAAATGAACACTTTTCACTCGATACACATAAAGGGGAGAGTATATCTCCCGAATTGTTGCTAAAGAAAGTTTTAGACCGAGAAAAGCAGTCTGTGATTCGACTCACACTGACTGCCATTGATGGAGGAACTCCTGCTAAGTCAGGAACGATGGTCATTACACTTAGTGTATTAGATACAAATGACAATGCTCCCGTATTTAGTCAAACTCTTTACAAAGCAAACTTGTTTGAAAATGTAAAGATAGGCACGTCGATAATAACATTAAATGCCACTGATTTAGACGCAGGTCACAATGGACAGGTGTTATACTCGTTCAGTAGAGCAGGCAGAGGGAAGCTAACCGATCTGTTTGCCATAGATGAAAAAACAGGGACGGTAACAAACAAAAAGAATATTGATTTTGAAGAGAATAATGCGTTTGAGATAAGAGTACAAGCCAGTGATGGAGCTTCTTCTCCTCTTACTTCACATGCCAAATTATTGATAGAAGTTTTAGATGTCAATGACAATGCCCCAGAAATATCAGTAACATCCCTGTTAAACACTGTGAGAGAGGACGCGTCGATTGGCACAGCCATCGCACTGGTTTCAGTATCTGACAGAGACGGAGGTAAAAATGGGATTGTTAACTGTAAAATATCCAACAACGTCCCTTTCAAATTAGATTCCAATTATAAGAATTACTATTCTCTGGTGGTGGACGGTCCTATCGACAGAGAAAGCGCATCTCAATACAATATCAGCATCACTGCTACTGACGAAGGGAGCCCACCTCTCTCCAGCACAAGTGTTATTACTGTACACGTATCAGATGTAAATGATAACAAACCTATATTCACTGAAGCTATTATAAATATCTTTGTGAGAGAAAACAGTCCAGTAGGGGAAATTATCAAAACTGTTTCTGCATTTGATGCTGACATCGATCAAAATAGTCAGGTGAGATTTTCGTTTTTACATGAAAACAGTAACAGTCTGTGATTCGACTCACACTGACTGCCATTGATGGAGGAACTCCTGCTAAGTCAGGAACGATGGTCATTACACTTAGTGTATTAGATACAAATGACAATGCTCCCGTATTTAGTCAAACTCTTTACAAAGCAAACTTGTTTGAAAATGTAAAGATAGGCACGTCGATAATAACATTAAATGCCACTGATTTAGACGCAGGTCACAATGGACAGGTGTTATACTCGTTCAGTAGAGCAGGCAGAGGGAAGCTAACCGATCTGTTTGCCATAGATGAAAAAACAGGGACGGTAACAAACAAAAAGAATATTGATTTTGAAGAGAATAATGCGTTTGAGATTAGAGTACAAGCCAGTGATGGAGCTTCTTCTCCTCTTACTTCACATGCCAAATTATTGATAGAAGTTTTAGATGTCAATGACAACGCCCCAGAAATATCAGTAACATCCCTGTTAAACACTGTGAGAGAGGATGCGTCCATTGGCACAGCCATTGCACTGGTTTCAGTATCTGACAGAGACGGAGGTAAAAATGGGATTGTTAACTGTAAAATATCCAACAACGTCCCTTTCAAATTAGATTCCAATTATAAGAATTACTATTCTCTGGTGGTGGACGGTCCTCTCGACAGAGAAAGCGCATCTCAATACAATATCAGCATCACTGCTACTGACGAAGGGAGCCCACCTCTCTCCAGCACAAGTGTTATTACTGTACACGTATCAGATGTAAATGATAACAAACCTATATTCACTGAAACTATTATAAATATATTTGTGAGAGAAAACAGTCCAGTAGGGGAAGTTATCAAAACTCTTTCTGCATTTGATGCTGACGTCGATCAAAATAGTCAGGTGAGATTTTCGTTTTTACATGAAAACAGTAACTTATTGCCACTCTCAACAATGGTAAACATCAACTCTGAGACTGGAGAAATAATCAGTCTACAGTCTTTTAACTATGAGGAGTTGAAGACGTTTCAGTTTAAAGTTCAGGCCACAGACTCTGGCGTTCCTCCACTCAGCAGCAACGTGACTGTCAACATTTGTATCCTGGATGAGAATGACAACAGTCCCATGATTCTAACGCCATATTCTGAACACGGCTCCATTAACAGTGAGACCATCCCCTATTCTGTTGAAGCAGGAGACATTGTGGCAAAGGTCAGGGCTGTAGACGCAGACTCTGGATACAACGCGCTGCTTTCTTATCACCTCTCTGAGCCCAAAGGAAACAACCTCTTCCGGATCGGAACCAGCACCGGGGAAATCAAGACTAAGAGGAGAATGAGTGACAATGACCTGAAAACTCACCCCTTGGTGGTGCTGGTTTCTGATCACGGAGAACCCTCCCTGACGGCAACTGTGTCTATTGACGTGGTGGTGGTCGAAAGCACACCTGACATCCAGACTCAGTTCAGACACGTGCCCATAAAGGAGGACAGCTTCTCTGATTTGAACCTGTATTTGCTGATCGCCATTGTGTCGGTGTCAGTAATCTTTCTGCTGAGCCTCATCAGTTTAATAGCTGTCAAATGCCACAGGACAGACGGCTCTTTCAGCAGGTACAGCGCCCCAATGATCACCACCCACCCTGACGGGAGCTGGTCTTACTCTAAGGCTACTCAGCAGTACGACGTCTGTTTCAGCTCAGACACGCTCAAGAGTGACGTAGTGGTTTTCCCTGGACCGTTTCCACCTGTAGATGCGGAACTGATCAGTATTAACGGAGGAGACACGTTTACAAGGACTCAGACTTTACCCAGCAAAGAAAAGGTAAGAATGTTAGTTTAAAAGCATATCTCAGTCAATATGTACATATTCTCTGAGGCTGTGGTCGAAAGAGTGTCATGTTGACACATTTTGGTGCGTTGGACTTAAACTGAAATGTACAACATTGGTTAGAGTAGGACTTATATTGGATATATACATAACATTCACACTATTCAGACATTTTATGTCGTTGTCCATGGTGCTGAACTTAGTACAGTAATTCGTGTTCTGGAGTCTGCTGAGAGCAAAAGGAAAGAAAAACTTGTCCGCCAGAGACATAGTAACGCTTCTATTTGGATTTGAATGTTTTTTTTTTGTTTCTTTTTCATTAAGGGATGGATGTGTTAAATTTCTTAAAAATAGATATTTTTTTAGTTAGACTCTGTTCGTTTTTATTGATCTATATTGCTGAACCTAACTGCTCTTATGAAATAATATAACTATATTGTTTGCATTACTAGAAAACATTTCCGTTGTTACTTTCAGGGTTTAAATGCAGCTAGCTAACATTACCACACGGGGACACTGTAGACCATAGCATCAAGAAACATTTCAGAGGCAAAAAGACTCCTCCCAGAAACTGACGATTATCATGATGTTTCACTGGGCTTTGTTACACGGGGATGCAGAGCGAGAGAGACAATGAAGATATGTCTTATTCCGTTGGCTTATAATACGAGGTTTTGACCGGAATGTTTGGACTGGCATTCAAGGATTGTCGTGTTGGATGTAACTATGCATTTCTCAAGCCGAACAAACCTTTTTCGGATTTATGTGGTCATCGTGTTGATGAATTATTTCTCGGGAGTGGTGTCAGCGCAGCTCTCGTATTCTATCTTCGAGGAGGTAAACCTGGGGACTTCTGTGGGAAATATCGCCAAGGACCTACATCTCAACGCCCAGGAGTTAGAGTCTCGTATGTTTCGAATTGTTGATGGATCAAAGAGGAAATATTTCGATGTAAATCTTAATACGGGTGTTCTTTATGTAAACGAGAGAGTAGACCGGGAAGAGCTTTGTGCGAAGGCTACCAAATGCACCGTCAATGTAGAGGCCGTGATCAATAATCCGCTGAAGCTGTATCGCTTGGAGATTAATGTAGTTGATATCAATGATAATGCGCCACATTTCTCAGAGAGTTCGCAGTCGCTTAACATTGCGGAAAGTACTTTACCGGGTCTGAGATTTGGACTGATAGAAGCATCGGATTCAGATGTTGGCATAAACGGAGTTAATACATACAAGCTTAGTAATAATGAATATTTTTCTTTGGAGATTCACAAAGGAGGGGATAGCGTGTCTGCCGAATTAGTACTGCGGAAAGCTTTAGACCGCGAGCTTAACTCTGTAATAGAACTCACTCTAACTGCAATAGACGGAGGAAATCCACAAAAGTCAGGAACTTCGCAAATCATTATCACCGTTTTAGATATTAATGACAACATACCCATTTTTCTAAAATCTTTATACAAAATTCAAATCTCAGAAAACGTGCCAATAGGGTCTGAAGTGATCATTCTGAATGCAACAGACGCAGATGAGGGATTAAATGGTGAAGTAGCATATTCTTTGAGGGAAAAGGGTCAGGATCATGTTCTGAATGTGTTTGAAATGGACAGTAGCACAGGTATAATTTCAGTCAAAGGAAAAATCAACTATGAAGAAAACCCTGCGTTTGAGATTCATGCACAGGCCAGTGACAAAGGCCAGCCCCCGATGTCTGCTCATTGTAAAGTGCTGGTAGAAGTGGTGGACCTGAACGATAACGCTCCGGAGATCACTGTGACGTCACTACTAAACACAGTTAAGGAGGACGCTGAAGTAGGTACTGCCATAGCACTTGTCTCTGTCCTGGATAAAGATAGTGGGAAAAATGGGGCGGTAAAAGCCGTAATTTCGAACGATGTCCCATTTAAACTGGAAACAAACTACAAAAATTATTATTCCTTAGTGGTGAACGGTCAGATTGACAGAGAAACTACGGCTCGTTACAATGTTACTATCGTAGCTACTGATGAAGGGGCTCCCCCTCTCTCCAGCACCAACGTAATTACTGTTCATGTTTCTGATGTAAATGATAACCCACCTCGCTTCTCAGAGACGCTGGTTAATGTTTATGTAAAAGAAAACAGTCCAGTGGGGGCAGTTATTCAGACAGTGACTGCAAATGATTTTGATATTAATCAAAATGGTCAGGTGAGCTATTCATGTTTACCAACAAATAGGGACGCATTGCCCTTATCTGCGATGGTAAACATCAACTCTGAGAGTGGAGAAATAATCAGCCTCCAGTCTTTTAACTACGAGGAGTTAAAGACGTTTCAGTTTAAAGTTCAGGCCACAGACTCTGGTGTTCCTCCACTTAGCAGCAACGTTACTGTCAACGTTTGTATCTTGGATGAGAATGACAACAGTCCCATGATTCTATCGCCCTATTCGGAGCACGGCTCAGTTAACAGCGAGACCATCCCCTATTCTGTTGAAGCAGGAGACATTGTGGCAAAGATCAGGGCCGTAGACGCAGACTCTGGATACAACGCGCTGCTTTCGTATCACCTCTCTGAACCCAAAGGAAACAACCTCTTCCGGATCGGAACCAGCACCGGGGAAATCAAGACTAAGAGGAGAATGAGTGACAATGACCTGAAAACTCACCCCTTGGTGGTGCTGGTTTCTGATCACGGAGAACCCTCCCTGACCGCAACTGTGTCTATTGATGTGGTGGTGGTCGAAAGCACACCCGACATTCAGACTCAGTTCAGACACGTGCCCATAAAGGAGGACAGCTTCTCTGATTTGAACCTGTATCTGCTGATCGCCATTGTGTCGGTGTCAGTCATCTTTCTGCTGAGCCTCATCAGTTTAATAGCTGTCAAATGCCACAGGACAGACGGCTCTTTCAGCAGGTACAGCGCCCCAATGATCACCACCCACCCTGACGGGAGCTGGTCTTACTCTAAGGCTACTCAGCAGTACGACGTCTGCTTCAGCTCAGACACGCTCAAAAGTGACGTAGTGGTTTTCCCCGGACCGTTTCCGCCTGTAGATGCGGAGCTGATCAGTATTAATGGAGGAGACACTTTTACAAGGACTCAGACTTTACCCAGTAAAGAAAAGGTAAGAACACAAAATAATATTAAGACACTACAAGTATGTCGATTTTTTTTTGACGTTCAATGGAGTTTTCAATGGTTATTTCCCACGTGCGACTGTGGAACGGCATTTGAATATGCTTCATATTTGGTTGAAATGTGAATATTTAAAATTAATTGTATGTATTTATATGAGTCTATCTATAAGTGTGTTGATGCATTTATAATCTTGGTCATAGTTGCATATATTATTTAAAGTGTGTTTCGCTATCCATGGTGCTGACCGTTCCTGAGAACATGATACAGTGATGGATACAATCCTTCAGACTGAATTGTTTGTCTCTTATTGGAAAAGTAATTGTGTGTCGAAGTTATGTATGATCTGAAATAGGCCATGGTACCGATATATTGTTATTCGAAAGGGTCAGTGGTATGGTATCATAGAAAATGCGAAGATGCTTTCTTCGCATTGGGAATGCTGGGCTAAACACTGAAAATGATGCTAGTATTTACATTTCAGATGTAGTTCTTTATTAAGTCCACATGAGGACACTGTAGACCACCACTTCTGAACTTCCTTTTTCCTGGCTCGGGGCTCCTCCCAGATTCAGAGCATCATGATGTTTCTCAAGCGATTGAAACAAAGACACAACGGGCGACGGCCACTGGTGCACTGATGCTTTTCTCATGGTAAATATGAGGAAGAATTGCGATTTATTTCGTTATTGCAGTTGATATCTAGATTTCACGTTGGCTGGGCAAGTCTGCCATTGTTTATTTTCTCGACCGTTGGAACTATGCATTTACCATTCAGGACGGGCTCTTTGTGGATATATCTCTTTTTCGTTGTGCTGGATTGCTACTGGGAAGCGGTGAGCGGACAGCTCTCTTACTCCGTCTCAGAGGAGGTCAATCTGGGGACTGTTGTCGGAAATATCGCGAAAGATCTGAACATTAATGTCCAGGATTTGGAGTCCCGCATGTTTCAGATCGTTTCTGGATCCAAGCGAAAATATTTCGACGTAAATCTTAAGACTGGGGCCCTCTACGTGAACGAGAGAATAGATCGAGAGGAACTCTGCGGCGACGAAACAACATGTTCACTTAGTGTAGAAGCAGTCATTAATAATCCGTTAAAACTGTACCGGATAGCTATTACAATTTTGGATGTGAATGATAATTCACCGTCATTTATCAGCACATCCCAGATAATCAACATTACTGAAAACACTGCGGCAGGGGCTAAATTTATCTTGAAACGAGCTCACGATGCAGACGTAGGTAAACACACGGTAAATACCTACAAGCTTAGTCAAAACGAACACTTCTCTCTCGCTACCCATAAGGGAGAAACTGTAACTACGGAATTGGTTCTGCAGAAAGTTTTAGACCGAGAAAAACAGTCTGTGATTCGACTCACACTGACCGCCATTGATGGAGGGACTCCTGCTAAGTCAGGCAGCATCATTATTATAGTGAATGTATTGGATATAAATGATAACCCTCCTGTATTCAGTCAAACATTGTACAAAACCAGTGTAAGTGAAAATGTGAAAATTGGAACATCAATAATAACACTAAATGCCACGGATTTGGACAAAGGCCATAATGGTAAGGTATCATATTCCTTTATTGAAATAGATCAGGAAAAACAAACTGATATGTTTGCTATAGATGAAAAAACAGGGACTGTAACAAATAAAAAGAATATCAACTTTGAAGAGGATAATGCTTTTGAAATTCGAGTACAAGCCAGTGATGGAGCTTCTCACCCTCTTAATTCACATGCCAAATTATTGATAGAAGTTTTAGATGTCAATGACAACGCCCCAGAAATATCAGTAACATCCCTGTTAAACACTGTGAGAGAGGATGCGTCCATTGGCACAGCCATTGCACTGGTTTCAGTATCTGACAGAGACGGAGGTAAAAATGGGATTGTTAACTGTAAAATATCCAACAACGTCCCTTTCAAATTAGATTCCAATTATAAGAATTACTATTCTCTGGTGGTGGACGGTCCTCTCGACAGAGAAAGCGCATCTCAATACAGTATCAGCATCACTGCTACTGACGAAGGGAGCCCACCTCTCTCCAGCACAAGTGTTATTACTGTACACGTATCAGATGTAAATGATAACAAACCTATATTCACTGAAACTATTATAAATATCTTTGTGAGAGAAAACAGTCCAGTAGGGGAAGTTATCAAAACTCTTTCTGCATTTGATGCTGACGTCGATCAAAATAGTCAGGTGAGATTTTCGTTTTTACATGAAAACAGTAACTTATTGCCACTCTCAACAATGGTAAATATCAACTCAGATACGGGAGATATAATCAGTCTACAGTCTTTTAACTATGAGGAGTTGAAGACGTTTCAGTTTAAAGTTCAAGCCACAGACTCTGGCGTTCCTCCACTCAGCAGCAACGTGACTGTCAACATTTGTATCCTGGATGAGAATGACAACAGTCCCATGATTCTAACGCCCTATTCTGAACACGGCTCCATTAACAGTGAGACCATCCCCTATTCTGTTGAAGCAGGAGACATTGTGGCAAAGGTCAGGGCTGTAGACGCAGACTCTGGATACAACGCGCTGCTTTCTTATCACCTCTCTGAACCCAAAGGAAACAACCTCTTCCGGATCGGAACCAGCACCGGGGAAATCAAGACTAAGAGGAGAATGAGTGACAATGACCTGAAAACTCACCCCTTGGTGGTGCTGGTTTCTGATCACGGAGAACCCTCCCTGACCGCAACTGTGTCTATTGATGTGGTGGTGGTCGAAAGCACACCTGACATCCAGACTCAGTTCAGACACGTGCCCATAAAGGAGGACAGCTTCTCTGATTTGAACCTGTATCTGCTGATCGCCATTGTGTCGGTGTCAGTCATCTTTCTGCTGAGCCTCATCAGTTTAATAGCTGTCAAATGCCAAAGGACAGACGGCTCTTTCAGCAGGTACAGCGCCCCAATGATCACCACCCACCCTGACGGGAGCTGGTCTTACTCTAAGGCTACCCAGCAGTACGACGTCTGTTTCAGCTCAGACACTCTCAAGAGTGACGTGGTGGTTTTCCCTGGACCGTTTCCGCCTGTAGATGCGGAACTGATCAGTATTAATGGAGGAGACACGTTTACAAGGACTCAGACTTTACCTAGTAAAGAAAAGGTGAGTTAATGCCTTTACAAATGACTTTTGTATGATTGTGGTGTCACCATCTGCAGTTTAATCTAAAGAGCAATGTTACATTAGTTATTGCTTATCTATGTAATTCTTCTTGAGTTTTATTTTGTGGAGACATTACTGAATTTGAATGTGTCAACATGTAGTGTGTTAGACAATATTAACCTGCTCAGGCCACTTCTAGCCATCATAATGCATATAAGTCTGTAACGTATGTAGACTGCGTAAAAAAGGTGGAAAAACTCAAGCGTCTGAACTTCATAATAATCTATAAGTTGGCGTCAGTAATTTATTTGCAATTAACCATTGGTATGAACCTTTTAGATTGACAACAATGAACTAAAAAGTGTACCAAAAATATATAGGAAATCGCCGCACTGGTTCTGTATTGGAGCTTTTGGAATACACATCAATAGACAAAAGGGGTCATAGTTGTGATTGTATGTATGCGTGATCAATTCTCAGTCCTTTTTGTATTTTGTTTTATGTGAATAGCTATGTACTGATATGGCGGCAAGGTGTAAGCCATGAGTCTTGTTGTCCAAATACAGCGTAATTCAGACATCAATTTGGAGCATTGTGTTACTACCACTGTAGTTGCATATTCTGGTCAACGAATATGTAGGTCTGTTTAAGGTCATCTCACCTCAAGTGTGCTTGCCACAATGCATGATTATGATGCTCTATCCATGGTTCTGAAAAGTGGCAAACGCACTATGTCCCCTTTTGGGCACTTGGCAATGCACTCAGAAATTAAGCAGCTGCAAGGTTTGTCGTTTATCACCCAAGCGATTAACTTGACATCTGCTGTTTTCATGTAAAACCCATAATTGATTGTGTGCACCTTAAATCCTTGCAAATCTTTCAAATGACCATGAGGTGACGCTGTAGACCATAACACCACCAGCAGGTCGCCTGTATGTAGAGGGCCCTCCCACATTATAGGCATCATCGTTTTTGCCAGTGCTTTGTTAGAATGAGTCGTGAGGGGAAGTGGGGAAGGAGAGTACCGCGTATTTTGGTATACCAATCGATTTTTGGCTTTACTCAGTGAAAGCTCGTCGAAATACGGATCTTTTCTTTGTTCTCCGTGTGTGGAATTATGCAGCTGCTGGGGAAAACGAGCTATATTGAGATATATCTAGTGTTTGCGGTCTTGGAGTACAACTGGGGAGCGGTGACCGGGCAGCTCTCATATTCCGTCTCAGAGGAGGTAAACCTGGGGACGTCTGTCGGAAATCTCGCAAAGGATCTGAGTCTCAATGTACATGATTTGGAGCCGCGTATGTTTCAGATCGTTACGGGATCAAAGAGAAAGTATTTCGATGTGAATTTGAAGTCAGGCTTTCTTTACGTCACCGAAAGAATAGACAGAGAAGGGCTGTGTTCAAAAGCTACCAAGTGTACACTAAATGTAGAGGCTGTGATAAATAATCCACTGAAACTTTACCGCGTTGAAGTGATTATTCTGGACATAAACGATAATCCGCCCTCTTTCAGTGCAAAATCTCAAAATATCGACATAGCAGAGAGCATATTGCCGGGAGCTACGTTCCCAGTGCTGTCAGCCTACGACGCCGACGTGGGGAAAAATAATATCAACACGTACAAACTAACCTCCAATGAATATTTTTCTTTAACTGTTCATAAAGGAGAGAGAGTGTCAGCCGAGTTAGTCCTTCAGAAATCATTAGACCGAGAAAAACGGGCTTTGATTAAACTAACGCTGACCGCAGTCGATGGAGGAGCCCCTCCAAAATCAGGCACGTCAGAAATATTAATTAATGTACTTGATATCAACGATAATATTCCTGTCTTTAGTAAAACATTGTACAAAACAAGTATTACAGAAAATGCACCACTCGGGACTACAATAGTGACAGTGACTGCAACTGATGCTGATGAAGGGACAAACAAAGATATTGTATATTTACTGAATTCGAAAGACCAGGACCATGTCCTTGACATATTTGACATTGATTCGCAATCAGGAATAATAACAGTTAAAGGAAATATTAATTTTGAAGCTAACCCTGCCTTTGAAATTCGCGTGCAGGCTGCTGACAAAGGCCAGCCTTCATTGACAGCCCAGTGTAAAGTACTAGTGGAGGTGGGGGACCTAAATGACAATGCCCCTGATATAACGGTGACGGCATTACTCAGCACCGTGAGGGAGGACGCGGAAATAGGTACTGCCATTGCACTTGTTTCAGTTCTCGACAGCGATGGGGGCAAAAATGGAGAAGTAAAATGTCAGATATTGAACGAGGTTCCATTCAAATTAGAGACAAATTATAAAAATTATTATTCTTTAGTCATCGGCGGGCCTCTTGACAGGGAACTCGTTACCCGTTATAATATCACTATAAAAGCCACAGATGAAGGTAGTCCCCCTCTGTCTAACACAAGCGTGGTTGTTGTTCAAGTTTCTGATGTGAATGACAACATACCCTTGTTTTCAGAGAGTGTAATTAACATGTATGTGAAAGAAAACAGCCCAGTTAGAACAGTTTTGAAAACAGTATCTGCAACCGATACTGACATTAATGAAAATGGTCGAGTGAGCTACTCATTCATCAATGACAATAAATTAATACCACTCTCTACTATGATTAATATTAACTCGGAGACTGGAGAAATAATCAGTCTACAATCATTTAACTACGAGGAGTTAAAGACCTTTCAGTTTAAAGTTCAGGCCACAGACTCTGGCGTTCCTCCACTCAGCAGCAACGTGACAGTCAACATTTGTATCCTGGATGAGAATGACAACAGTCCCATGATTCTCGTGCCCTATTCTGAGCACGGCTCCATTAACAGTGAGACCATCCCCTATTCTGTTGAAGCAGGAGACATTGTGGCAAAGGTCAGGGCTGTAGACGCAGACTCTGGATACAACGCGCTGCTTTCTTATCACCTCTCTGAACCCAAAGGAAACAACCTCTTCCGGATCGGAACCAGCACCGGGGAAATCAAGACTAAGAGGCGAATGAGTGACAATGACCTGAAAACTCACCCCTTGGTGGTGCTGGTTTCTGATCACGGAGAACCCTCCCTGACCGCAACTGTGTCTATTGATGTGGTGGTGGTCGAAAGCACACCTGACATCCAGACTCAGTTCAGACACGTGCCCATAAAGGAGGACAGCTTCTCTGATTTGAACCTGTATCTGCTGATCGCCATTGTGTCGGTGTCAGTCATCTTTCTGCTGAGCCTCATCAGTTTAATAGCTGTCAAATGCCACAGGACAGACGGCTCTTTCAGCAGGTACAGCGCCCCAATGATCACCACCCACCCTGACGGGAGCTGGTCTTACTCTAAGGCTACTCAGCAGTACGACGTCTGCTTCAGCTCAGACACGCTCAAGAGTGACGTAGTGGTTTTCCCCGGACCATTTCCGCCGGTAGATGCGGAACTGATCAGTATTAATGGAGGAGACACTTTTACAAGGACTCAGACTTTACCTAATACAGACAAGGTAAGAACACTGCTAGTAAGTAGCATATAAATCATAATCGACATTCATGTTTGCTGTCCATTGCCTGTAGATTAACACAGGCCTGAAGTTAGATTATAAGTCACATGCGTTTTTGTCTTATAAGCCTGCTCATATGTGTTGTTTCAATGTTTCAACTTTTGGAACACGTTTAAATGATGTCGCTGTCTGTGGTGCTGAACGCCAGTTTCCTGCCTTATCACCTATGGGAAAACTATCTGTGTATGCGTGTGTGCATGTTCGTTGTCCCTTTCCAGCATATTTGCTATCGTGCATTTAAATTCATATTGACAGAGTTTTAAAAGAAAAATAAGTAGAAAGAGCTATTTGTTTTTCTTTTAATTACAGAATACAAAATTACAAAGTAACAAATGTATGTTCCTTCAACATCGATGTTGCTGATAAATCGATGTTGAAGATAGAGATACTATCCAGCTTGAATAAAACTTCTCGTGGCCCATTCCCGAATCATAAAAGGCATTTTACAAATGGGCAGTTTGACAAAGTTACCACGTAGTGACGCTATAGACCGTAACACGGAAATGATGAGGCTCCTCCCAGAGTGAAGACAACGGAGTGTGGGATTTTCATCACAAAGAGACGAGGGAAGAGAAGGGGCGGCATGGTGGATTATTTGACTTTAGAAATATGAAAGACGAAGTAGTCAGACCTAAGAGTGTGTCGCATCACACCAATCCACGATAGAAAGACAAGTGTGGATTTACGGTTGGCTCTTTTCGGTGGAATGATGGCTTTACGGAGTACAAGAAGGTCCTTCGTTAAATATCTGGTGCTGATGGTGTTGGATTGTTACTGGGAAGCGGCGTATGGGCAGCTCTCATACTCTGTCTCGGAGGAGGTAAACCCGGGGACCAATGTGGGAAACATCGCCAAGGATCTAAACCTGAATGTGCAGGATTTGGATGCCCGTTCGTTTCAGATTGTAACGGGATCTAAGAGAAAATACTTCGATGTTAATCTGAAGAGCGGATTTCTGTATGTTAATGAGAGGATAGACCGAGAAGAGCTCTGTCCGGATGAACCTAAATGTACGGTCAGTGTAGAGGCTGTGATAAACAACCCACTGAAGCTCTACCGAGTTGAGGTAGAAATCAGAGATGTCAATGACCATTCTCCGTCCTTTACCACAAAATCCCAAATACTGGACATTGCGGAGAACACGTCTCCTGGATTTAGATTCGCGTTATCGGAGGCAAGCGATGCTGACGTGGGTAAACATGGAGTCAGTGCGTATAAGCTCAGTCCAAATGAATACTTCAGTCTTGCGACACACAAAAGGGGGGAAGGTATTTCGCCCGAGTTAATTCTGCAAAAAGCCCTAGACCGGGAGAAAAAGCCAAATCTACAGTTCCTGTTAACTGCAGTAGACGGGGGGTCACCGCAACATTCAGGCACATCTGAAATTAAAATAAATGTACTTGACAATAATGATAACGCCCCAATGTTCAACAGCAGTCTATACAAAATTAAGATTTTTGAAAATATCCCGATTGGCACAGCGGTCTTCACCTTAAATGCCACTGACGCAGATGAAGGCCCAAACAGTGAAATCGTGTATTCTCTACGTAATAAGGATCAGGACCATATTCTTGACATTTTCAAAATTGACCCTGAAAAGGGGATAATTTCAGTGAAAAGACAAATTGACTATGAGGAAAAAAGAGCGTTTGAGATCCGAGTAGAAGCTCGGGACAAAGGCCAGCCTCCATTGTCTGCTCATTGTAAAGTGCTGGTAGAAGTAATGGATGTAAATGACAATGCCCCCGAAATCACTGTGACGTCACTGCTCAACACAGTGAATGAAGACGCTGGTCTCGGTACAGCTGTGGCACTAGTTTCTATTCTGGATCGTGACAGCAGCAAAAATGGTGAAGTAAACTGTAAGATTGTTAACGCAGTGCCATTCAAATTAGAGACAAATTACAAAAACTATTTCTCTTTGGTTGTTGACGGGCATTTAGACAGAGAGGTAACTCCACAGTACAATGTAACAATTTCAGCTACAGATGAAGGGACTCCTCCTCTTTCAAATACCAGTGTGATTATTGTTTACGTATCGGATGTCAATGACAATGCACCGCAGTTCCTAGAACCCGTGATAAACATTTATGTAACAGAAAATAGCAAAGTGGGAACGGTTATTAAAACGGTGTCTGCAATCGATGCGGACATTAGCAACAATGGTCAGGTGAGCTACTCGTTTTTAGAGAGTAATACCAAATCTCTGTCAATTCCCACAATGGTTAACATCAACTCTGAGACTGGAGAAATAATCAGCCTTCAGTCTTTTAACTACGAGGAGTTAAAGACGTTTCAGTTTAAAGTTCAGGCCACAGACTCTGGCGTTCCTCAACTCAGCAGCAACGTGACTGTCAACGTTTGTATCCTGGACGAGAATGACAACAGTCCTATGATTCTATCACCCTATTCGGAGCACGGCTCCGTTAACAGCGAGACCATCCCCTATTCTGTTGAAGCAGGAGACATTGTGGCAAAGGTCAGGGCTGTAGACGCAGACTCTGGATACAACGCGCTGCTTTCTTATCACCTCTCTGAACCCAAAGGAAACAACCTCTTCCGGATCGGAACCAGCACCGGGGAAATCAAGACTAAGAGGAGAATGAGTGACAATGACCTGAAAACTCACCCCTTGGTGGTGCTGGTTTCTGATCACGGAGAACCCTCCCTGACCGCAACTGTGTCTATTGATGTGGTGGTGGTCGAAAGCACACCTGACATCCAGACTCAGTTCAGACACGTGCCCATAAAGGAGGACAGCTTCTCTGATTTGAACCTGTATCTGCTGATCGCCATTGTGTCGGTGTCAGTCATCTTTCTGCTGAGCCTCATCAGTTTAATAGCTGTCAAATGCCACAGGACAGACGGCTCTTTCAGCAGGTACAGCGCCCCAATGATCACCACCCACCCTGACGGGAGCTGGTCTTACTCTAAGGCTACTCAGCAGTACGACGTCTGCTTCAGCTCAGACACGCTCAAGAGTGACGTAGTGGTTTTCCCCGGACCGTTTCCGCCGGTAGATGCGGAACTGATCAGTATTAACGGAGGAGACACGTTTACAAGGACTCAGACTTTACCTAGTAAAGAAAAGGTAAGCTGTTCCAGATTTCATTAATTTTAATGAAAAAAACAACATCATTGCATAAACCAGGAGTATGATCCAAAACCATAAAACATTGACATGTATTGCAAATCATTCTCAACTTCAACTAACCTTAACCCTAACCCAACCACATTCTTATGACGTGCAGCTACACTCACTTACTCTTATGAAACTGGGTGGCAGCCCATATGCGTTTGTAGTATTTCCTGGCCAAGCCCTTTCTGATACATATAACTAAGAACATTCTTAACGGTGCATTTTGAATAGCAAGATGGCAGGTGAAATAGTTATGATTTCTATTGTAAAATGCCAGTTCAGTTCAAAACAGCATACGGTTTTAGCTGATTTTGATGTATTTAACATACTTTAACAAAGAGATGGATGCGTTAAAACTGCAGCGAGCCACTGTCCATGGTGCTGAATGCAAATAATGTGTGTTATTTTTGAAGCCCTAACATTCTGGTGCTGTCCGTGGTGCTGATAATTTGCAGGATTTATTTGACGCTTCAGAGCCCAGTGACCGAATATAAAGGCCAGTATAGACCACGTGCACGATTTTGGGAATCACAACACTTTTTACAGAATATTCACAAACAAAGATGGCTCAATGAGTAGTCTGTTGTGGCTGTTCGGATTATTGTAGTTAGATTCCCAGTATAAAAACGTGTCAAGAGATGTCGCTAGAGACCTTCTAAAAAATCGCGTGTTCTGTGTTTAGAAACTCCTCCTCTATTCATGACAAAACAGAAAACGTCATTAGTTGGGAGTGCGTTGTGAAGATAGAGTATAGTCGAGTGAAGCCCCGAAGAGAGAGGAACCGAAGACATAATGGATATATAAAATTGATCTGTTTTTCGCAGACAGGCTGGAGGCAGAAACCACGATTCTCTGCTTTTAAGAGCGATGGCTACTCGGGAACAATGGGATGATATTTGGAGTTTGCTTTTCATTCTGCTTTGTCTGTGCGACTGGTCGGTGGCTCAGATATCCTACACGATCTCAGAGGAGGTGGACAAAGGAACAGCGGTTGGAAATCTCGCAAAGGATTTAAATCTCAATGTGCAGCGACTGGAATCAGCGGGTCTTCAGATTACATCTGCTTATAAAAAAACGTATTTTAACATAAACCATGAAACTGGGGTGCTTTTCGTCAGCGAGAGGATAGACCGGGAAGAGCTTTGTCCTAATACGGCGAAGTGCTCTTTAAATGTAGAGGCCATATTGACTAACCCTCGCAGCCTTCATCGAATTGAAATCGTGGTTAATGATAACAATGACAATGCGCCTTCTTTTGTGGAGGAAATAAGTACAATTGATATGTCTGAATCTTCGTATATCGGTGAGAGACATCCACTGCCAATAGCTCATGATGCAGACATAGGGGCAAACTCGGTGAAGACGTACACATTAAACCCGAATGAACATTTTTCTTTGGATATACAGAGCATTGGTGACCAGAGTGTGTCTGCTGAGTTAGTACTGCAGAAAGCATTAGATCGAGAAAAACAGGATGTTATTGAACTAACGCTGACTGCGATAGACGGTGGCAAGCCTCCCAAAACGGGGACTTTACATATAACTGTCAATGTGCTGGATGTTAACGATAACTCGCCTATATTCACTAAATCGCTGTACAAGGTCCAAGTGGTTGAGAATGCAAATATTGGCACAGCTGTATTAACGCTGACGGCCACTGATACAGATGACGGCGTTAACGGTCAACTTGTATACTCTTTTACGGAGAGGGGACGTTTAAATCCCGACAATGCATTTTCCCTGAATGATAATAGTGGGGAAATAACGGTCAAAGGCAAGATTGATTACGAGGAAAAGCAAGCATACGAGATTCGCGTTCAAGCAAGAGATAAAGGCAATCCTCCTCGCAGTGCACACTGCAAAGTTTTGATCGAAATTATTGATGTCAATGACAATGCTCCAGCCATTTCTGTTTCATCACTCATGAGTCCAGTGAAAGAAAGCGCGGAAGTAGGCACAGCTGTTGCTATGGTAACTGTTACTGATAAGGACGGAGGCAAAAATGGCCAAACAAACTGTAAGTTAACGGAGTCAGTGCCATTTAAACTAAAATTGAACTATAACAACTATTATTCTTTGTTGGTTGACGGGCCGCTCGACAGAGAGAGTGTTTCTCAATATAATGTATCAATTATAGCTACCGACGAAGGAATTCCCTCTCTGTCAAGCACAAGCATCATTACTGTTCACGTCTCTGATATCAATGATAATCCTCCTATGTTCATAGATGCTCAGATTAATGTTTATGTGAAAGAGAATAGTCCTACTGGAACGACGATTTATGCACTGACAACCTTTGATTCAGACTTAAATGAGAATGCAAAATCAACTTATCACTTAATTAATAGTTCGCCCAAAACGACCCACATAAACTCAGTGGTAAATATCAACTCAGATACGGGAGAAATAACCAGTCTGCAGTCGTTTAACTACGAGGAGTTGAAGACCTTTCAGTTTAAAGTTCAGGCCACAGACTCTGGCGTTCCTCCGCTCAGCAGCAACGTTACTGTCAACGTTTTTATCCTGGATGAGAATGACAACAGCCCCATGATTCTATCGCCCTATTCTGAGCACGGCTCCATTAACAGCGAGACCATCCCCTATTCTGTTGAAGCAGGAGACATTGTGGCAAAGATCAGGGCCGTAGACGCAGACTCTGGATACAACGCACTGCTTTCTTTTCACCTCTCTGAACCAAAAGGAAACAACCTCTTCCGGATCGGAACCAGCACCGGGGAGATCAAGACTAAGAGGAGAATGAGTGACAATGACCTGAAAACTCACCCCTTGGTGGTGCTGGTTTCTGATCACGGAGAACCCTCCCTGACCGCAACTGTGTCTATTGATGTGGTGGTGGTCGAAAGCACACCTGACATCCAGACTCAGTTCAGACACGTGCCCATAAAGGAGGACAGCTTCTCTGATTTGAACCTGTATCTGCTGATCGCCATTGTGTCGGTGTCAGTCATCTTTCTGCTGAGCCTCATCAGTTTAATAGCTGTCAAATGCCACAGGACAGACGGCTCTTTCAGCAGGTACAGCGCCCCAATGATCACCACCCACCCTGACGGGAGCTGGTCTTACTCTAAGGCTACTCAGCAGTATGACGTCTGCTTCAGCTCAGACACGCTCAAGAGTGACGTAGTGGTTTTCCCTGGACCGTTTCCGCCGGTAGATGCGGAACTGATCAGTATTAATGGAGGAGACACTTTTACAAGGACTCAGACTTTACCTAATACGGACAAGGTAAGAGGATTACCTGCATTTGCATAGCAATAATAGCATTGTGTTTTAATAGATGGAGCAAGTCCGATAATCTTTCATTAAGGACAGCGTACTATTAACTTTACTAACATAAAGATTCACACGGAGCGTATGGATCCACACGTCATATTTGAACAGGAAAAACGCCTTCTGTGGTCCTGAAACTTCCGCATCCGTCGGTCTTCAACACGCGTTTCACTTTGTGTACTTCCTTAGTTAACGTATACTATAGTACCGTTGACATTACTACTACTACTACTACTACTGCAAACTACAATTATATGCTTGTTTAGCTTTTGGAATCCTTGAACTCTCCTAATGTGGCTACTTGTATTTCGAAGAAAAAAAAGGTTTAGTGTTACACTAGTATTTTGAGATGATGATTTGGTTGACTAACTTTTGCATTTTCCGAAAGATTTCTTTTAACGATGTCTGCAAATCCCGCATCACCAGAACTGAATTATCATCATGAATGGATGATAACATTTTCAGCTATCAATGTTACAAGGTCCATGACTAAATACTGAAATATTAATCTATATATTTACATAAAAAAATAGGCATTGGTCTTCTCTTCACACAGCAAAGCAGTTGTGGGGCAGTCGTATAGACGTGGCTATCATTCACCACACGATGTCGCTGGAGACCATAAATATATATTTTTTCCCCCGATATGTATAAAACTCCTCCTTGCACTCTCCTTGCACATGACAACTAAACCGTCATTGGTCATCAGTTAACAGAGTCGCCGGGATTGTGAAGCGAGAAGAGCGGCCGTTGTCGCTGGATTTTCCTTTTTGTGGCGGATTCTATACACATGAAAAGGATATGAACGCTTAGCCGGGATTCGGCGTTCGGTGTACAGCTATGGGAAACAAAGGATTTGCCTGGATTCACATTATTGCTCTGCTTTGTTTTTGTGACTGCTCTGCTTCGCCATTATCTTACTCCATTTCTGAGGAATTGAACAAAGGCACCGTAGTGGGGAACATCGCAAAGGATTTGAACATAAATGTACAAGAACTAGAAACCAGTGATCTACGAATTGTTTCGAGTTACAGTAAGAAATATTTTGACGTGAATTTGCGGACCGGAAACCTCTTCGTGAACGACAGAATAGACAGAGAAGAGATTTGTCCGAAAACGGCACAATGCTTCCTAAGAATACAGGCTGTTTTAAGCAATCCAATGAATGCACATCGCATAGAGGTCAGCGTTTTAGATATAAATGACAATTCGCCAGAATTCATTGAAAAAACACACTGGATAAACATTTCAGAAGCAATGACTGCGGGAGAGCGATATTTTCTCCCAATAGCAGTAGATGCAGACACAGGCAGTAACTCGGTGAAAACATACAAAATGAGTCAAAATGAACATTTCTCCCTTGATGTACAAAGCGGTGGAGAGCACGGTGTGTCAGCGGAGTTAGTGCTGCAGAAACCTTTAGATCGAGAGAAACAGTCGGTATTTGAGCTTATTCTAACAGCTGTAGATGGAGGAAAAACCCCCAGATCAGGTGCACTCAAAATAAATGTAAATGTTATTGATGCCAATGACAATAATCCTGTTTTTAGCAAAACTCTTTATAAAGGGCGTGTAAGTGAGAATAAGGTTGTCGGAACAGTGGTTATGAGGTTAAATGCAACCGATTTAGACGAGGGCATGAATAGTAAGATCATCTATTCCTTCTTAAAACGAGGTAATATTGATCCGTCTGATATTTTTGATCTGAACTCGGTTACTGGAGAAATTACTCTAAAGCGAAAATTAGATTATGAAGAGACTCGTGCTTATGAGGTGAGAGTTCAGGCAATTGATCAGGGAATCTCTCCTCGCAGTGCCCATGCTAAACTATTAATCGAGGTTATTGACGTGAATGACAATGCCCCAGAGATATCAGTAACGTCACTAATGACGCCTGTAAAAGAAAACGCAGAACCAGGGACAATAGTCGCTTTTATTACAGTGAGTGATAAAGATGGAGGAAATAATGGTGCAGCTAACTGTAAGGTAGAGGGGTCTGTTCCATTTAAACTAAAGTCCAACTATAAAAATGACTATTCATTAGTAGTTGATGGACCATTGGACAGAGAAACCACTCCTCTTTACAATGTTACCATTACAGCCACAGATGAAGGAAGTCCACCTCTGTCCAGCATCAGGGTCATTACTGTTCAAGTTTCAGATATCAATGACAACGCACCTAGTTTTACGGAGCCTGTGATCAATATTTATGTGAAAGAAAACAGTCCAACAGGGGCCAATGTCTATACGATACATGCTTCTGATCCTGATTTAGACAGTAACGCAAAGCTGACTTACACATTAATAGACAGTTCTCCAAAAAATATTCCAATTTCATCTGTTGTGAATATCAACTCAGAGAGTGGAGAAATAATCAGCCTTCAGTCTTTTAACTATGAGGAGTTAAAGACCTTTCAGTTTAGAGTTCAAGCCACAGACTCTGGCGTTCCTCCACTCAGCAGCAATGTGACTGTCAACATTTGTATCCTGGATGAGAATGACAACAGTCCTATGATTCTGTCGCCCTATTCGGAGCACGGCTCCATTAACAGCGAGACCATCCCCTATTCTGTTGAAGCAGGAGACATTGTGGCAAAGATCAGGGCCGTAGACGCAGACTCTGGATACAACGCGCTGCTTTCTTATCATCTCTCTGAGCCCAAAGGAAACAACCTCTTCCGGATCGGAACCAGCACCGGGGAAATCAAGACTAAGAGGAGAATGAGTGACAATGACCTGAAAACTCACCCCTTGGTGGTGCTGGTTTCTGATCACGGAGAACCCTCCCTGACAGCTACGGTTTCTATTGATGTGGTGGTGGTCGAAAGTACACCTGACATCCAGACTCAGTTCAGACACGTGCCCATAAAGGAGGACAGCTTCTCTGATTTGAACCTGTATCTGCTGATCGCCATTGTGTCGGTGTCAGTCATCTTTCTGCTGAGCCTCATCAGTTTAATAGCTGTCAAATGCCACAGGACAGACGGCTCTTTCAGCAGGTACAGCGCCCCAATGATCACCACCCACCCTGACGGGAGCTGGTCTTACTCTAAGGCTACTCAGCAGTATGACGTTTGCTTCAGCTCAGACACGCTCAAAAGTGACGTAGTAGTTTTCCCTGGACCGTTTCCGCCTGTAGATGCGGAACTGATCAGCATTAATGGAGGAGACAGTTTCTCCAGAACTCAGACTTTACCCAGTAAAGAAAAGGTAGGCTATTTGTGCTGTATGCTTTTAAAACTTCACACTGCAAATAACCAGAGAAAATGTCTTGATCTGTATGTTTATATAAATAGATAGCTTCAACACGGTAAAACAATACTATCACTGCCTCCCAATCAATTACACTTGTTACAGCAACTCAACTTCCTCAGAGTCCGACAATTCTTCAAGGCATTAATATGTTGTGGATTGGTTCCTAAAGCAAAATATATTTTGTAACCCTTTTAAAATTGATGACCTGTTTATTATAGTTTGAGTAGTCTTGAAAGATAATCCAAACATTATCGCTATTTAAGTAAACGTTGTGTATATTTGGAGGACCAACTTTTTTTATGGATACTATTTTGACAAAGCTCTAATGGTGGTGGACCCAGGTTTTTTTACTTTAAGTGCAAACCCTACTGTTTTTATACCTGTGGAAAGTACTTCATTACAGATTAAGAAGAGCAACGTCCACAAATTTAAACAGTGATTGTAGCAGTGCTGAGCTTGTACCCTCAGGTGTACTGTTTGTAGCTGGTATTGATCCGCTGTGATATGCAATGTTTCCTTCCATTAATTATTTGGCAATAATCTGTCTGTGGTACTAGATTTTCTGGTGACAGTAGTTGGTTTATTTACACTCCTGGAAAACGCTTATTTCTATAATTAGTTATTTAAACGATAGGACTTGTACAGTATGGCATTTTTTTTCTGGAATCACGTTGAAAGATATGGTGTTTCTGGAAACTTTGCATGATTAGTTATTTACAATTACTCCTTCAGCTACAAACGTATTATGATTTGCCATCTACTGCTGGTTGTCATTCTAAATATCTTAAGTGAAAATCAAACCATTCGTAGCATTTCTAATAATCTGGCTTTAATACACATATGGTTGTATTTGCATTCCTATCATTTACCACATGAGGTCGCATGAGACCATAGACATGAATTTGTTCGACCAAAACTCCTCCTCCCTGCATAAGAAAAAAAAAAAACATCGTCATCAGCCATTAATGTACCCGCAGATGGTGCCGTGACGAGAAGGGCAGGGGCTTCCCAGAACAATACATCCTTGGATGGAAATATCAATGTTGGGATATATGTCCGCTTTGGTTCACTTCTTTTGTGGCTCCGACAATGTCTATTCGACGAGAAAGGGAACACATCTGGATTCACGTTGTTGCGTTTATTTGTCTCTGTGACTGGTCGGCCTCACAGTTGATCTACTCGATTTCTGAGGAGGTGAACAAAGCCACCGTAGTGGGGAATATCGCGAAGGATTTAAACATCAACGTACAAGAACTAGAGACGAGAGATCTGCGTATTGTTTCGAGTTACAGTAAGACATACTTCGCCGTGAATTTGCGGACAGGCAACCTCATTGTCGACGACAGAATAGACAGAGAAGAGATTTGTCCCAACGTAGGAAAATGCTCTCTGAAGATACAGGCCGTTTTAAACGACCCCATGACTGCACACCGCGTAGAGATCAACGTTATAGATATAAACGACAATTCGCCCGCGTTTAATGAGAAAACGTACGCTTTGAATATCTTTGAATCATCCTTAGCGGGAGAGCGATATTTTCTCCCAATAGCGGTAGATGCGGATATAGGCAGCAATTCAGTGAAAAGCTACAAGCTGAGCCAAAATGAACATTTCTCGCTTGATGTGCAAAGCGGTGGAGAGCACGGTGTGTCAGCGGAGTTAGTGCTGCAGAAACCTTTAGATCGAGAGAAACAATCGGTGGTCACACTCATCTTAACAGCTGTAGACGGAGGCAGACCGCCTAGATCAGGATCATTAGAACTGATTGTAAATGTGTTAGATGTAAACGATAATATACCTACTTTTAGCAAAACGCTTTACAAAGTGCGTGTCAAAGAAGATGCCGCTCCTGGCACCCTTGTTATAAGGTTAAACGCAACTGATTTAGATGAGGGCATGAACAGTAAGATCCTGTATTCCTTGATCAAACGAGGTAATATTGATCCATCAAATATTTTTGATCTAAATTCAGAGAGTGGAGAAATTAGAGTGAAGGGAAAATTAGATTATGAGGAGACGCCTGCTTATGAGGTGAGAGTTCAGGCAATGGATCAGGGAACTGTTCCACGTAGTGCACATGCTAAACTATTGATCGAGATTATAGATGTGAATGACAATACTCCAGAGATATCAGTGACGTCGCTGATGACGCCTGTTAAAGAAAACGCAGAACTAGGGACAATAGTCGCTTTTATTACAGTGAGTGATAACGATGGAGGAAACAATGGTGCAGCTAACTGTAAGGTAGAGGGGTCTGTTCCATTTAAACTAAAATCCAACTACAAAAATGACTATTCATTGGTAGTTGATGGACCTCTAGACAGAGAAACCGCTCCTCTTTACAATGTTACCATTAAAGCGACAGATGAAGGAAGTCCACCTCTGTCCAGCCTCAAGGTAATTTCTGTTCAAGTTTCAGATATCAATGACAACGCACCTAGTTTTACGGAGCCTGTGATCAATATTTATGTGAAAGAAAACAGTCCAACAGGAGCCAATGTCTATACAATACATGCTTCTGATCCTGATTTAGAAGGTAACGCAAAGCTGACTTACACATTAATAGACAGTTCTACAAAAAATATTCCTATTTCATCTGTTGTGAATATCAACTCAGAGAGTGGAGAAATAATCAGCATTCAGTCTTTTAACTACGAGGAGTTAAAAACGTTTCAGTTTAAAGTTCAGGCCACAGACTCTGGCGTTCCTCCACTCCGCAGCAACGTGACTGTCAACATTTGTATCCTGGATGAGAATGACAACAGTCCCATGATTCTATCGCCCTATTCTGAGCACGGCTCCATTAACAGCGAGACCATCCCCTATTCTGTTGAAGCAGGAGACATTGTGGCAAAGATCAGGGCTGTAGACGCAGACGCTGGATACAACGCGCTGCTTTCTTATCACCTATCTGAACCAAAAGGAAACAACCTCTTCCGGATCGGAACCAGCACCGGGGAGATCAAGACTAAGAGGAGAATGAGTGACAATGACCTGAAAACTCACCCCTTGGTGGTGCTGGTTTCTGATCACGGAGAACCCTCCCTGACCGCAACTGTGTCTATTGATGTGGTGGTGGTCGAAAGCACACCTGACATCCAGACTCAGTTCAGACACGTGCCCATAAAGGAGGACAGCTTCTCTGATTTGAACCTGTATCTGCTGATCGCCATTGTGTCGGTGTCAGTCATCTTTCTGCTGAGCCTCATCAGTTTAATAGCTGTCAAATGCCACAGGACAGACGGCTCTTTCAGCAGGTACAGCGCCCCAATGATCACCACCCACCCTGACGGGAGCTGGTCTTACTCTAAGGCTACTCAGCAGTACGACGTCTGTTTCAGCTCAGACAC
>JAFBJU010000957.1:0-69259 GCA_016785305.1 Colistium nudipinnis | reverse complement strand
AACGCAACTGATTTAGATGAGGGCATGAACAGCAAAATCCTGTATTCCTTGATCAAACGAGGTAATATTGATCCATCGAATATTTTTGATCTAAATTCAGAGAGTGGAGAAATTAGAGTGAAGGGAAAATTAGATTATGAGGAGACGCCTGCTTATGAGGTGAGAGTTCAGGCAATGGATCAGGGAACTGTTCCACGTAGTGCACATGCTAAACTATTGATAGAGATTATAGATGTGAATGACAATACTCCAGAGATATCAGTGACGTCGCTGATGACGCCTGTTAAAGAAAACGCAGAACTAGGGACAATAGTCGCTTTTATTACAGTGAGTGATAAAGATGGCGGAAACAATGGTGCAGCTAACTGTAAAGTAGAGGGGTCTGTTCCATTTAAACTAAAATCCAACTACAAAAATGACTATTCATTAGTAGTTGATGGACCATTGGACAGAGAAACTACTCCTCTTTACAATGTCACTATTACAGCCACAGATGAAGGAAGTCCACCTCTGTCCAGCCTCAAGGTAATTTCTGTTCAAGTTTCAGATATCAATGACAACGCACCTAGTTTTACGGAGCCTGTGATCAATATTTATGTGAAAGAAAACAGTCCAACAGGAGCCAATGTCTATACAATACATGCTTCTGATCCTGATTTAGACGGTAACGCAAAGCTGACTTACACATTAATAGACAGTTCTCCAAAAAATATTCCAATTTCATCTGTTGTGAATATCAACTCAGAGAGTGGAGAAATAATCAGCATTCAGTCTTTTAACTACGAGGAGTTAAAAACGTTTCAGTTTAAAGTTCAGGCCACAGACTCTGGTGTTCCTCCGCTCAGCAGCAACGTGACTGTCAACATTTGTATCCTTGATGAGAATGACAACAGTCCCATGATTCTATCGCCCTATTCGGAGCACGGCTCCATTAACAGCGAGACCATCCCCTATTCTGTTGAAGCAGGAGACATTGTGGCAAAGATCAGGGCTGTAGACGCAGACGCTGGATACAACGCGCTGCTTTCTTATCACCTATCTGAACCAAAAGGAAACAACCTCTTCCGGATCGGAACCAGCACCGGGGAGATCAAGACTAAGAGGAGAATGAGTGACAATGACCTGAAAACTCACCCCTTGGTGGTGCTGGTTTCTGATCACGGAGAACCCTCCCTGACCGCAACTGTGTCTATTGATGTGGTGGTGGTCGAAAGCACACCTGACATCCAGACTCAGTTCAGACACGTGCCCATAAAGGAGGACAGCTTCTCCGATTTGAACCTGTATCTGCTGATCGCCATTGTGTCTGTGTCAGTCATCTTTCTGCTGAGCCTCATCAGTTTAATAGCTGTAAAATGCCACAGGACAGACGGCTCTTTCAGCAGGTACAGCGCCCCAATGATCACCACCCACCCTGACGGGAGCTGGTCTTACTCTAAGGCTACTCAGCAGTACGACGTCTGTTTCAGCTCAGACACGCTCAAGAGTGACGTAGTGGTTTTCCCTGGACCGTTTCTGCCTGTAGATGCGGAACTTATCAGTATTAACGGAGGAGACACGTTTACAAGGACTCAGACTTTACCCAGCAAAGAAAAGGTAGGCTATTTGTGTTGGACGCCTTATTAATGATGAAATTTACGTTTTCTCTAATGTAAATACTTTCAGCGAGCTGCTCGTTGGATATAATAATTTTGAACAGAAACATTTAAGAACTCCATGAAAGCATCAGTGATGTCAGGATATGACACCCATTATTGTTAATTCAACAAATGTATGCTTTCAAACAACCCATCTTTATCTAAAGAATGTATGTACATTATTTGGGGTCATTTAAATCAATATTATTGACTAAAACTACCAGTTAATCCACATATAGTAGACCCATAAGAATGTGTCACATAACTCACAAATACATGTGAGTTACACGTTTCCATTAAAGCACAATATTGCAATTTAGGCCACTAATTTTGCACAGTTGAAATAGAGGATGCATCTTTCTGCTACAGTTCGTCTCTCCTTGAGAAGATTTCAACAGTGCAAGTGCTGGACCAATTTCTTAACTTGTATTGAGAAAGTGACTACTATGGTGCAAAACTTGCCGTCTTTGGTTTCAGCATTGTGTTTTGAAACACCATTTTTTTTTCATGAAAATATCTTTAAAGTACCAATGCGAGTTGTAATAACAACTTCGCTCTCCGTGGTACTGAAGTATGCCATTCAAAGGGTGTCTGTGGACTGCTTTCCACTGAAACAAGATACTTGCCTGAAATAATTTGTTTTAATATCAGTATTGTTCAATTAGAAATGGTTAAAAGTAGTTTGTTAAATAGTGAGAGTAAATAAATTCTGTTTTTGTTGGCCCCTCCCCCAATTGAATGGCAGCGTTGATATACATCACTGGGCTACGGAAATATCGATCACTGGAGGTTGTTGCGGTCTTACCAACATGGTTTTCCTCAATGTCTTCTCAGCTGTATTTGTGATTTATTTATATAACTGCCCTTAATTTACGTCAAACTCAATTGCAGGGGCATACTGTATTTAGTATAATATTGCACATTTCTATACTATGAATCTATCTGCTATTCACCACATGATGTCGCTGGAGACCATAGATTTGAATATTTCTGTGTATCTAAAACTCCTCCTCCGTGCATGGGAAAATGAAATCGTCATCGGGAGTTGATTTGCCACACGGTAGTGGTGAGGTCAGAAGGAAAGGAGCTAGAACAGAACAACACGGCATTTGACAGGGATACCAAGACTAAGAACGAATGAGCATTTGGATTAATCTATTTCCCCTTCATCAACGATGTATGCGCGACTACGAAAGGAATACGCCTGGATTTATATCGTTGCGCTGCTTTGTCTTTGTGACTGGTCTGCTTCACAGTTGTCCTACTCGATTTCCGAGGAGGTGAACAAAGCCACCGTAGTGGGGAATATCGCAAAGGATTTAAACATCAACGTACAAGATCTAGAGACACGAGATATTCGTATCGTTTCGAGTTACAGTAAGAAATACTTTGATGTGAATTTGCGGACCGGAAACCTCTTTGTTAACGACAGAATAGACAGAGAAGAGATTTGTCCCAATCTGGTAAAATGCCCAATCAAAATACAAGCTGCTTTAAATAACCCAATGGAAGCACACCGAATTGAAGTCAATATACTTGATATAAATGATAATTCGCCATCTTTCATTGAGCAAACGCATTTACTACACATCTCTGAATTACTGTCACCGGGAGAGCGATATCTTCTCCCAATAGCCGTAGATGCGGATATAGGCAGCAATTCAGTGAAAAGCTACAGGCTAAGCCAAAATGAGCATTTCTCGCTTGATGTGCAAGGCAGTGGAGAGCACGGTGTGTCAGCGGAGTTAGTGCTGCAGAAACCTTTAGATCGAGAGAAACAATCGGTAATTAAGCTGGTCCTGACCGCTGTGGACGGAGGAAAACCGCCGAGATCAGGAACGTTGCAGTTATCTGTTAATGTTATAGATGTTAATGACAACACACCCACTTTCAGCAAATCACTTTATAAAGTGCGTGTCAAAGAAGATGCCGCTCCTGGCACACTTGTTATTAGGTTGAACGCAACTGATTTAGATGAGGGCATGAACAGTAAGATCATGTATTTCTTGATCAAACGAGGTAATATTGATCCATCGAATATTTTTGATCTAAATTCAGAGAGTGGAGAAATTAGAGTGAAGGGAAAATTAGATTATGAGGAGACGCCTGCTTATGAGGTGAGAGTTCAGGCAATGGATCAGGGAACTGTTCCACGTACTGCACATGCTAAACTACTGATAGAGATTATAGATGTGAATGACAATACTCCAGAGATATCAGTGACGTCGCTGATGACGCCTGTAAAAGAAAACGCAGAACCAGGGACAATAGTCGCTTTTATTACAGTGAGTGATAAAGATGGAGGAAACAATGGTGCAGCTAACTGTAAGGTAGAGGGGTCTGTTCCATTTAAACTAAAATCCAACTACAAAAATGACTATTCATTGGTAGTTGATGGACCATTGGACAGAGAAACTACTCCTCTTTACAATGTCACTATTACAGCCACAGATGAAGGAAGTCCACCTCTGTCCAGCCTCAGGGTCATTACTGTTCAAGTTTCAGATATCAATGACAACGCACCTAGTTTTACGGAGCCTGTGATCAATATTTACGTGAAAGAAAACAGTCCAACAGGAGCCAATGTCTATACAATACATGCTTCTGATCCTGATTTAGACGGTAACGCAAAGCTGACTTACACATTAATAGATAGTTCTACAAAAAATATTCCTATTTCATCTGTTGTGAATATCAACTCAGAGAGTGGAGAAATAATCAGCCTTCAGTCTTTTAACTATGAGGAGTTAAAGACCTTTCACTTTAGAGTTCAGGTCACAGACTCTGGCGTTCCTCCACTCAGCAGCAATGTGACTGTCAACATTTGTATCCTTGATGAGAATGACAACAGTCCCATGATTCTATCGCCCTATTCTGAGCACGGCTCCATTAACAGCGAGACCATCCCCTATTCGGTTGAAGCAGGAGACATTGTGGCAAAGATCAGGGCTGTGGATGCAGACTCTGGATACAACGCGCTTCTTTCTTATCACCTCTCTGAACCAAAAGGAAACAACCTTTTCCGGATCGGAACCAGCACCGGGGAAATCAAGACTAAGAGGAGAATGAGTGACAATGACCTGAAAACTCACCCCTTGGTGGTGCTGGTTTCTGATCACGGAGAACCCTCCCTGACCGCAACTGTGTCTATTGATGTGGTGGTGGTCGAAAGCACACCTGACATCCAGACTCAGTTCAGACACGTGCCCATAAAGGAGGACAGCTTCTCTGATTTGAACCTGTATCTGCTGATCGCCATTGTGTCGGTGTCACTCATCTTTCTGCTGAGCCTCATCAGTTTAATAGCTGTCAAATGCCACAGGACAGACCGCTCTTTCAGCAGGTACAGCGCCCCAATGATCACCACCCACCCTGACGGGAGCTGGTCTTACTCTAAGGCTACTCAGCAGTACGACGTCTGTTTCAGCTCAGACACGCTCAAGAGTGACGTAGTGGTTTTCCCCGGACCGTTTCCGCCTGTAGACGCAGAACTGATCAGTATTAATGGAGGAGACACGTTTACGCGAACACAAACTTTACCTAATACAGACAAGGTGAGTTGAGATTTCCAATGAAAGTGTAATTCTGCATCTCAAAATCGTATAAATGGTATGTCACACTTTAAACGAGGGGTAAATCTATTGAAAGGGACCTGAAAAGTAAGGGAATGTAATTTAGTTAGATTTGGGTTCTTTCCGTGGTCCTGAAAACATGCTGCTTAGTCTTCACACTTGATTTGATTAGAAGTAAAAACAATTTTTTGTGATACGGATGAAATCTGCTGTTGCATTGGAATTTGTGTTTTATTTCCTATGTGAATTACATCGGTTTGGAGTTGTTTATGGGGAAGTCATGTGATTATTTAACTGTACCTATTTCTCAGAGCTACAGTATAATATTAGTGTTTAAACATGATATATAGGCGTTGTGCTGCTCCATATGAGCCTATCTTCATAGCATACTTGTGACGCGTGGGGTCGCTAGCTGCCACACGATTGTGTAAGCGTGGCCTTTTCAGTCTCCTCCCTTCCAGTCTCCTCCTTTCCGCCTGAAGCTCGGTGGACTGCGAGTGCTTTGTGAGAGTGTAGCGATGAAAAGCAGAGGCTTGGAGCGGTTTGGATCTGAAACGCTGTCCGATCGAGTGGCGTTTTGTGGATGACTTAATGAATATCGCGGCGCTGTGTTTGAAAGCAGCGATGGGCATCGGAAGGAGTAACACGGGTCTCTGTTGGCTTTTTATCCTGTTTTCATGCGACTGGTCTGCCGCCCAGACATCGTACACGGTTTCCGAGGAGGTGGACAAAGGAACCGTGGTGGGGAACATCGCTAAGGATTTAAACATCAACCCTAGAGAGTTGCAAGCAAGGAATCTGAATATTGTGTCTGGGTACAGTAGGAAATATTTCGAGGCAAATGCTAAGACGGGGGACGTATACGTAAATGAGCGAATAGATCGTGAGGAGCTTTGTCCAAACGCGATAAAATGCACACTGAACTTAGAGGCCATACTGAGCAATCCTATGGTGCTCCATCGCATTGAGGTGTCAGTTGTTGATGTAAATGACAACGCACCTACATTCGTAGAGAAATCACATACACTTAACATATCTGAATTTTCACCGACAGGCGAACACTTTTTGCTTCCTCTAGCCATTGATGCAGATACAGGCAGCAACTCAGTAAAAATGTACAGGCTAAGTCCTAATGAATACTTTTCCTTAGACGTACAGAGTAGTGGAGAACAAAGTGTTTCTGCCGAGTTAGTGCTGGTGAAAGCTTTAGATCGAGAAAAACAAGCTGTTGTTAAACTAACACTGACTGCTGTAGACGGAGGGAAACCTCCTAAAAGTGGAACTGTCCAGATAAATGTAAATGTTCTCGACGTCAATGATAACACGCCATCATTTGGCAAAACGCTATACAAGGCACGTGTAAATGAAAATGCTCCAGCTGGATCCTCAGTTATTCACCTAAATGCCACAGATTTAGACGAGGGGGAAAACGGGAAGGTAGTTTATTCTTTCGTGAAGCGGGCAAACTTTAATCCCGCAGATTTGTTTTTCTTAAATGCAGAGACCGGTGAGATAACAGTTAAGGGCAATTTTGATTATGAGGCAAAGTCCGTTTATGAAATTCACGTTCAAGCGACAGACATGGGGTCGTCGCCTCGGAGTGCAAATGGAAAGCTGCTGGTGGAGGTAGTTGATGTGAACGACAATGCCCCAGAAATTGTAGTGACGTCACTCATGAACCCTGTGAAAGAGGACGCCGACATAGGAAGCGTTGTCGCTTTAGTTACAGTGACTGATCAAGATGGAGGGAAAAACGGTCGCACAAGTTGTAAATTACTTGGCTCTGCACCGTTTAAACTGACATCCAATTACAAAAATTACTACTCCTTAGTTGTGGACGGGCCTCTTGATAGAGAAGAACGCCCTTTTTACAATGTCACGATTTTGGCAACAGATGAAGGAACCCCGCCTCTTTCCACCAGCAGCATTATTGCCGTTCACGTTTCTGATGTAAATGACAATGCACCTCGTTTCCTCAAACCAGTCATTAACATTTACGTGAAAGAAAACAGTCCAGTCGGAGCTCTTATCTACACAATTACTGCAGTCGATCCCGATATGACTGAGAACGCTAGAATTACATACTCATTTTATGGAGTGTCAAAAAGTGTTCCAATAACTTCTGTTGTAAACATCAACTCAGAAACGGGAGAAATAATAAGCCTCCAGTCTTTTAACTACGAGGAGTTAAAGACGTTTCAGTTTAACATTCAGGCCACAGACTCTGGCGTTCCTCCACTCAGCAGCAACGTGACTGTCAATATTTGTATCCTGGATGAGAATGACAACAGTCCTATGATTCTGTCGCCCTATTCTGAGCACGGCTCCATTAACAGCGAGACCATCCCATATTCTGTTGAAGCAGGAGATATTGTGGCAAAGATCAGGGCTGTGGATGCAGACTCTGGATACAACGCGCTGCTTTCTTATCACCTCTCTGAGCCAAAAGGAAACAACCTCTTCCGGATCGGAACCAGCACCGGGGAAATCAAGACTAAGAGGAGAATGAGTGACAATGACCTGAAAACTCACCCCTTGGTGGTGCTGGTTTCTGATCACGGAGAACCCTCCCTGACCGCAACTGTGTCTATTGACGTGGTGGTGGTCGAAAGCACACCTGACATCCAGACTCAGTTCAGACACGTGCCCATAAAGGAGGACAGCTTCTCTAATTTGAACCTGTATCTGCTGATCGCCATTGTGTCGGTGTCAGTCATCTTTCTGCTGAGCCTCATCAGTTTAATAGCTGTCAAATGCCACAGGACAGACGGCTCTTTCAGCAGGTACAGTGCCCCAATGATCACCACCCACCCTGACGGGAGCTGGTCTTACTCTAAGGCTACTCAGCAGTACGACGTCTGTTTCAGCTCAGACACTCTCAAGAGTGACGTAGTGGTTTTCCCTGGACCGTTTCCGCCTGTAGATGCGGAACTGATCAGTATTAATGGAGGAGACACGTTTACGCGAACACAAACTTTACCTAATACAGACAAGGTGAGTTGTTGATTACTAGAACGTAGAACTGAGTACGGTTAAACTTGTATGTAAAAGATGATAAAAGTTTTATTTTTTTGCAATGCATTTTTATGTTAAAAAAAGCCGTACAAAGTTGTGCATTTAAAAACGGACAGATATCGCCCCCCAAGAAATCAACAATGTTGTTGGATGCTGGAAAATGCGAAATAGTTTATTGCTACTGCTGCTTACTGGTATTTTCAACGTTGAAGTCGTTCGTCAAGAGAGCTGTCCTCTTGTTCAGCAACGACGCTGTCCATGGTGCTGAACTCTTGATGTGTGTGCGTTCGTAAACGAAGCCTGTTTTGATTTCATATCATTCTAATCTTGATTGCAGACTGTGTAGCATATATTTATCATTTGTTCCTATTAGCTATTAACATAAACATGATACCGTTTTCCACGCGATAAGAATTTTATAATGCTTCGACCCTCTTTAGATTTTATCCAAACATTGAACACCCATGTCATACTGCATTATCATAAAAATGTCAGTTGGTGTCGCTGGAGACCATACAATTCGTGTAGCTCCTTTTCTTCCCCAAACTCCTCCTCTGCGTGCGAAGCATCAGTAGTCCACTGCTTTGTTAGGAAATACACAAATGGTCACAAGACATAGAGGGCATTGTCCGGTCTTTACCTAAAGAATTGTACAGAAATGTACAGAAATGACAATTTATTTCGCTGTTGGTCAGCGATGGGACGTCGAGGATTAACAGTCACGGTTTGGATACAAATGACTGCTTTACTTTGTTTGTGTGATGGCTCTACGGCGCAGCTCTCCTTCTCCGTTTCCGAGGAGGTTGACAAAGGAACGGTAGTGGGAAACCTTGCAAAGGATTTACTTATAAACGCCCAGGAACTGGAGAAACGTGATTTACGAGTTATCGCTGGGAATTCCAAGAAATATTTTGACGTGGATTTAAAAACTGGGGCTCTGTACGTCAGCGATAGGATTGACCGTGAAGAGCTGTGTCCAAATATGGCAAAATGTTCACTGAATATAGAAGCGATTCTAAACCACCCGGCGCATTTGCATCGCATAGAGGTCGAGATTATTGATATCAACGATAATCCACCGTTTTTTCAGGAAGGGGAGAAGACTTTCAATATTTTGGAATCTTCTTTTACCGGAGAAAGGTATCTACTCCCAATGGCAAACGACGCAGACACGGGCAGTAACTCGGTAAAGAGCTACAAGCTAAGTCCAAATGATTATTTCTCATTGGACGTACAGAGCGGCGGACAGCACAGTGAGTCTGCTGAGTTAGTGCTGCAGAAATCTTTAGATAGGGAGAAACAGTCTGTAATTCACATGACTTTAACTGCTGTGGATGGTGGAAAACCTGCTCGGTCTGGGACATTAAAAATAGTTGTAAATGTCATAGATATAAATGACAATGTTCCAGTATTTAGTAAACCTCTGTATAAGGCCCAGGTCATTGAAAGCGCTCCATTTCAGACATCTTTACTGACTGTTAGTGCCACAGATTTGGACGAAGGTATTAATGGTGAAATTATCTATTCATTTATTAAGAGGGGAAATTTCAACCCCACAGATGTATTCTCCATCAACCCAGACACAGGGGAAATAACTGTGACAGGAAAAGTAGACCATGAAGAGCATACAGCATATGATGTTCGTGTACAGGCTAGGGATAAAGGTACACCTTCTAGAAGTGTCCATGGTAAAGTGTTGTTGGAAGTGATTGATGTTAATGACAACAAACCTGAAATCATTATCACATCGCTTATGAGCCCAGTAAAAGAAGACGCTGAGATAGGTACAGTGGTGGCTTTGGTTACTGTGACTGACAAAGACGGGAGTAAAAATGGTCTCACAGGTGCTAAAATTCTTGAGTTTGTGCCTTTTAAACTTAAGCTAAACTACAAAAATTATTATTCCTTAACAGTCGATGGACCTCTTGACAGAGAGAGTGTTGCTCAATATAATGTAACCATCGTAGCTACAGATGAAGGCACTCCACCTCTCTCCAGCATTAGTGTAATTCCTATTCACGTTTCTGATGTGAATGACAATGCACCTTTGTTCTCACAGCCACTAATAAATGGGTATATTAAAGAGAATAGTGCAGTGGGAGCTACCATCTTAACTATAACTGCAGTTGATCCTGACATCGAAGAAAATGCAAAAGTAACATTTTCCTTATTAGATAGCATTTCAAAAAGTATCCCAATAACATCTGTCGTAAGTATTAATTCAGACACAGGGGATATAATCAATCTACAGTCTTTTAACTACGAGGAGTTAAAGACGTTTCAGTTTAAAGTTCAGGCCACAGACTCTGGTGTTCCGCCACTCAGCAGCAACGTGACTGTCAACCTTTTTATCCTGGATGAGAATGACAACAGTCCCATGATTCTATCCCCCTATTCGGAGCACGGCTCCATTAACAGCGAGACCATCCCCTATTCGGTTGAAGCAGGAGACATTGTGGCAAAGATCAGGGCAGTAGACGCAGACTCTGGATACAACGCGCTGCTTTCTTATCACCTCTCTGAGCCCAAAGGAAACAACCTCTTCCGGATCGGAACCAGCACCGGGGAAATCAAGACTAAGAGGAGAATGAGTGACAATGACCTGAAAACTCACCCCTTGGTGGTGCTGGTTTCTGATCACGGAGAACCCTCCTTGACCGCAACTGTGTCCATTGATGTGGTGGTGGTCGAAAGCACACCTGACATCCAGAATTCTGTTGAAGCAGGAGACATTGTGGCAAAGATCAGGGCAGTAGACGCAGACTCTGGATACAACGCGCTGCTTTCTTATCATCTCTCTGAGCCCAAAGGAAACAACCTCTTCCGGATCGGAACCAGCACCGGGGAGATCAAGACTAAGAGGAGAATGAGTGACAATGACCTGAAAACCCACCCCTTGGTGGTGCTGGTTTCTGATCACGGAGAACCCTCCCTGACCGCAACTGTGTCTATTGATGTGGTGGTGGTCGAAAGCACACCTGACATCCAGACTCAGTTCAGACACGTGCCCATAAAGGAGGACAGCTTCTCTGATTTGAACCTGTATCTGCTGATCGCCATTGTGTCGGTGTCAGTCATCTTTCTGCTGAGCCTTATCAGTTTAATAGCTGTCAAATGCCACAGGACAGATGGCTCTTTCAGCAGGTACAGCGCCCCAATGATCACCACCCACCCTGACGGGAGCTGGTCTTACTCTAAGGCTACTCAGCAGTATGACGTCTGCTTCAGCTCAGACACGCTCAAAAGTGACGTAGTAGTTTTCCCTGGACCATTTCCGCCTGTAGATGCGGAGCTGATCAGTATTAATGGAGGAGACACTTTTACAAGGACTCAAACGTTACCAAGCAAAGAAAAGGTAAGGGTCATAGGCCATAAAACATGAGAAACTAATTATTTTATGTTTAACGTTTTCAAACAATTTGATTTTGTGGTAATTTAAGAATCACAACATATATACATTTTCAAATATTGCGTTGCAGTTGGGCCTCATCCTACCAATTTACTCCTACTCATCTGTGAAAATATTGTGAAGCTTATAACCCTTAAAAATGTTGCATACTCCATTTGTTCCTCTGTGACCTGTTGGTCAATAGTGGACTTCTTAAAAATCTTTGTTTTAGCTGGTTGTCCATTCCTCTCTAAATGTATCTATAAGTCTATGTATTGCTAAATAGAATGCCAGGTGATCGTGTTTGTTGCTTTTCAGCTGATGCAAAGTCAGTTTGGATTTGGATTTTATAATCAGAAAACCCCGTCTTTTAAGACAACAATACCACAAGATGTCGCTATCACATCAGAGAGTTAAAACACGTTTTTTTTATGTGTGACGCTCCTCCTTCGTCGTCCAAGAGAGGGTTTGTAAAGCTTTCTTTGTCGCAGCAGTCCATAATATTTTCGCCCAACTGAAGGGCTCTAATGTGGGTGTTTCATTTCTATGAAATGTTACTACTAGGGTTATTATTTTCGACTTAACTTGTCCAGAAGGCTATGGACAGGATGCAACAACGGAATAGTTTGCGGCATTGGATCTATTTTTTATTCCATGTTTCTCACGTATGGAGTCTGGCAGCAGCACAGACCGTGTATTCTGTAACGGAGGAATCGAGCCCGGGTACCACTGTTGGACATTTGGCTAAAGATTTACATTTGGACGTACAGGAACTGGAATACCGAGCTTTTCAGATCTCAGGACCTAATGCTAAGTATTTCGAAGTAAATGTAAAGACTGGAGATCTTCTGGTGAAAGACAGAATAGATCGAGAGGAGCTCTGCTCTCGTAATGTCAAATGTTCTCTGGAAGTCGAAGCCATCGTTAACTCTCCGCTTAATCTCTACCGCTTTGAGGTTAAAATCTTGGATATAAACGACAACGCACCATTTTTTCGGATTCCTGGAATTGTTTTGAACGTTTCCGAGTCAGCTTTTCCTGGTGAAAGGTTTACACTACCAAACGCGTTCGATGCGGATGTCGGGAGTTATTCAGTTAAAGGCTACAAGCTGAGTCAAAATGAACATTTCACACTGGATGTGCAGAACGGCGGAGAGCAGACTATATCTGCTGAAATGGTGCTACAGAAAGCCTTAGACCGCGAGAAACAGGCAGTTATGAGACTAACGCTGACAGCTGTGGATGGAGGAAAACCTTCGAAATCAGGAACGTTACACATCACCGTTAATGTACAAGATGTAAATGATAATATTCCAGTTTTTGATAAACCGTTGTACAAAGCCACAGTGCCAGAAAATACACTGCAAGGTGCAACAGTCATTTCTGTACATGCTCAGGATTTAGATGCGGGTCTAAACGGAGAAATATTGTATTCATTTATCAACCATGACAACGACAATAATGTAAACAAGTTTGTAATTAATCCTATAACTGGGGAGATTACGGTAAATGGTGAGCTAGATCACGAAAAAAGCAACGCGGTTGAAATCCGGGTCCAAGCGAAAGACAAAGGATTAAATCCGAGAGCATCTCATTGTAAAGTACTAATTGAAATCACGGATGTTAATGACAATCCTCCCAAAATATCAGTAACATCTTTAGCCGATGTAGTGAGAGAAGGCGCGCCCCTGGACACAATGGTTGGACTTATCACAGTGAAAGATGACGACTCCGATAAAAACGGCGTGGTTCACGTCAGAATAGTTGATTCGGTACCGTTTAAAATTAAGAATACATACAAGAATCATTATTCGTTGGTCGTTGACGGAACTCTAGACAGAGAACGAGATTCCCAGTATAATTTAACAGTTGCAGCAACTGACGAAGGGGACCCGCCTCTTTCTAGTACAAGTGTTATTATAGTGCACATTTCTGATGTGAATGACAATGCACCACAATTCAAAGAGCCTGTCATACATATTTTCGTGAAAGAGAACAGTCATGTAGGGAGTGTCATCTATACGTTGAGTGTTTATGATCCGGATGTGGACGAAAATGCAAAAGTTACGTTTTCCGTAGTGAACACTAATAACAATGAAAACAATGTCATAGGGTCAGTTTTAAATGTTAACTCAGAAACGGGAGATATAATCACTCTGCAGTCTTTTAACTACGAGGAGTCAAAGACGTTTCAGTTTAAAGTGCAGGCCACAGACTCTGGTGTTCCTCCACTCAGCAGCAACGTGACAGTCAACCTTTTTATCCTGGATGAGAATGACAACCGTCCCATGATTCTAACGCCCTACTCTGATCATGGCTCCATTAACAGTGAGACCATCCCCTATTCGGTTGAAGCAGGAGATATTGTGGCAAAGGTCAGGGCTGTAGACGCAGACTCTGGATACAACGCGCTGCTTTCTTATCATCTCTCTGAGCCCAAAGGAAACAACCTCTTCCGGATCGGAACCAGCACCGGGGAAATCAAGACTAAGAGGAGAATGAGTGACAATGACCTGAAAACTCACCCCTTGGTGGTGCTGGTTTCTGATCACGGAGAACCCTCCCTGACCGCAACTGTGTCTATTGATGTGGTGGTGGTCGAAAGCACACCTGACATCCAGACTCAGTTCAGACACGTGCCCATAAAGGAGGACAGCTTCTCTGACTTGAACCTGTATCTGCTGATCGCCATTGTGTCGGTGTCAGTCATCTTTCTGCTGAGCCTCATCAGTTTAATAGCTGTCAAATGCCACAGGACAGACGGCTCTTTCAGCAGGTACAGCGCCCCAATGATCACCACCCACCCTGACGGGAGCTGGTCTTACTCTAAGGCTACTCAGCAGTATGACGTCTGCTTCAGCTCAGATACGCTCAAGAGTGACGTAGTGGTTTTCCCTGCATCGTTTCCGCCGGTAGATGCGGAACTGATCAGTATTAATGGGGAAGAGACTTTTACTAGGACACAGACTTTACCTAATAAAGAAAAGGTGAGTTGGGATCCACACTAAATATTTTAAATGTAAACACAGACATAGTATGTAATCCTTCCACCAACCACCGCACATTTTGTTTCGCGATAACTGGCTCGGCTGAGTTGTAAAATAAGTGCATCCTGATAGTAGTGTCTGTGGCCAGTTTTTTGTCCTGAACTGACCCAGGCACGTGCGCTGTCTATGGTACTGAAATCATAGGCCTGGTTTTTGGCTACATTCATTTGCTCGTCATTCACCAGTACTGGACCGAGAAACACAGGGCAAAACCTCGCTGTATTCTATAGTCGCCAGAAAATATACCAAAAAAAAGTATAACGAGTAAAACTATGAACGCTGTCTACAGGTGATACAGTAAAATAGATCAACGTTTAAAAAAGTAAAAACGATCACATGAACCAAGCATAATTAAATATCTAGTGAATATACAGCTTGTACGTAACGACATGAACACTGGGGATGTCATTCTCCATTGCTGAGGTTAAATAGTGGACTTGCGAGCGAGTGCTTAATATCACCCCACTGTTTTAAAAACGTGGGCCTAATATGTGTTAGAACAAACGTGTCTGTTTCCCAGCTAGCGTGTATAACCTGTTTGTTAAAAGGCACTGCATCATCAACTCTCGTAGTTCGCTGTGAGCTCGGTGTTAGCACGGTGTGAGGTTCACTGACCTTAGAGCGAGACTGGGAGCGCTCGGTGAAATGTTTGCAACATCCGTTCCATTCATACACGGCGATGAGTGGAGTCTGTGTTGTGTGATAAATCCGCCACAATGTTCATCATTAGTGTAGTCAGGAAGCAAGATGGTTCTTTGAAAGGAAGACATAATGTTCATTAGATGGTGCCTGTTTGGAAGAGGCAAGCATTTCAGGGGAAATTACAGAGGGTAGTACGAAATATCAGTAAAAAAATACACACCACGTCAATAAGGTGGCCTAAAAACGTCTTCGAATATGAGGAGTTGTTGCTGGTTTACTCGGACACAAAGAAGTGACATTCGGTTCCATTACCCAGCCACTGTAAAATGGGGTCGGCGATGTAATTTAAAAGTATGCCATGCTGTCTGAGAAAACTATCATAGCTAGCACACGCTATGTTTGGCTCAAGCGCACGCAGTTGCTTCACTACACAGTTGAACACTATACTTCCGCAGTATATGCTCCTCAGCAATGCCAGGCCGGTCGTAATGTCACAAGCAACAAAAGACGGTTAGTGTGGTGCGCCACTTTAATGTCAACAAGACAAATGGAATTTTGCGCCAAGCGGGGCGCGTCTTCTTCTCTCCCCAGCGGTCGGCCGATGCGTGCTCTGTGCTCAGTGCTGCCGCTGGAGACTTGTGGTCACCGGCGGAAGAGGTTATAACTTCACTGCATTTGTTTTCTCTCGGGACGAGACAGACAATGCGATTGGCTTGTTATGCTCCGTCTTACGTGTTACATTTACCGCAGTCCACCTGAGTAAGTGTTGATTATGTTTTTGAACTGGCGTGTGACGTCGTGGTTCTGTCTGTGGAGGTTCACCTTTATGTATTCCCTGGAGTGTTGCAAACCTTGTAGCTTTTCTCTAAACGACGCCATTATTATAAAACTAGGCTAGTTTTTTATGATCTGTGATGACTTGGTTTCTTCCTGTTTTTTGAAAAATACAAGAACATTGTGTGGTGCAGGGCCATGTTCTAAGGTTGCATTGCACTTAATAGATATGTTCTTATCATAATCTCTATTTCTTATGGGACGTTGTTTTGATTCACTTGAGCATACATCTTCAGCCTTCACATGTAAGGCTAGTTATTCTTGTAGATTATCTGGTAAATTATACAAAACAGTATAGCATAGTTTGTGGTTAGATGGAGTTAGGCAGGGATTTATGAGAGGTGCATTAATAATCCCTTTTCACAGCAGACATTTTAACCTGTCATACAGTATATAAGATTTCACTTTTTGTCTGTAAAAATGATGCTCTGTTTGGTTCAACTTACTAACTCAGTAACCTGTCAGAGTATTTCCAGGACACTGAGCCTCAACCACCTGAATGGAATTCAGTGGTCTCTGATGGGGGTCATTTACTCCTGTGATTTGTTCTTTGACATGTATGATGTCTTCTGTGAAACTGATCTATTATAAAAACACTGGCATGATTCATGATTTGTCCCATGTCTGCTGGTACAACAGGGAGGTGAGGCAGATGTCTACCAGGCCCATGCCCACAGTCTCTTGACAGGAGGTCATTGGCAAAATAAGGTACGATATTTGTGTGGATGGCACTTTAGGTGTGTAGGGCATTGAATGCCATTAATGTTTGAAAGAAGTTATTTTCCCCTTCACTAATCTGGTATAATGTTTCTCCGTCTTAAACATTGTTTTGCCTCTATACGTTCTACTTTTGCATATGACTGTGTTTTTCTTCAAAATGTTCTTTTGGTTCTTCTAGAGTTGCACATTATCTATAATGATCTGAAATCACAAATGAATTGCAAATAATTGTGTCTTTAAGTACTATTTTGCCTTTTCCACCTTTGTCATAGACTTTTTTATGTATTTGACTAAACTGCTCACTAAATATTTAAGCTGTGAGAGACAGCACTTCACTTTAACACGGTTATATACAGCCTGGCAAATGGTCACTTTTTCCAAGACACCATTTTCAATACAAAACAATAACGAGGAGATTGTTTGTATCACTGGCTGTTGCTCCAAATGTTTAACATTTATCATAAAACTAGATGTTAGTTATTTACATAACATGCTCTCATCCCCCAAATGGTATGTTGTGCAGTTAGATCGACTAATTTTACTTAGTTCCTCATTTATCATTTTTTTCTTTTCTTTTCCAGTTTTTGTGGTTCCGTAATAGCAAACCATACACGATGATATTCATCACTCCCTGCTCCTTTTTTCTCTTCCTCCTCTTCATGCTGCCAAGCCTCTTTCCAATTCCCCTCCCCCTCTCCCTCACCAGCACTCTCGAGAAGGGGAGCAGCTGAGAGAAATAACAAGGAATTAATGTCCATCTCTGCAGACATGTGTACCATTGGCCTCAGAGCACTGTGAACACGTTCTAATTCATTTTGATTAACATTCCCTCCTGCGTGTACAAAGCAGAGGCAACCCCCGGCCCGTTTGGGTTATGTAGCACATTATCTTGAATGGTGTCAGTGGATAGATGGCTTATATGTTGGCTCCTGTGACACGTGCATGCATCTATTATTGTTATTAGTACTGCTTCCAGCTGGTGCAATGTGGAGAGATGTTCTCCGGGAGGCCCACTCATTGTGTTGCCCTGGAATCAATGACGCCTCTGAGTCACTCAGACGAATATGACCTCATTTCAGGGAGTGGTCCAGAACAAACAGGCATGGCATGGGCTGTCAAAACTCCGTTCGTTTGGTGTGCTCCGTGTTTATGCGACCGAACAAGGCCACTGTGCGCTCTCACAGACGGACTGTGTAGACCGTAAGCGATGCGTGTGAGCTGTGTGGCGCTTAGAAGTGGGTCAGCGTGTGATTTAAAGATGGCAGCGCGTACATGCGTACATCCGAGTGAACCTGCGTGTGTGCAGGCGCCTCGCTCTCTTCCCACTCAGCCTGGGCGCACGGAGCTCTCCATGCCGTGGTTCCTGAAACACTGCCCGAAGCTGTCTCTCTGCGTATAACCGTGCTCCAGTATGTGATCAGCATGCTGCAGCCTTCTGTGGATGTGACTGGGGGGGGAGGGGCAGGTAATTTTCCGCTACTCCCTGCAGCAGCAGCATCAGCACAGAGCTTCAGGACCGAAGCATCAGCTCAGCCCCCCCTGCTTCGCTTTGCGGCTGGGCGGGGCCGGCAACACCCAGTGTCAATCACAGCACATCCGGTCGGGCGGGGCTAAGGGCCAGGGCGGATGATGAGGAGAGGATTGTATTGATGCATTGTGTATCTGTCTGTGCATGTTTTAAAGACACAAGACTCTTATGGCTGACATCTTTTGATGAACTGACACTGACACCTTTAAGAACTAAGGAGAGAACAATAGCTTTGGGTCAACATGGATAGGGTGATGACTTGGGATTTAGGGTTTGTTTCTGATAAAAGCTCCGAACTCTGCCTCCCCCAGTGCTGCAGAACGCATTAAATTATTGATTACACCACATTATCCTGGTCGAGGCACACATCTAAGTGCTTCACAGTTCATAGATTGCATTCCTTTTAGTCGAGTCCGCAGATGGGTTCAGCAGATAGACCTAAAGCCTTAAGTATAAATGCCATTACGTCATCATAGCATGTATTTATTTCTACTTTGTTTTTCTTTTGGTCACACATATCTTGTGTACTTCCTGTTTTTCTCCTTTACAAGGGAGTGTCCTTTGTGCAAGTGAGGTTAGCTCTGCTATCTGCGGTTGCCATGGAGACTGTTCTGAGCCATAATGAAATGAGGAACTAGTCTGTTTCCAGGGAGCTGCCAGTATGTACCCGCCCCCACCCATGGGGCAGCGTGTGTTGTAGACGCAAGCGGGAAGGAAACACGGGGTGGACACAATGGGAGGCTAGAGGGAAGGTGGGGGAGACAAAGAGAGAGATGCGGACTGAAGATGTACAGCATCTTGAGCAGAAATGCAACGTCAAATGAAGCAAGCGAGTGGACATGTGTGCGATTAGAGAAACGGTTCTCAAGCACGAGAGGGTTTCAGAGGAAGTCACCAATACAGAAGCACAAAGTCAAGCATTGAGCATGAGATAGTGAGAAAAACGGGAGCTTCTTGGGATGAGATGGACAAAAAAAACACATTAAATTCATGCCTTACAGCTGAGTGAGGACATCACAGGCTGACAATTTGCCACAGATATAAGGAAAAACTTATCAACACCCCCCCTCACATGCACACACACACACACACACACACACACACACACACACACACACACACACACACACACACACACACACACACACACACACACACAACTCCACCCATTGTGCGATTAGAGAAACGGTTCTCAAGCACGAGAGGGTTTCAGAGGAAGTCACCAATACAGAAGCACAAAGTCAAGCATTGAGCATGAGATAGTGAGAAAAACGGGAGCTTCTTGGGATGAGATGGACAAAAAAAACACATTAAATTCATGCCTTACAGCTGAGTGAGGACATCACAGGCTTACAATTTGCCACAGATATAAGGAAAAACTTATCAACACCCCCCCTCACATGCAGACGCACACACACACACACACACACACACACACACGACTCCACCCATGGCCCCAGCTGCATCTGTGCTCCCTCTTAGTGGCATTGGGATGCTGTTGCAGTCGTTAGATTAGCTTTGTCATGCTCAGAAGCATGGGTAACATCTTCTCCCATCCGGCAAGGATACAAAGCCAGGGCATCCTAAGAGGGAAGTATCCAAAGCCTGCCTGCATTTCCTGATAGCTTTGTTCACCGCCACAACAAGAAACTGCTTGATTTATGCACAGTCTGAACCAGGACAACCAAGGAACTGTTTAACCCCTTATGGGGCTCCAAAGGAGAGGGATTTGTGCTGATTTTAGTTCTCTCGTGCCCTTTATGTTTGAAAGCGAGGTACACGAGGGATCAGCACAAACACCCGCTGACTGTGTCCACCTGAGTAAAAGGATTGTGATTTGCACGGGGCTTTTGTTCCAGGGATTTTAAAATTGGAAAGTTTTCGTGCACACAAAAACGACGATAAGAAGAATGTATGAGAGCAGGGCTTTGTCATAGTATATGAACAAAATGATGCCAGTTACAGCCTGTTTTTGCTAATGCGATGCGCCAGTCGGTATTTTGAGCTTTATATTTCAGTTACATTATTAGAACAGGTGACGCTGAGTTTTCTTTTCTTTCCTAGATAATTGCCTTTTGTGTTAAGGAAACGCTTCACTGACAAATAGTTAGTTCAGATGGCATGTTTTGTTTTTTTACTTAAATTGTAAATTTATATATATATTTATATATACATATACTCTTACTGTACATGGCAGTGCTAATGTGATTTAATCATCGGCTCTTTACTTTTCTCTTGTCTCACCACTGGAGGTGCCTTGCAGTCCCTGTTCTGGAAAGAGAGAGACAAAATGACGGCCTCTGCAGCCTGATGCCTGTGCTCTCCTGACATCCCACACGCACGCACGCGCACACACACACACACACTCGCTCATCGCTGATGGGATTATGTTTTAGAGCTTTGGCTTAATGACTGAGCCTGTGTGGATGGTCAGTGGGGTGATGTGTGTCATGTGTCCAACCCTTGTACTACCTATTTATTCCAACAGAGGGACCAATTTCCCTGTCTCTCCCACCTCTGCTCCCTCCTGCTCTGCCTATGCCTCCCCCCACCCATACAGTAGGATGTAACTGTGCAGTGCCTTTGGTGGTGCATTTTGTTTTCTGAGGCATAGCTCCTAATATTCATATATTGTTTATCAAAGACCTTGATGGTCGTTCTCTGACATTTAAGAATGACAGGAAACTAATACTCATTTTATCTCTGATGATCATCTGACATTCACAGACAAGACAAAAGACATTTGTCCTTAGACAGCATTTGTCATTTCATAGTGTGTGTGTGTGTCAGTACAGGACATTCCTACAGGCTCAAATGCCCTTTAAGTCTTCATAACTGCCTGTTTCATATGTGTTGAGTGATGGAGTGATTTGAGGAGTCCTTCTTCAGGCTAGCTTGATTTAGACCCGCTTCTCTCGTTAATGCAGTCTCTAAAAGATGGGGGATTGGGGCCTCGTATAACAGACTCAGGAAGTAATATGAATGGGTTTTAGATAGATTTTAGAGTGGCCACTTGCAGTATTAATGAGGATAAGTCTGTGTGAAAATAATGTTATGAATTTGGTGGCCATCTTGCATTATTGATGGAAGGGGGCACGTTAATCTTCTGGTGGAGGGAATGAACAAATGGGGAGGCTCATTTTTTAAAAATCTGTACAACCTCTCCTCTTTGAATCCAAGCCTGGGCTGTTTGTGTGAAAGCACCATATTTCACTGTTGATTTGTTTTGTCTATCAGTTTGCGGATGGCATGGTCCCTTGTGTTTTCACTTAAGACCCCAGAATGCCCCTGAGCCAGCCCACAGCTGGAGCAGTGGATGTCTGACAGAGGCGCAGCTGGGGCCACTCCGTAGGGGAGAATGTAGGCTGGAGTTGATAGGGGAGGGGGTGACAATACCAAGGGATTAGATGTGGCTGAGAGTACAGAACATGTCAAGGTCAGGTAAAGGGCTTTATGACAGGCACAATTCTGGCTACCAGCTGTTTTTTTTAAGACAATATGTCTCTTATGTGCACATCAACAACAGTGGAGCAATTACCTCTTGGAAATCAGTGTTTGTTGACGCATTCGAGGCGCCTGTCTGCAGGTGGAATAATGGTGATAACTTCATCTGCAGCACCCCTGAGTAAGAAATGAAATCAACCACAGCGTGGCTGCATGTCATTAACGCTGTAGCAGATGGGTGTATTTAAATCGGCCAAGGAGAGAGAGCTGTGTGCTGCTCCATCCAAAACATCAGAGGAGTGTGGAGGAAAGGAGGAGAATGAGCCACACAGGTGCAAAGGTCAGGTGTAAATCGTGCCCTGCGTTTGTTGTGTACGAGATAAACGTGGGCCGTTTTCACTTGTGTTAGTCTGCCAAACACGGTGGTGCATGAGTCCCACCGGGAAAATCTGCTAAATGTCACGCTAAGCGTGGCGGACCGTACGCGTTGGAACCCTTTGGAGACTGTTATCCTCAGCTGAAAGAAACTCGGCGTTATCGCCACTGCCCAGTGGCATCTCTGCATGCAGATACTGCATTGTGCCGGTGGACACAGTGACCCTTTACAGAAACACCACATGCAAACCGCATTTATTCGAAATACAAACGTTTTTGGCCATACCACACATCGAGCCTGGTTTACTCGCAGCATGTGAAACGCTTTGTAATTATCTGTCTGCCTTCAGCGGACATTTGGTTGCTTCTCCCACTCCCCCGTTTCGCCACCTCCTCCTCGTCGTCGCCTTTAGGTGCGAAGTGTCGCTTCATCCACAATCGCAGCATCCGAGTGACTCACTGTCTTCTCCGAGTCTATGCCGGGCGCTGCCACCGCCGTGGGCAGACCGGGCGTGGGTGAAAGTGGGAGAGAAAGAGAGAAAAGATAACTTTATGTGGGCGGCGATGCGGAGCGCTCATCTTGCCTGGACCCAGTGGCCAGGGTGAGCCAAGAAGGTCTCACCAGGCCTCTTCTGCACAGTTAATGTAAAGAGTGGTGAGGGGTCACATGAAAACGGCGGGAATGTTTTTGTTCACATCTCTTGCTCTGGGTGCATCCATGTCTTTCCTGGCTTTTATCAGTTTCCATCTCCGTGAAAGAATCCTCGGATGCTCTGACAACATTGACTAGAGGTCTCCCATTTATCCGTGATGAAAGCGTTGACGTTGTGATCCACTAGCCAATTAACCTCTTTCCAATTACTTTCTGAATTTAATTGAGGTACATGGGTACCGAGGCTGGAATAATTACAGGGCAGCCCGAGCAGGATGATGCGGGTGTTAATGTCGCCACCTGCTACACCTCACATGCGCAGTTCAGACTGCCTGCACATTAGAGCGTCAAAACCTTGCTGCGAAAAGTGGATTTGGACAATGTGTGCCTGTTTTTGTTAACCAAAACTAAAACTAGATTGGTGATGTGATTTTTTTGTTGCATCTTTTAATATGTGACTATTATTATTATTCGAATATAAGGATGTGAAGCAAAAAAAATGCAAATATCTATTAGAGACAGTGATGTGATCACTTAAAAAAAAACAAAAAAACATAAACGTCCTCGCGCGGTTTGTGTGCTTGAAATCTTGTCTTGAAACGTGACGTATCTCGGTCTTTGTGTGTCATGTGGGAAGGAAACCTGTGGCGCAAAGGACTCTCGCCGCACTGTTTGGTGCAAAATGAAAATTCGCCGGTGTCTCAGCACTTGCACAAACACGGAGTGGAGCGGCCGATCCCTCCTCTGATTTAATAGCGTGGCTGAAAACAGAGAGATGCACTCTCAACACACCGTGGTTCAGTTCACCTGTCTCTCCCCCCCGCATCCAATGGCATATGCTGTGATATACAATTGTATTTAACAAATCCATAGTGCACACTGGATAAGGCACATCACAGTCACGGAACAGAGCAGAGACACTGCTCTGGATTGAAATGGGGGCATTTTTACAGTTTGTTTATGTTTTCGTTTAATTTGTGTTTGTAAGTTGTCTGCCTGGGCAGCATCTTTGCCTTTTTCTCCAGGATTGATCGCTCCCGAGTAATTGTGGGTTTAATCGCCAGGCTGGTCCATAAATCAGTTTCCAGGCGCACAATAAAAAGGGCGGTGGCACTGACAAAAAGAGGGAAAACGATGGTGCGCTATCAATTTCTCCGACGTCAGTGTGCGACATTGGTCCCTCCGTAGTGTATACGGCGCCTACATGTGCAGATGGATGCTAAAACTCCCGTAGTTTCTTTCATTTGGGATTTTTTTTCCTCCCCCGTTCATTCGATGGCGCACAATCATTTCATCGGAGGTGCTGAAATGCAGCCGGCATCTGAGCGAGTGCCTCCCCCACCCCCTTTTGCCCACACACACCATCACCATAGAGATAGAGAGAGAGAGAGAAGACCAATAGGCAGCCTCGGTAAAGGGAGTCAGCCTTGCCAGGAGGAGAGAGAAATTTAACAACATCACACAGACAAACAAAGGAAAACATGGACGTCCAGGGGGAAATTCCCTTTCAACGGACAGCGGAGGGGATGCGGTGGTCGCCCTGCACATAGTCGGAGTTTTGCACGGACTATTCCCCCGTTTTTTAATGAGGCGGGTGGCGACGCACAGTGAGCTGAAAAGGCGGAAAGATTTCTCCAACCCGTCTGCACATTCTGCATGCCTGCGATGGCTGTGACGGCGCGATGCTCTTGCAGCGTAAAGGAGAACGTGCCTTTTTATTTTTATGCGGTCGTGTTCGTACTCGGTGGCCTTACACATGCACAAACTCGATACACCATTCCGGAGGAGCTGGAGAACGGCGCGCTGGTGGGCGACATCGTCCGGGATTTGGGGCTGGACCCGAGAAAACTTTCCACGCGACGCATGCGAATCACGTCGGATAGTGCGCGGAGATACTTCACCATTAACCACAAAACGGGGAAGCTGGTGGTGAGTGACCGCATTGACCGAGAGACGCTTTGCGAGTTTAGCGGCACCTGTTCACATAACCTGGAGGTGGTGTTGGAGAATCCGCTGGAGGTGCACAACGTGGAAGTGGAGATCTTGGACGTAAACGATAACGCGCCGCAGTTCCCTCGGGATGAGTATCAGCTTGAGGTATCGGAGTCTGCACTCACCGGGTCGCGGTTCCACATAGAGGGAGCCCAGGATGCAGACGAGGGCTCAAACTCCGTGAAGCAGTATCGACTCAGCCCAAACGACCACCTCACGCTGGACTCCATTAAGCCCTTCTCTAATAATAAGCACATTGAGTTCATTCTCAAAAAGCCCTTCGACCGCGAACAGGTTCCCTCTCATCAGCTCATTCTGAAAGCAATGGATGGAGGCACCCCACAGCGAACGGGTACCGCCAAAATCAACGTACGTATCCTGGATGCCAATGACAACGTCCCGGCGTTCGACAGTTCCGTGTACAAAGTGAAACTGTCAGAAAACTCTCCCAAGGGCGCGCTTGTGATCAAGTTAAACGCGACAGACCTGGACGAGGGCTCCAACGGCGAAGTTTTTTACTCCTTCAGCAGTTACACACCCGAGAGAGTCAGGCAGATGTTCTCCATGGACACAGACACAGGGGAAATCCGTGTGCAAAACAATATAGACTACGAGGAGACCAACGCATATGAAATGTACATACAGGCAATGGACAAAGGGCCAGCTCCAGTGGCAGTGCACTGTAAAGTAGTTGTAGAAGTTTTGGATGTCAACGATAATATTCCTGAGACTGTGCTGTCTTCTCTCTCCAGCCCTGTGCGTGAAGATGCCCGGGCTGACACGGTTGTGGCATTGATCAGTGTCAATGACCGTGACTCTGGACCAAACAAACGAGTAACTCTGGAGATTATGCCCAATTTGCCCTTTAAGATAAAATCCTTCCGGAATCACTATACTATCGTCACTTCCGCCTTTTTGGACCGTGAGACCATCTCCTCCTACAATGTCACTGTCAACGCTGTGGATGGCGGCACCCCACCCCTGTCATCTCAGATGACCTTTAAGGTGGACGTGGCAGATGTGAATGATAACCCACCTCGTTTTGAGCAGACTTCATACACTGTTTATATTACAGAGAACAATGCTCCAGGTGCATCCCTATGTGTCGTTAAGGCCACCGACTCTGATGCTGCAGAAAATGCACGCATCACCTATACTGTCCTCAATGACAACAACCACGGTATCCCCGTTGCTAGCTACGTCGGCGTCAAACCTGATACAGGAAAAGCCTATGCCCTGCGAGCCTTTGACTTTGAGAATCTGCGAGAGTTCCATTTTCAGGTCAAAGCCCAGGACAATGGAGTGCCTCCTCTCAGCCGGGTAGCCACAGTATATGTTTACATTATGGATCAAAATGACCATGTCCCCAAGATAGTCTACCCACCCGCCAATGGGAGCCGCACCACAGAGACGCTGATGAGAAATGCTGAGGCAGGAGTTTTAGTTAGCAAAGTGACAGCATGGGATGGTGATGCAGGCCAGAATGCTTGGCTGCTCTATTCCCTGCAACAAACCAACACAGACCTCGACCTCTTCAAGGTGCATGAGTACACGGGTGAGATTCGCACCACGAGGCGCGTCATTGAGGACAACTCCACTTCCTTCAGTCTGACAGTGATGGTGTGTGATAACGGCCTACCACCACTTTCCTCCACTGCCACCATCCAGGTGTACGTGATGGAGCTGGCCCCAAAGTTGTCTCCTGACCCTAAGCGCATCATCAGGCCCAACAGCCCTTTAATGTTTTCCAATGTCACCCTCTACCTCATCATTGCCCTTAGTGCCACAACTTTTGTTTTCCTGGTCACCGTCTTTGTGCTGGCTATTGTGCGTTGCCATGCCTACTGTACTCAGCCTGGCTCATGCTCCCCATGTTGCGTGACCAAGAAGAGCTTTCCAGAGGGAGGCACTTCAGCAGGTGGGGGAAGAGTTGCAGGTGGGGGAGCTGGGGGAAGTGGAGGAGCTGGAGGAGCTGGAGGAGCTGGAGGAGGTGTAGGAGGTGGAGGAGGTGGCGGCCAACCAAACAGCAACGTGGCTATGCGCCGTGACCTCAAAGGGGAACCACATTATATTGAAGTACGGGGAAATGGGTCTTTGACCAAAACATACTGTTACAAGACATGCCTGACCGCAACCTCAGGAAGTGACACTTTTATGTTCTACAACACTGGACGGCCTCAAAGTGGCACCTGGGGCTCAGGCTACGTCACCAGCCACAGTGGACGGAGCCAGATAGTTGTACGGCGTCTGAGTATGCCAGACGCAACTGCCATTCAGGTCTGTCTGGGGTAATCTTTTTGTTTGTTATTTCAGATTGCCTCACAACAGCAAATGACACGAAGCCATAAAATGAAAACTTCACTTATAATTCATGTGTTGCTCTAGTACGATGTTCTCGTAGTATGATTGCAGTTGACATTTCACTTTGTTCACTTTGAGCAGGTTGAAAAAACAATTATGTTTCATGCTTCTTTTTCATATAGATTGGTGTTCTAGTATGACATAGCATATAAACATGTATTGGGTATTTCAAAATCCTAAATGTCTCTAAGAGACTGTTAACATCTCTGGTGCTGAGCTGTAAGCCAGAGTTTGAAAATCCGTGAAGAAGCAAAAAAAAATCTAAAGAACGTGTCGGGAGTTTATTCTAAACTAGAGCTTCATTGCATGTATGGCAAAAGATTGACGACAGTTTGCATCTTTTGGGCTATACTAAAATAAAGTGGTAGTATGCACGGCACAGTATTTATTTTCGTCATAATCACCTTGGCCCCAGAGCCTCAGTGGCTCTGTCTATTTAATGCAGAGGAAGATATGGGAGAAGTTAAATGATTAAAAGGAGACATAAAGAAGTGTTTGAGGCTATACTTCTGCTATCATTTGATGAGATCCTCATTAAATGTCAATCGTGTCTGTTCTTTCTATGTAATTAACTGGCGGCGATGTGTTTCTCAGTGCTTAGCGTGTATTGGCTGTGCTCCCCGCGGATGAGGCGGGGGATGAAAGGTGATTGGCCACAGTGTTGAAGGCAGAGGTGTGGGCTCTGTATCCATGCCAGGGAGGGAGGAAGGATGGAGGAAAAGGCGAAAGAAAGAAGGGATGATGATTTCCGTCCCTTTAAAGGGAGGAAATAGAATCCACAGATTTTTCTCGTCATCGTGATAAATTGTTTATCTGTGATCTTCCTTCTATCTTTTTGTTAATATTTACCTTGTGGATGGTGAAAATGCTAGTTCTGCATGTGTTCCCTTTGGAGACTGCAGGCATATTCAGGGTCTAAATGCTGGTATCTAATGCTTTTATGTGCTAGTGTGTATTTTACCTGTAAACACCATACATCCAACCGGCTAGTCTCCTTTCAGGGGCAACAGAGTAAACATTAAACACCCTTCAGTTGCATTTGCTGAAAATATGGATTTTCTTTTCATTTGTCTCCTTCCCTACACCTGTATGGGACAATTGGATACGTTGAAATTAAACAAAAAACTTTTTTCCCCGCATGATTCATTACATATTTTACTTAAACTATCAATTGTAAGTAATTCAGAGTAATTTTGTTTATAAAAAAAAATAACAAGTTTATCCCTACTTTCCAGTAGAGATGTAAGCGGTGGAGTAACACTACCGTAGTATCCCTAGACATTCTGCTCTTTGAATGACTCCTTGAGGAATATCAGGCTTTTCTCATTAAGACCAACTATTGGATTTCAGGGGTGATAAATGTCCACTGCAGCCTCATAGAGGTCAATGCTGCTTCAGCAGCAAGTGAACATCTGTCATATTTGAAAGGAAATGGGATTGCAAATGGGTCTCTTATGAACTGCATGGCCAAGCAGAGAAAATTTAGTGACTTCAGTCGGATTGGTTTAGCTTGCGTTTGAAAGAAGAGAAAATGCAACCACGTGTGGTCTTGCGTGGGCACGATCGTGTGGAAGGAGCAACCAACCATTACATTTGACTTGTCTAATGTTTATCACACTTGTGTTTTACAATGTTAAACCATTTTTGGTTGATAATGCAATATTAGAAACACAGACATTGAAGTGTAATTTTAGGATGTCAATAGAAAACGACATTACAGGCAGAAGGGCAGTGGTTGATGGGGAAACTGTGTCTTTGTCATTCCGTGACGATGTGTCTATGTCTAGATGCAGAGCTCACTCATCCGACATCTGCCCTCCCCGAGCCCCATCTCCTTTTACCTGTGACCTTCACCAGAGTGAAATGATCGGGGGGCAGTGGGTAGAGGGTACAGTGTAGATTGGGCTCTGCACAGTTACTATAATGAGAAAGTATCATTGAGAGTTTTTGGGGGTTGGAAGGATTTGAGTGTACCTACACACTTGAACCCATCACTCACTTTTGGCCAAAAGCAGAGGCACGGTGTGCTATTGCTGTGATTGTGTGTGTGTGTGTGTGTGTGTGTGTGTGAGTGTGTGTGACAGTTTGTGTGTTTATGTGGGCATGTACGCAACACACACACGGTTTTCTCCATGACTTATTAATGGGATGGTATTGGCTTTCCCATGTACTTAAGACTCAATCCCTCTCGCTCTCTCTTGCAGCCCAAGGGGCCAAATGCAGACTGGAGATACTCAGCTTCCCTGAGAGCAGGAGGTGTAATGCAGAGGTAAGCATCAGATTTTTCTCATTTCCTTTCTTGTCTTTTTTATTTTTTTATGGGTATTATATGTGTATATATATATACCACATGTAATACAGATAATATATATATATATATTTTTTAATCTGTATTACATGTGGTACTGATGTTGATCACATGCAGGTCTTCTATTTGTCACTCAATCCTTATTTAAATGACATATTTAGGAGCATCCACATGAATCTGTTCCAAATGATGTCGGAGATCAGAATCAGAATCAGAATATAATACTCATTTTGATAAAAATGCCAGGCGATTGTTTCAAAAAACGTTCTAACGTACATGAACGGAAATGATTACCATAATGATTTAGAAGATAATACATCTGAAATATGACATAGGTAACATAGGAACGGCTCTCTCAGTACTTACAGGCAGATGGAGAACAGACAGCGGGGAGGGGTGAGCAGAGAGGGCTCAGTGACTTTTTTATTTTTTTATGGGTATTATATGTGTATATATATATACCACATGTAATACAGATAATATATATATATATATTTTTTAATCTGTATTACATGTGGTACTGATGTTGATCACATGCAGGTCTTCTATTTGTCACTCAATCCTTATTTAAATGACATATTTAGGAGCATCCACATGAATCTGTTCCAAATGATGTCGGAGATCAGAATCAGAATCAGAATATAATACTCATTTTGATAAAAATGCCAGGCGATTGTTTCAAAAAACGTTCTAACGTACATGAACGGAAATGATGACCATAATGATTTAGAAGATAATACACCTGAAATATGACATAGGCAACATAGGAACGGCTCTCTCAGTGCTTACAGGCAGATGGAGAGCAGACAGCGGGGAGGGGTGAGCAGAGAGGGCTCAGTGAAGGATGAAGGGCAGGTAGTCAGGTGGACAGATGGCCTATCAGGGACACAGAGATTGTGGCATGACCATACCAGTGATCACACCCACAACACAGTGGGCTATTACCTGCTGTGAGATCAGATGGACACAATCAAATTAAGGGTCATGATAGAGAGAGGGCACCATAATTACATACAGTTCCTGGATTAATAATTTTGATTAAAAGTGTTGCGTTTAGTAACGCTACCATATAAAAAGACACACATACATTATGTTTCTATGTACACTGCAAGTCAGAGTGACAAGAGTGACCATGTGTCATTAATGGAACGGAGGGTTTCCTCATAATTACAGCAGATTAATAGGAGTTAATGTGGTAACATATTAAGCCCATGGTGTGTTTTAGGTTCACTATCCCCCCGATCCTATACCAAGCCTTACAGAATATCAATCTACATGACTTCCAATATACACTGACATAATCACCGCTTGGGTAAGCGATTTTGGTACTGCATCCAAACACCATGTAATGGCACTGGCCTATTTAATTTGATGTAATACACAACGTTTGAGGTTTATTAGGTTTAGGTTTATTTGCAACACAAATTGCGCTATTGGCTGAAAAAATAATCAGGAATCATGCGTTTAGAGTTGGTTGGAAAGGATGAGAGCATGAGGGAGGAGGACAGGCATTATCTGAAAAGTGTATCATCAACACAGTGCTTGCCATTAATATTTGATCAGTGTGATGATGCCGATGCTTAGCTGCACTTAAAATGGCCTCCGAGGCAGATCACTTTTCTTCTCTACACAGAACCACTGTACATAGAGATGTAGATTCATACATCCTTTACCTCTATTTTTTTTATAGTATTGATAAACTACAGACACTCTAATGTTATAAAATGATCTTTCTTAATTCCCGGGGTCTTACGATAACACATGAAAACCTAAGACTTTCAGTAGGTCAAATAATTATGATTATAAAAGTACTTAAAGAACATCAGTCACATGGACCGAAGAGACCTAGTTTATACTCTGGGACGTTTGTTAGTCAGGGCACTATTAGAGTGACATTTTAACGAATTAAATGAACCTGACTTCCCTCATTTTACTTGAATAAAATGAAGTCTAGGTTAAAAGGGGTTTTGATAAACACCCAGCGGTCTGAAGATAGCCATGGGTGCTAAAGCCAGATCACATAAAAAGGATAGAAAAAAGGATTTATGTGATTATCTCTATGATTGGATTTGGTGTTTTATGGTTAGGCTCTTATGTTTATGCAATTTGGGTAAACTGATGCTTTAATAGAGGCTCTGCCCCCCTTTCATCAAAAAGAAGTGACCCATTTTGAAATATAAAAAGTTTCATCTTGATCTTAACTAAAATTGTATTTTCCAAAATTGGAAGTGTACTGGTATCCCTCTTGTTTAAAGATAAGGCAGTGAGGGTGAGAGAGAAGTGTTGTTTATAACAGCATTTGTTTAGTGCTACGGAGATTGTGGAGTTTTTTTTCTGTAGAGTGGAGGAAATCTGACCGAGTGTGAAAATATTAGGACAGTCATCTGTAATCCATAATCCAGAGGATGTCAGGAAAATGTTGGGTCAATACTTTAATCCTAATCTGAATGTCACATTTTTGGCATTGGGATTTCTGCAACCTCTGCCCAACCCCAACCCTGCACATAAAAAAACGAGACTGTAGAGTAACTTCATCTGTGGTAGTTTATATTTTAGTCACATTAAATCAGAATATTACAAAATCCTTTTCTAATAACATGGCATACAATGTTCTGACTGTGCACCAATTTGTACCTGTGTCATAAGTGAATGTGTTTTTGTGTTTCAGCTCAGTGCACATGGAGGAGTCCTCAGTAATGCAAGGAGCCCAGGGTGTCCTGGTTCAGAACTGGCCCACTGCATCCAGTGCCGCTGGTAAGAATCATTCCAGCTACCGTAACAATCAGAACTAACTTAAACTTTTCCCATGGTCTCTGTAAAGAAGCAACTCGGAGAGTGCTGATTTGCACAAATGGGCATGGTACGTAAGGTCTAACATAGTGACAACCCTTACATTTAAGTTAATGGATCTTTGTGCAAAACAATTCACACAGCACAGCCTTATTTACCGACATCTCTACATTCCTCAAGAGCTTATCGAAACACCAAGACGGTCTTAAATGTAGGAAAAACTGATCTCTTTTGCCAGATCGCCCCAACCCACTCCTTCCCACTGCTGCAGGGAGAGGTAATGACGCGTCACGTAGGCGAAGATGGATATCTCTGCCCTCTGTTGCAGGAAGAAAGACAATACAGAGAGGAAGAGAAGCTGGGCAATAGTTGATTGGATTATCAGCAAGATGTTTACAGAGGAATAAGCCACTGATTGTCCACAGAGGACAAACATTAGAGAATACATTAGGGGAGAATCATAAAACATAATTACCACTCAACAAAGACCCGGATTAGTGACGAATGACACGGGCAACAACTGAAATGTTAACTCTTCACGTACAATCCCCCACGTAACATTGGCCATCGAGTGTATACATCTATGCGTTATCACCCATAATCTGCATTTCAATTCTAGCAGATTTGCAGCGATGCAATTATAATATTGCTCACATGCAGAGCAATATATGAAAGAACTAAGGCCCTCCAGCATTTTAGTTGCGACAGTTGAGAAATGGAGACACATTTAAAGTGTTATTAGAATAGATAGATCATAGAATGATCATTTGTTGTCAAGTTAGCTCATCGCTCGACAACCATTTGGTCTAACTTGAACAGTTTGTCCTTTTTTGCTGCATCATTGTTGTCAGGTACGCTGGAATACTGACAACGAGACACTTTCTTTATTTGCACATGCCGAGGAACAAAATGTTTTGGGCTTTTGTCAGGGTGGAAAATACTTCCCCTTCACAAGGCTTAATCAAAGCCCCCACAGGACCTCCGCCAAAGACGGTGCGAGATGACGCATCAGAGCAAGAACATTGAAGCAAAACCCCACTCGAAACGACAGCATACTCAGTGGTGACATGTAGACACGTCACATACATTTTCATGTGAATGTCATTGCATATGATGCCATGTGCCCTGTCCTAAACCAAGATTTCCGACCAAAGATGCGCGGTCTGGTCGCAGTGTCAGTGCCCTGCGTGCATTCAGGAGCGTGTCTCCTGGCTTTCCCCACCATGACAGGCAAGTGGGGTCCAAAACGATCAAGAGCGAAACAGGGACAGGGCTGGCCTGGTAGAGGGGAAATGATGGACGAGACGAGCGAAAGAGCCAGACAGCCATGTGTACATTGAGAAGACTTGAACACCGCAATTATGTTCGGAAGAAGAGGTGATTTGTTGTAATTAAGGCTGCAGAGACGGCCTGGCCAAGTGTCTTTTATAGACGGGAGGCGGTGGGCTGGGCAGGCAGACAACCCACACACCCACTCGTGTCTCTTGCTATCCACACGCACAGCCTCCTCAGCTCTGCCATCGATTTCTTGCCTCGGCTGAGGACTTGCAGCCTGCAGGCGCAGCATGAGAGGTGGAGAGACAGAGTGATGGAGAGATGGATAGCGAGAACAGACAGCAGTGGCGTGTTCAGGGTGGGTCAGTGGTAACGAGATCAGCTGGTGAGGATTTAGGGTGGTCTAATTACGCAATGGCGCTTCAAGAACAACACAACTGTGTACGCGCAAACCTTGCCTTACCCAGAGGGTCAGCTGCGACTTATTTATATTATTGCTCGCCAGGTTAAGAATGGACTATAGCTGAGGGCTATAGTAGCTTCAGCTTCAAATGTGCGTGCTGGATTAAGGAGGATTCTGGTTAAAGCATGCCAGATAATATGAAAACATACATTTATTGAAAAGCCCCCTTCCTGGTAGGCAAAATTGAGAAAGATTTGTCTCACGACTCTCACGATGATTTTGTTGATCATGTCTCAAAATGAGAGAAATTGGGATATTGATTCAATGTGACCTGTTACATCACTGTGAGTCATAGACTGCACTATTTATAGCTAAATTGTCTCGTTTGGTTGGCAGGCTGTGGTCCTTAGGTGGAGAACAGGATTATAAAGGACTTTGCCTTATAGAAGGATTTGTATCTCATGGGAACTGAACCATGGTGCTGTTTTGCCCACGGTCTATTTTTCGTCTCCAAGTGAGACGCAGAGTTACAGTCGTCAACGCCCCTGCCTCATCCTCTGTGATTTAAAGCGAGTGCGCCGGCATCAGTGTGTGTGTGTATCTAGTGTGCTTTGTACGCCCCTTGCCTATGTGTGTGTGCGTGTGTGTCTGTTTGGCTGTGATTACTAGTGTGTTTTGGCTGGCCGCTCTGTATTGTGCTGCTTCTGCTGGGACAGATGGCACAGGGCAGCCCACGCCCAGATTAACAGACCCACATTAATAAAACCAGGGCTCTGCTTGCTGTCACCCCCCCCCCCACACACACACACACACACACACACACACACTCCTCAGCCCTCTGTGTCCTAACCAAGAGCATATTCAGATAGAGCTGTTCTAAATTGCAACCATATCCTGCAGTTATGGGCAGAGAGAGACAGGAGTGGGGTGGGCAGTCCGCTTAACAGGAAGACAAAAAGGACAAATTAAGGACTCATAAGAATAATTAAGGGCAATGGGCATGGGAAGGTGTAACATTGATGGAGTTAGTTTGTGTTGGAGTGAGAATGAGTAAATGAGAGTGATTGAGTGTAGCACAGTGTGAAAAGGAAAGCGTGTATGCTGTATGAGGCTGCTGTTGCTAGGGGAGAGTGGTTAGACTAGAAAGAGAGAGAGAGAGAGAGAGAGAGGCGAGAGAGAAAGAGAGCTTGCAGCATTATTCTCCATCAGCACAAGCACTGGAGTCACCATGACTCCAATGTCCTACTGCTTCACTGGAGGATGCAGTTTCCACGGCAACCATTCACGGCCCCCTTGTGTTGAGAGGCGATGGCGAGAGGAGGGGCGGGAGGCTGTTCTCTACAGGGGAGTGCAAACATAAGGTGTGGGACAAAAGGAACAGGAGGAGAAGGTGAGGCGGAGCAGCGTGTCAAAGAATAAGTTGAGACTGTGCGCCTGGTGAAGGACAAGGGGAACCAGGAGGCTGGGGAGTGAAGGTGTTAAAGGTGGGTGGGTTGTGTTTGGTAAGTGGGAGTTGGAGGTAAGAGGTTTAAAGCAAGCAGCAAAGGAGTATGTAACGGCAGTAACGGAGCGACCTACATTCACATGGACGGTGGTGTATTGCAGAGGTAGATGCAGGCTTGCTGTTTCCTGTATCACCACAGATTGCAGACACGCACGCACGCACGCGCACGCACACGCACACTAAGGCAAATGCACAGAGCAGCAGAGAACGACCGATTCGGTTAGAGTTCGCAGTAGCCAACTGCAGCAGACACCTGTCAAGGCAGAAATAGGCTCAAGGGTGACGGCAAAAGGCCAAGTGAGGGAGAGACTGAAGAGTAGAGCAGTGATGACGAAAAAGACGCCAGGAAGACAAGACTGCAGAGGATCTGTGCTTTTGTTTTGAATGAACAGTGATTTCATTTACTTCCTGCATAATAATGTATGTGTTGGATAAACACATATAAAGGGGTAGTTTGAGGAGAGCGGGAGCCTGCATGTTAATTTATGGCTGCAGCTTTTCAGTTCAAGTGTGTGATGTGAAAAGATTTCAAAAGGGGTGAGGTAGAACAGTCTAAAAGCTGTCTTTGGACTTCTCACTGTTTCTGAATCCCTCCTCCCCATCTGTTTCTGTTTGCTTCCCCTTTGATGTCACTTCCTTTTTTGTATCCCCAACTTGTGCTCCACGAGTCTTTAAATATCTCGCCAGCTCTCTCCGTCTTTCACTCTCCGGAGAATAGATCGATATCACCTTTCCATTTCGATATTTTTTCCCATATCACCCACGCACAGGAACATACTGTACTCTGACAACACACAGATATCAACTCAAAACTCCCACACCAGCACTCTGTAGTACAGTATTATTTGGATTTGGATTTAATTTTGAATCCTTTCACTTTTGTTTACTTGGGCACACAACCTGCAACATGATCTGACTGCAAATAACAATGTGTTGCAGGTGGTAATGAATTACGCAGCTGTACGCTCAAAATGTATTCCACATTACCCATGAGCATTTTATTTGTTTAAGTAATATGATGTTTCGTTGACACCCAAAACAACCCCTCGTTCAAGAACCAGGTATCAAGTGAAAACATAGACACAGACGTAAGAATGATGGCGACGTCCCTTTTTGTCTTTATCAAAATGGACACACACTGCACAGCAAACTAACAGACCCATTTTCCATCTGGAAGAGGGGTGTGGTGCTGGCTGAGACTGTTATCCCTGACACACACACACATAAATTCCTCAAATGTCTGCGGTGTGAGAAGCAAACCAAATCCCACCTTTTAGTATATTTAAAATCCATTTTTCGATGTTTTCGGAGGTGAACGTCTTTTTTTCTTTTATGTCTGCATCATTACTCTTCCTGGCCCCATGTCTAGATTCCTCAAATGTCTGCGGTGTGAGAAGCAAACCAAATCCCACCTTTTAGTATATTTAAAATCCATTTTTCGATGTTTTCGGAGGTGAACGTCTTTTTTTCTTTTATGTCTGCATCATTACTCTTACTGGCCCCATGTCTTTCCTCCTCCTCCTCCTCCTCCTCCTCCTCCTCCTCCTCTTCCTCAGCCCGTTATGTAACGCTGCACTGCGTACCACTGCGCCTCTGCCAAACGGGCTAGACAAGTAGATGAATAAAGTAGATGGAGCAAAATTGAGCTTGGTTCCTTTAAGTGGCTGTGACCATCTTGAGCTGCACTTGAGTGCAAAGGGACATCCACACTTAAAGAGGATTTATGACCCCGGAGATCAAACTCGGGGGAAGGCGCAGGAAACAAGATGCAAAATTATTGTTTACAGGCACCTGTTTTGCCCTCTCATTTCATACGCAGATAGTTCTAATGCCATAGAGTTGTGGGAAACTGTTATCACTGTGACGCCACTGAACCATCCTTGTGTCTAATGTGCCTGGTAGTGATCAGTGAGGGACAAGCTGTTTAATCCCCAATCATATTAACGTTACCATAAACATTGATAGGCATGATTAAGATTGTTGTCAATAACTGGGAGGAGCTGGTGTTGGCCGACTGAGATTTTTCACGCTAGATTAGATTAAAGGTCAGAGGAAAGGATAGATGGAGAGAGAGGGGGGGGGCAAGAGAAGAGGGGGAGGCTGTGCAGGAGGAACAGAGCGGAGAGGGAGTTTTGCTCTGCAACAGCCTTCGACAAATCAGATGGAAGAAATGGCCGTGTTGAGATCGGTGGGTGAAGTGGCTCTGTATTGTGAAGGATGGGAGGGGGGCACCAATGAAATAAAATTTGGAAGTGACAGAACGTTCATCCTAGCCTAACTGACATTTGAGCTTAACACATGCGGAAGACACTATGCCCCACCATTTTCAGAGTCATTGACCCTTTTTTTAGAGATTTACTCCACCCTGCCTTACCCCACTCCATCCGTCTGCTCTCAGCATGACTCATCACTCTCGGGGATGATGTTTTGTTTATGAATGCAAGTTGGCACTGGTGTCCCGTCAAGTTCCCACATTGACTCGGACAGGTCATTTCTTAAAGGCAAGAGAGGGGATAATGCACTGTAAAGCATCACAGGCACTCCGGTATTCTGCATTTATGGTTCAGTGTTTTTGTGCACATTTTCCTCTGTTTCTTTTTTTTTCTTTTTTCCTCCTGTGAGATTATGGAATCAGGGTCATGTTTTTGCAGGCAGAGTCAAGTGGGGGAAGACTATTTTGCTTGTAAAAGAATGAGACTCTAGCTGTCTCTGTGCCTTCATGCGGAGAAGGCAGGGAGTGGATCGAGGCTCTCCTGTTCCAATCTTCTCAGTCCCTTTGTCAAATCTTGTCTTCACTATGCAGCTATGACAGCTGTGTTGTCGCAGTTGGTGAGAGCATGAGAACTTTTGGGGGAATAACGATGTGAAACAACTCAAAAACATGACCTTCCCCGATTTTTGTATGGTCATCCCAGTGTCCTGTTTTTAGATGTATCCGAGGGAATCGGACATGCTAAAAATGACATTTTCACACCAAGGGCTTGCAACTACCGATTACATCTGCCGTTGAATCATTTGCTCACAATTTTCAAAATGAATTTTGTGTTGCCTAAAAATGTGACAACAAACAGAACAAACAATACCTTTAAATATGTAAGATATAAAAAGTCTGAACTTATTTTGCCTAACCATTTCAGTTCGGTCCAGTGATATTCTGTGTTCAGGTTTATACAATTGGGGAAAAAATGGCAAAATATTTCATTGGAAAAGCAGGGTCCCAAGAATGTTTTGAAAAATTAAGTTGACGATCACATTTTCTTTTGTCTGCATTTAAGATGACAGGCAATTTTGTATCAAAGCTGCAACATGACGCTGAAACTGGAACAAACTGTCTCGTGGATATTTTTAAAAGAAAAGGCTGGTATTCTCTGCCCTGGGTACAACTTGAGGTCAGGCTCCCTCTTCCAGACACTGTTCCTTCTGGTTGGATGGATCCCTGCTCATTTAATCTCTCCTTTGGAAAGAACTAAGAAAGGAAGTCAGAGAAATGAAAGGCAAAGCAAATGGGTCATAGCTTTTAGGAAAGGCCACAAATGAAGGCAATTTTTGCTGGTAGCCTGTCTCTAAGATTATATATATACACACACACGCACGCGCACACACACCACGCATTGTCAAATTTGTTGTCTGTTAGTCGTAAAATCCTAACAAGCAGACAATGTTTAATATGTTAGTCGCATCTGTTTGAAGGAAATGAATAGCGAATAATAACCCATCGTGTTCCTCTTTTTTTTTTTTTTTCCAGTCGATGAAGGCGAGGTGTCCCCCCCAATGGGTGCCGGGGTAGACAGCAACAGTTGGCACTTTCGCTATGGCCCCGGTGGCCCTGGTGCACCCCCGCAGCACCTGAAGCCTGGCGAGGTACCCCCTGAAGCCTTCATCATCCCTGGCTCCCCCGCCATAATATCCATCCGACAGAACCAGGGAGGAGAGGATGACAAGAGTGATTTCATCACCTTTGGAAAGAAAGAGGAAGCCAAGAAGAAGAAAAAGAAGAAGAAGGAGAAGAAAGACAAGAAGGATAAGGGAAAGGATGACGGAGACGAGTAAAGAAGCTGCCAGAGAAAATAGCCAAGAAGTTAAGGGTGTTGTTAAAACAGAGGTACCAACCAAAGTCCACAGGGCAAAAAGAAAATCTGAAAACAATTATAGATCTTTCCAATTGTATGATTTATTCACACGTAATATTCTCAAGCTCTTTCTGTTGTGAACCTGGCCTTACCAAGATTTATTTACCTCGAGTTCCTTGCTGAGGTAAAGGATTGATCTTGCCTTGATAAACAAAAAAACTGATTGATTTTGCTCCAAGCCCCTATGTGCCTATACACCCCGAGTCAATTCATCCAGTCAGTCATCCTTTCTGGTGAGGAAGGACCATTCTTTGCCCTAATCTTGAATCTGTCTCCTTTAACCCGCTGGGCACGTTGGCACCTCTGTCTTACCCCCTCCCCAACTATGACGTGTAAACCATTTTCTCAGAGAGGAGACAAATACTTTGTACGAGAACAACAAAAAGCTCTGAAGGCAAAGAAGGACGACCTAGGAGATTGAGACAGATGTATGCGAATCCGGAGCTGGACACACACTACTTGTAAATACTTGTCACTGAAACTAAGGCTAACAGGACACTGCTGCAGATTCCTCTGGTGATTACCATCAGTGTTTCCTAAGATCTCAATGAAACCACATGCGCGCGCGCAAACACACACACACACACACCCAAACACACGCACACCCGCATGCTCAAACCTTCAAACATGCAAACACAAGAAGGCACACTTGGCCATGGCATCGTGGACACGAGAAGCACTTGGGAGGAGAAAAGTAAAAGGAAAAAAAAAAAAAGGCGAGAAAACAACTGTCATAGGACGATTGTGCTTAGAACGAGACACTGCAAGCTTTTTGCCCTGCACAGTCTCCCGAGGCAGTGTACGTGTGTAACGACTCTCGCGGGATGGAAGCAGCATCCTTCGAAATCACTCTGTACGCTTACTGCATCCGAAGGACACGGAGCTTCATTTCCAGCCAGCTACCCCAACTGAGGGAGGCAGAGAGCCCCGGGAGCTGGAGAGATGGGAAGTTACCTCACGTTCTCCCGGGGATCACAGAGGGGAGGGTCCAGCTGAGCTGGCTTTGTGACTGCGCTCACTCAGTCAGTGGACTCTGATGAAACCGAATACAGAATATAGGGGGGGGGGCCCCCCCCCCCCCCCCCCCCCGCTGCAGCAAAAGCCTAATGCTTTCTGCTTTGAATGTCTGGTAGCAACCAGTCCTTACCTGATACCTTGAGTTTACAATTGCTCACGTGCTTGCACTTGCCCGAAGTTGCCACGAGCCATCCTCTCCTCCCCCAGCTGCCTTTTCCCCACGGTCACCCATTCCACCAATTGCCTCTTCATCCGATGATGACGTTTGTGAACTTTATCTGTTTTCATTCACTCTCTCGTGAGATTCATCATGACATTCTCTGGTTTTGATCCTCCCACCATCATTTGAACAGCTTTTTGTGTGTCATGCCTAGCCCCATCTACCCTCAAACACTGCTCCCCACCCCGCTCTGACCCCCTACTCAGGATCGATTCCTGGGAAAAGCCTGCTCTGAACATTGTGGTGTGCTAAGAACAGCATGGAGTAATGTGGATGAGGCCTGGGGAAGCCCAGTCGGGGATGTACACCCTCCTGAACTCTTGTCAGATGTCTCTCTCAGTGCAAAACGGTTCAGTGCTTTTAACTTGTGAATATACTGTTAATTTCCTGTTTGTAGCAACTGATGAGAGGGGACCAGGTGGGATGAAGCAGATCCGAGGGGTGGAGGACTGGGACAAAGTGGGGACACAGGTGCTGTGGGCTGGCCCTGCCCCTCCATGTACAAGATAATAAAGTAGTTCTCCACATTGATTGGTTGTTTAGGATTGCTGAGTCACATATTAGATCTTATGTACGCTTTAAGTGTAAGCGTAGATTTGACATAGGTTGTCTCTACATTAGTAATTGAAACCCGATTAAAAAATATGGGCATCTAGGGATTCCCATCCCAAAGCTTTATCCCACCAATCCTCTCTCATGAGGTTCTGAAAATGTGGCACACACATGCCCCAAGACCCGCTTCTATTGGTTCCCCTCCCCTGCCTGTAACGTGTTGCCACGCCCCCCCCAAAGTTTTGCGGCTCAGTATGACATCACTCCATTAAATGGCTGCTGCATGTTCTGCTCTAAGGAAACACATACTATATAGAGAAATATATATATATAAATAGATAGATGGCTATGATTTTATTCTTTTGTATTAATCATGTTTCTTCATTATTCGCACAGGAGATATTTGTATGTACTTCCGTCTCTGCCCAACATCTACGTACTACAGTCTTCATGCTCCACAGATGTTGTATGGCATCCACTAAACCTCTTTAGATATTTGTAAATGCTATAGTGTGATACCTTTCAACGCAAGTTTGTTATTTTTCTTTTACTAACTATGATTTTTGCTCTTGAGAATAAGCAAAGCAAGAAAAGAAAAAGAAAAAAAATGTCTGTGTCTGGCTTCGACTTGACGATCTAACTAAAACTGTAATATTGTAACTGAAACATGTATGATCCTATGATGAGCTACCACTTCCCTTTCACTCTTAAAAAATAAAAAATAAAAAAAAAATACAGAAAAAAACAGTCCAGTGTAGAAAAAAAAAATGTGTATGTAGTATATTCTTGTGTTTAGTGAGCATCCATGCTGTCCTTCTTTCCCAATGTATGGTGAACTATGGTGGCACTGTGCTGTCCTGAATGGATCAGCCCAGATCAGTTGTAAACCCCTTTTTTTGTACACCTGCTCATCAATTGTAACAGTGAAGTAGTGAATTTCATTTATTTCATTTATTTTCAGACTTTTTTTTTTATTTGACCTAAATGGATACAGTGGTAATGTGTTTTGTTTATAAATCACTAATAAAGTTTTCTTTCTTAAAATACATTTGACATTTATTGACTTGGTGTGTGTGTGGTTGGCCTTCTGATTGGTCTCCCTCTTCTTTGAATGAATGGAATAATTGAAGTTGCGAACAAATTGACTGCTGATATTGAGTAAAAGAATGTTACATGTAAAGAATAGGTATTTTTTAGTTTTCATTCAAAAGTTGCAACATTTATGAGACTGTCTAATGCATCACTGGAAGATATTTACTGAAATATAACCTTATGTATTTAAAGCTTTAATTAGGAGCAGCATTTAACTTATTTTACAGAGGAGACGAATGTCGCCAGGAGAGTTTTGCATCCATGCAGAGTGGCTAAGAGCAACAAGGATTGCAATTCTTCACATCAGTGAGGTCAGGACGACGGACAATATATCTGCTGATCAGTAATCTTATCACTGCGCTGACAAGCAATCGTGAAGGCATATTGCCTGCAGGGATGAGATACACTGTTAAGAGTGGGCTGCCCAGCAATAGTGCTTATTTTTTCTCCCTGCTGAAAGCTTCCAGATGCAATATAATCTATTGGAGTGTCTAAGTAGATTTTCTGTGGTCCAGTGGGTGAGTTTGCAGAAAACAAAAGTAAACAGAGCAACATCAGTCATGCTGGCCTACATAATATGCAGCATTGCTAATCAATACTTTTATCCGGTCATCCGCTCAGATTGTCACCTCAATACTTTCCGAACGGGGAATTTAGAGTTCCACAAACCACAACGACAATCACGGCGTTGTATGACTTATCTATGGCTGAGAGATAATCAGACATGTCTGCATGTTTCTTGTGTCTTGAGAGTGATGTCACTCTTTAATACAGCAAGACAACAAACACTCGAGTGTATGTTTATTTTTTCATCCAGAGATGGCACAGAGCATTGACAGAGGTTCAAACAATTATTTGATAAACATTGCCTGTGGAAATATTACATCGAATTGTATTTTATTCTCTCTAAGAGTCAGTCATTTTATATGGTTGCAACCCATTTTGGAAATATTCTACCCGAAGAACAGACGCACTGTATTCAACTAACACAAGGATTTAAAAAAGGCCACATGAGGGTGTCTCCTTTTATATGACAAATAAAGTACGGCTGACTGAGTTCATGTTGCATTCCCACAAACGTGTATTTAATTGCATGCTGACTTTTAACTGGTCAGAACAACAAACATCACTTTTAATAAAAACGATGAACACCCACACATTAAAAATGCCTGTATTCCCATGAGTCTTTAGAAAATGCACTCTGGTCCACTCATTTGAGTTAAACAAACAAATTAACAAACAAGCACACCGACTCAGTGTGCAGAAACGTAGCCTGTAGGGTTTGGTCTGCAAAGCAGTGAATATCTGGCTAATGAATATAGATATATAGTGTATTATGGCTGGATGAAGAAAGCCGTACAAGCAGAGCGGCGGACCACTGTTCTCAATTACTTTATAAGCTGCCCAGGCCACAGAGAAGCGTTTACCAATTAGACATAGATTATGTACATACATTATAACACCTTATGCCATATTTTACTGTTCCTTTGCCTGCCTTATTTAGTTTTTACAATATGAAGTACACAAACAAAGAGAGGAAAACAAAAAGCTGAAACAAATATTGAACATAGACAACATCAATGGAAATCACAGTACAATATAACAGAACTGTGCATGTGTTTATCTTGGAGTGTGAGGAGGCGAGTGGTGTTGCACCTGCAGTGACATTGCAAAAATAAAAAATCACCCAGCTGATGAAGGCAAATGGAGTGACTCGGAGGCAACAATGGTGAAGGCAGAGAGATTAATGTGCACAATAATTTTGGCCTGAGGCAGTAAAAGCACATCACACTTTGGAGACTGCAAGTGTGAGCAGTTCATGGAACGGTGTGGTTTGCAAGCTAATTTATTTGTTTATGTCTGTCATGGTTATTGCAAATGGACCTAACTGCCCTACTGGTAGCCCAAAAAGAAATGACAGCCAAGTAAATATTTATTTAATGTGTTATGTTTAGTGCTCGTTTATGGTCTCTCTCTCTCTCTCTCTCTCTATCTATGTTTAAATGACTACTACGCAGGCTGCATCAGAAGCTGTAGCAATTTGCATGTGCATTTTGCATGTGCATTTTGCATGACTCTAATACCTCTGCCTGAGCGTCACTGTATTCGTTGGCAATAACCCATACTGCGAAAAATAGGGCAACACCTCAGCCAAATGAATGGAGAGCGGAACAGCATGACTTGTTAGACTACATGTACCATCATGCAGTTTGTGCAGGATTATCGTTCTGGTCACTGCTTGAAGTGTTACAGCGTAATGTATTTCAATTTACAGTGGAAACGTTTGATATTTCTAGAACCTTTCGACAGAGAATATCATGTACATGTTATTCAACCATAAAATGTGAAAGTCACAGTATGATGTCGGTGCACCGATTGTCTCGTCATCTCTTTTTGCAGTACTGATTCTACACAGCAGTGCTAAGCAAAAGGCGCCATCTCCTGGTAAAATTATCATAGCACAACTGACCACGAGAAAGAGAAAGCGGCCAGCTACAAAATCATTCATTTACTCAGACATGAATAAGGCATGCATTTGGTTGTGTATGAATCACATAAAATGTGCATATCTCTCATTTCATTTATAATTAGTCAGTAAACATATTGCATGCATTCAACACATTACCCTGACATTCAAATGAAAACTCGTGCTCAGGGGAGAGTATCTTGTGTTCCCGAGAAACCAAGCTATGGCTTATAATGTCATTATAATGAAGTTCATGGTTAAAATATTGAATGAAGCCCAAGGTGAAATTATAGCCTAACTAACGTTGTTTCAATTATTTGCACACAGAAACAGCAGACGGGAATGTGCTGGCAATGATTTGTCCTGCACAGGAAAAGGTATCTTTGAACGTTTCTTGTGCCCACGTCACTTTATGAACTCCCCAGGTTCCTCATATTCTCAAATGTTAAATGTACATAGAACCATAGATTGTAGATATGCACCTCAGTGTTGCTGTGCCAATCTTAAATGTAATCCAAAAATATAAAAGTGGCGCCTGGTTATTTAAATAGGCATTTAAATATTCCAACAGGTGTCACTAGGTGGCGGAAGTACATTAGGGTTAACATCCGGGTCGCGTGACGTAGTGGGTGCACCTGAACTTTGCTGTGGCTATTCCTTCACCGGCGTTTTCCCCTTAAACGCTTTTCAATGTGACTGTTCGGCGACATAGTGGAACGTTTTCTATGGAAACAATAAGGAAGACCGCCTCAGCACCTGAGCTGACTTTTAACCCTGTACACATTAGTAAGTTGACAACTTCATTATAGTAACCAACATGGCTGCCATCATGGTCACTCCTACAATTTACCGGTTGCTTAATGTGTTTGTTCTGTACGTCTCAAATGGAATCGTGGCTTGAGACATCTATTAAAGTCTGCAGTAAAAATGTAAATTCAACTGGTCGTGGTCCGTTTTTTAAGAGCCATCTCTAATGCAACAAACCTTCTGTAAACACGTTCTGTCAGTAAGTAGCCTAGCTAAGTAATATCATATTACTCTATACCTAGCGCTAAACGTAACACTGTTGGAACCATTTATAGTATTACCAATGTTGTCTGTGACAGTTTTCCCTTATTTATTCTTTGAACCGGAAACACTTAAAAAAAAAAAAGTTTAGTTCATTGCTTTGATAGTATATATTTTTTTCGATAAACAAGATGTCCATTTCAATTACTGCCTCTTTTTCCCAAGAACTGTGATTGTACTAGGACCATTGGTAGAGTTCCCCTCTGTGGGACAATAAATGGATATCTTATCTTAAAAGTCAACTTGTAATATATGTGTCTACCAAATCATATATATGTGAATTGAGAGTTTAAATGTATGGAACGAAGTCTGACGTCACCGGCGCCATCTTGTGTCCTGGTGTGTGACGTTTTTTTCGTATGGATGTAGCTACATGAAGTGATCCGCATGATTGAACCATCAATACTCTGGTAGCAGCAATTCTGCGGAATGAAGGGCTAAACAACTGAAGTGCAAATGGATGTTCTGGCCAAAATACTACTGACAACCGTATTCAATACTATGAAGCACTTCCGAAGAGATTCCTTCTCTGTTAACTCACCGGAAGAGCGAGCGCAGTGCGTCTCCCTGGCCGGGTTGCTTTCAAACAGTCAAAAACCTTCTACCTCAAAAGAGCCTCTCACACTAGACCCTATCTATAATCTCCGATGCGAATGTGTAGAATAGTGGAATTCTAAAGGCTATAACCTCGACGGAAAAAGACTCTTGCAGTAACATGCATGCTGAATATTCATACAAAAGCCATGCAAAATATGGTGTTTCCCTGAACCCTGACCTTCATTTGATATTTAACCACACTTATGATATTACAGGTGAGGCTGCCAACTTTCATTATATATTTTTAGAGTTCATTAGATATTTTCAAACTTTCGTTCAATACATTTAAGCCTTCATTCCATATATATTCAAACTTTCGTTCAATATATTTAAGCCTTCATTCCATATATATTCAAACTTTCGTTCAATATATTTAAGCCTTCATTCCATATATATTCAAACGTTCGTTCAATATATTTAAGCCTTCATTCCTTATATATTCAAACTTTCATTCAATATTACGGATTTTTTATTTAACCTTGATTTATCCAGATACGTTAATTGCTGTAAATTATAATATCAGTGCAAGTGTTGGTAATTGGATCATGTAAATGTTCATATATTGATGTTGTTTTCTGACTTTAGGTTTTCTTACTTCCATGAGAGAAAAGCTTTGCTTTGGGATTACTGTGGATTACTCTGAACACACCTGAAGTCACCTTTTTCAACTCATCCCCGAGAACTACTGCAGAGGTTAGTACGATGAATTTGTCTTTTTTGAATAGCTCCTTGATAATGCTGAAATGGAACACACATAACCCTCGTAGTAGTTTTGGCTCAATTGTAAATCTTTGACATTAAGAAGACAGTCTCCCTGTATTATTATTTGTTTGCTAATGGAGTTGATGGTACTATGTGGAGACCTGTTTCAATTTTGGCATTCCGACTGACTGAGGCTGGCATACAGCACCATTTTCCAACTTTTAAGTTTTGTGCAGTCTGAGGGATTTGTAGGTGAGCTGAACAAAGCCATTACCATGACAGGAAGGTTGAGCTGCTGGCAAGCTTGTTTTACTGAAGTTTTACTAAAATATATTGTCAGCTAAATTGTGCTTTTAACAAACATGACATTTAATACCAACTTTTTAAGAACATTTGTTCAATTTAGCTCTGTAACATTTGACTTTGTGATGCTAATGCTCAGTTTAGTAGGACAAGTCATGCAACTTTGAAAATGAAAACATATGCATGTGGAATCAAGAACTCTGTAGCCTGCGCCTGTTTTAGGCAACTCCTGTAGTTACAATTAATATTCCAAACTCAAAGTTCTAATTCACTCATTAGCAGCTGAGTAGCACTATGAGTAATCAAGGCATCAAAATATGTCAATGAAGAATGATCTGTGTGATATTTAGTAATACGTCTCTTATTTGACATATATATATATTTTTTTTGGGGGGGGGTGCCTTTTTTGTCTTCATTTAATAGGATAGGCTAGGCATGAATGTGACGAAAGAGAGTAGACACACAGTGTAAAATGGATTTGTGCCTGCAACTGTTGCCTTCATAGTTGGGGAAACCAGTGCTACCAAGTGAGTAACCTGGTTTTCAATTTTTATTGTCAAGTTTTGGTCCTCTACGCTCTCCATTGCCAGTGCAGCTATGCTGCAGGGTTCCAATGGTAGATTCGTAGGGCATCATATGGTTGATGACCTGCTGAGAAATTTGATCTCTTCATTATTCATTTATATGGAGAACATATAATGCTATCTGTAGCTGCCTTTCTTTAGTGCCTTAAACGTGGCCACTTATCACAACTATATCATTATGAGGTAGTATTTCTGTTGTAGAACAAGTCTTTTAACTTCATGAGATCGTGCTGTTGTCCCTGTCCATGGTCCTGAAAGCAACTAGAGCAACTGGAAACAACTTTTTATAAATTGGAGAGATTATCTGAAATGACTCAGCTACAACAACTTGTAATATCTTTATTCATATGTTTAACATATAGGGGGTAATTACCATCAACATTTTGAAATAAAAAATAAAATTACCAAATTATTGATTAATATTTAGCAGAACACATTGTAACACTTTACATTTTTTTTATGAATCCAAATCACAAAATTTGCACATTGCATGCTGCAGTGTTAACGTATATGAAGCAAATGATGTTATGAGGTTAGTTTAATAAACTGCAGGTGTAGTTCATTCGTGGTGTTGAAACATTCGTCATACAATGCTTTATTTATATGCAGATGTGATACATGAAAATGTGACACTTAAGTTTTAACTAATACTTACTAATACGTCTCTGCATCGATATATATGTACACATAACCCTGGTAATACGATTCTGAAATAAGCAGTTTTATTTTATTCGTGCATAGTCATTTACATAGTTGTTTTATATATGGCATACAGTACTAAAAATTGTGCTGCTTTGTTTGCAGGTGTAAAATGTGTAAAGAGACTCATGGTGCCGCTGTGGACTAGCACAACAGCAGCATCTACATCTCCACCCACTGTTACTGCATTACAATCAGTTGGCATTTTTCAGAAGAATCTCTTGTTTCCGCGACTAATATAGACCATGCACACTGTTTTAAAATATTGAACCCATTCGCTCTCCTTTGGACGTTCATCTTTTTTTAACGCAATGTTTTCGAGGATGGGAAAGGAGGGATTTTCAGCGCTTCGTCCGTTCTTCCGTTTAGCTTTGCTTATTTCAACGCTGAACCTCGTCCACGGAGACCTGAGTTATTCTGTGCCAGAAGAGATGAAGCTCCAGTCTGTTATTGGAAATATAGCGAAGGATTTGGGCATAGATCTGAGGACTTTATCATCCCGAAAGGCCCGGGTCGACATTGAAGGGACTCGTAAGCGGTACTGTGATATCAATCTGAATACCGGAGATTTGATCGCGGCGGAGAGAATTGACAGAGAGAGCCTTTGTGGCAAGAAACCATCTTGTGTTGTGAAAGTAGAGCTGCTGTTAGAAAATCCTTTGGAGCTTCATCGTGTGAGTCTTTTCATTCAAGATATCAACGACAACACGCCAAAATTCAAAAAACATTTGATTGAAATGGAGATAAGTGAGTCAGCGGACAAGGGTAACCGCTTCTCAATGGAGGAGGCCCATGACGCCGATATAGGTCAAAATTCGGTTCAAAGGTACAACCTACAAAAGAACGACTACTTTATTCTCGCTGTTGATAATAACAAGGTCGAACTTATATTAGAGAATACACTTGATCGAGAGAAACAAAAGGATATGAATTTGCTCCTCACAGCCCTAGACGGGGGCTCTCCTCAGAAATCAGGGACCGTAATCATACACGTCACTGTGCTGGATGCTAATGATAACGCCCCAGTGTTTAGCCAGACCGTTTATAAAGCCAGTCTGCCTGAAAACTCTCCTACTGATACCGTAGTGGTCACAGTAAGCGCGACTGACGCAGACGAGGGAGTTAATGGAGATGTGACTTATGACTTTGGTCACGTGTCTGATGACGATATCAATGTATTTTCTATTGATCCGAAAACAGGAGAAATTGCAGTATCCGGTTTGATTGACTTTGAAGTCACGAGTTCTTTTGAAATGAAAGTTGAAGCTAAAGATGGTTTAGGTTTAACATCCTACGCAAAAATTATAATTGACGTTACTGATATAAATGACAACGCCCCAGTGATATACCTGAAATCACTTTCCAACCCCATTCCTGAGAACGTGTCCCCTGGAACAGAGGTTGGCATAATTAACGTGCAGGACAGAGACTCTGAGACTAACAAACGAGTCCGCTGCTCCATTCAGCAAAATGTCCCTTTTAAGTTAGTTCATTCTATTAAAAACTATTATTCTCTGGTGACCACAGGTCAACTGGACCGTGAACTAGTGTCCGAGTATAATATTACAATCACTGCCACTGACGAGGGCTCTCCACCTCTGTCCTCCTCCAAAACCGTTCACTTGTCTTTGGCTGACATCAACGACAACCCACCCGTGTTTGAGGAACAGTCCTACAGCGCATATGTGACTGAAAATAACAAACCTGGCTCCACCTTATGTTCGGTTACTGCCAGAGACCCCGACTGGAGACAGAACGGTACCGTGATTTACTCTCTGTTAGCCGCTGAGGTGAACGGTGCCCCGGTGTCCTCCTATCTGTCCGTTAACGGAGACACGGGGGTGATCCACGCTGTGAGGGCCTTTGATTACGAGCAGTTCAGGAGCTTTAAAGTCCACGTGATGGCCAGAGACAACGGTTCTCCTCCGCTCAGCAGCAACGTGACCGTCAGTGTGTTCATATCTGACGTGAACGACAACTCTCCTCAGATACTGTACCCCGCCCCGGAGGGCAACTCCTTCATGACCGAGCTGGTCCCCAAAGCTGCACACGGAGGCTCTCTGGTGTCCAAAGTGATAGCGGTGGACGCGGACTCTGGACAGAACGCCTGGCTGTCCTATCATATAGTCACATCCACTGATCCGGGACTTTTCACTATTGGTGTCCACAGCGGAGAGATCAGGACACAGCGGGACATTTCGGAATCTGACAGCATGAGACAGAATCTTATTGTGGCGGTGAAAGATAACGGACAGCCCTCTCTCTCTGCCACCTGCTCCATGATTTTACTCATTTCTGACAACTTGGCTGAGGTGCCCGAGCTGAAGGACATTTCTTACGATGAGAAGAATTCCAAACTGACCTATTACCTGATCATCGCGCTGGTGTCTGTGTCCACCTTTTTCATGACTTTTATCATCATCATCCTGGGTGTGAGGTTTTGTCGCAGGAGAAAGCCCAGACTGTTGTTTGACGGAGCAGTCGCCATCCCCAGCGCGTATCTGCCTCCTAATTACGCGGATGTTGACGGCACGGGAACTTTACGCAGCACTTACAATTATGACGCCTACCTGACAACAGGTTCTAGGACCAGTGACTTTAAGTTCGTGACGTCGTACAATGACAACACGCTGCCTGCTGACCAGACTCTGAGGAAAAGTCCCTCTGACTTTGCTGATGTGTTTGGAGAATTGGAATCGTCTGTGGAGGTAGGACCTTTTCAAAGTAATTCAGTGGGGCACCTACGAAAGCTTTTTTGTTTAGTATAATTAAATTGTATCTGGCTTAAGTGTGTGTATATAATTGCGGAATGCATAAGTGGTTGTCTTGTAGAGAACAGTTTACTTATCAGAGAGAATTTTGACAGTTTTTGTTGGATAGTTTCTACATTACACCAGCATTTGATTGCGTAATTTTAACATGTTTCTTCAATACCACGACCGTGTGTACTTAGTGGCGATTGATGACACCCATACCCCTGTTTCTCCTTATGAATGTCACTTCTTGTTTGTTTTTTCCTTGTCTGAAATATTATTTTAAGTAATTTGCCTTTTATAGATCAATTCCGTGCAGTAATTTGAGCTATTTTCAGTTTGAACTATTTTTTAAAAAAGTTCTCCAACGAGACAGAGATCCTCGTCCACAGAAAACGTATAGTTACAAAAAACCCTTAAACAGTAAAGTATACTTATGACTGGAGATGTGAAGTATTTGCTTGAACATTGGAACCATTTGCGCAGCGTCACGCTGTAAAATATTTATATCAGAAATAAAAAAAATAGACTTGCAGTAAGCATCATAAATGATATTAACAAAATAAAGCCTGTTTGCAATATGATTAGAAACGGTTGAAGCCCAAAATGAGTATTTTTTTTAGTTTTGGATTCTATAAATAACCTTAATTTGCGAAATATGCCTGGCCATGATTCAAACGAAACGTTATATACCTTTTTTTGCGAAACTCCCTGTCCTATTTCAAAGTCTCTGTCCATGGTGCTGCAACACTCCAGAGGATCTCAGACAGCAAATGCAGGTGTCCTTTTTTCCGGACACACCATCCGAATTTAATAATTAAGTAAATTGATAACAGTGCTGGGCTTAGGTAGAACCCGACTTTCCAAGTGCATTGTTTCTATTTATGGCTAAAGCAGTTTTTATACAACTTATTGATCCTGTATTTAAGGTTTACTTGTAAGCCATGTCCTTCTGATAGTAATATATGTGTATCTGCAACAGTCTTCCCGTGCATTTAACCACCTTATGAACGCTAAAGCAAAAGTTACATTGTTTTGTGTTCTTAGGTTCAATATCTTAATGTAAGTGAGTTCAATCGTACTCTGGTGAAACACATCTAGAACCCAGTGCTAAGCCAGTTAGAAGTACTATTTCTTGGTTTTACTTGAACAACGAACCCATATAAAGAAGAGTGAATGTTTGCACCACCTGGTATGAAAATGTGCGACGTTTTTATGATATGATGTGAAGATAGAACATGACTGATGGTGTCGCTGTTGGCTTACAGAAAATTAGCACTGACCACTCCACCCACTACTACTGCACAGATATCGGGTTGAAGATTTTTTAGACTGGTTTCATTTCCGAGCAAATAGGACACGGCGGTCGGGTGTTACGTTATTGTATTTTTTTGGACACATTTTATGAAGTCGTTCTTTTTTTTACAAGCTGCGGACACTTTTTGGCAGGATGAGAGACAAAGGATTTTCTGCGCTTCCTCTGATCTGCTTCACTTCGTTTATTCTGACGCTGGACCTCGTTCATGGAGACCTGAGTTATTCTATCCTGGAAGAGATGAAACGAGGGTCTGTTATTGGAAATATAGCGAAGGATCTGGGTATTAATCTGGGCACCTTCTCTTCCCGAAAGGCCCGCGTGGATTTTGAGGGGACACAAAGGAGGTACTGCGACATGGATCTGAATACAGGGGATTTAATCACGTCCGAGAGAATGGACAGAGAAAGCCTTTGTGGCAAGAAACCATCGTGTGTGTTAATAGTTGACGTCGTTTTAGAAAATCCTTTAGAGCTTCATCGTACAAGTATCCATATCAAAGATGCAAACGATAATTCTCCAAAATTCCGGGAACATTTGATTGAAATGGAGATAAGTGAGTCAGCCGAGAAGGGCAACCGCTTCTCAATCGAGGAAGCCCATGATGCAGATATAGGTCAACATTCAGTTCAAAGGTACAACCTAGAACAAAACGACTACTTCATTCTTGCTGTTGATAGTAACAAGGTCGAACTTGTATTAGAGAATAAACTTGATCGAGAGAAACAAAAGGAAATTCATTTGCGTCTCACAGCCCTAGACGGGGGCTCTCCTCAGAAATCAGGCACCGTAGTCATACACGTCACTGTGCTGGATGCTAATGATAACGCCCCAGTGTTTAGCCAGGCCGTTTATAAAGCCAGTCTGCCCGAAAACTCTCCTCCTGATACCGTAGTGATCAATGTCAGTGCTACTGACGCAGATGAGGGAGTGAATGGAGATGTGACATATCAATTTGGTCATGTGTCTGATGATGATATTAATGTATTTTCAATCGATCCTAAAACGGGTAAAATCACAGTATCCGGATTGATTGACTTTGAAGAAAATAATTCCTTTGAAATAAGAGTGCAAGCTAAGGATGGTTTAGGTTTAACATCATACGCTAAAGTTATAATAGATGTGACTGATATAAATGACAACGCCCCTGTGATATACCTAAAATCACTGACTAATCCCATACCTGAGAACGTTTCACCCGGTACAGAGGTTGGCATTATTAACGTGCAGGACAGAGACTCTGAGACTAACAAACAGGTCCGCTGCTCCATTCAGCAAAATGTCCCTTTTAAGTTAGTTCCTTCTATTAAAAACTATTATTCTCTAGTGACCACAGGTCAACTGGACCGCGAACTAGTGTCCGATTATAATATTACAATCACTGCCACTGACGAGGGCTCTCCACCTCTGTCCTCCTCCAAAACCGTTCACTTGTCTTTGGCTGACATCAACGACAACCCACCCGTGTTTGAGGAACAGTCCTACAGCGCATATGTGACCGAAAATAACAAACCTGGCTCCACTTTATGTTCCGTTACTGCCCGAGACCCCGACTGGAGACAGAACGGTACCGTGATTTACTCTCTGTTAGCCGCTGAGGTGAACGGTGCCCCGGTGTCCTCCTATCTGTCCGTTAACGGAGACACGGGGGTGATCCACGCTGTGAGGGCCTTTGATTACGAGCAGTTCAGGAGCTTTAAAGTCCACGTGATGGCCAGAGACAACGGTTCTCCTCCGCTCAGCAGCAACGTGACCGTCAGTGTGTTCATATCTGACGTGAACGACAACTCTCCTCAGATACTGTACCCCGCCCCGGAGGGCAACTCCTTCATGACCGAGCTGGTCCCCAAAGCTGCACACGGAGGCTCTCTGGTGTCCAAAGTGATAGCGGTGGACGCGGACTCTGGACAGAACGCCTGGCTGTCCTATCATATAGTCACATCCACTGATCCGGGACTTTTCACTATTGGTGTCCACAGCGGAGAGATCAGGACACAGCGGGACATTTCGGAATCTGACAGCATGAGACAGAATCTTATTGTGGCGGTGAAAGATAACGGACAGCCCTCTCTCTCTGCCACCTGCTCCATGATTTTACTCATTTCTGACAACTTGGCTGAGGTGCCCGAGCTGAAGGACATTTCTTACGATGAGAAGAATTCCAAACTGACCTATTACCTGATCATCGCGCTGGTGTCTGTGTCCACCTTTTTCATGACTTTTATCATCATCATCCTGGGTGTGAGGTTTTGTCGCAGGAGCAAGCCCAGACTGTTGTTTGACGGAGCAGTCGCCATCCCCAGCGCGTATCTGCCTCCTAATTACGCGGATGTTGACGGCACGGGAACTTTACGCAGCACTTACAATTATGACGCCTACCTGACAACAGGTTCTAGGACCAGTGACTTTAAGTTCGTGACGTCGTACAATGACAACACGCTGCCTGCTGACCAGACTCTGAGGAAAAGTCCCTCTGACTTTGCTGATGTGTTTGGAGAATTGGAAACGTCTGTGGAGGTAGGAACCATTTAAAGTGGTTCGTACACTTAAAGCGTGTTTGTTGAGTATTCTTAATGTCTGTCCAGCTTCAGTTTGTGTTTAAAGTTGATTTGATACGCGGATGTCTAGTTGTAGCGAACGGTTAACTAACGAGAGAGAATTTTGCCCGTTTTTATTTTTAAGTGTGTGAATTATTCCAGCTAAAATTATGATGCCTTCCTGACAACCAACTGCTGACCAGTCTTTGAGATAAAGTGCCTCAGTGATTTGGAGATGGTTACGTTTATCCAGTATTTTTTGGCTTGTTGGGTTACATTTATATATATTTTTGTATTGATAGATATTCCTATATTCTGATCCTCTGAGTTCAAGTTTGGATTTTGTGTCCAAAAGAAGAAAATAAATCACTTTGTTCAGCTACTAAAGCTTTCATATACGCTGCTTTTTGTGACAGGTGTTTATTTTATTGTATTGAACTGCTGCTGTCGTACTTGGATTATGTGGCATATTCAACATGATGAAAACGAGAAAGAGACCACTTGACTTAAAGTACATACTGATTAACATGAATTTACCTTTTACTATTTAATCTCTACTTTAGAATTTGGTATAATGTTTTTTGAAAAATGCAAACATTGTTGTATCCCGAAGAAAAAATGGCAAAAATATAATCCAGGCTGGGACTGATTCAACCACTTAACACTGATTAGCAAGTTAGTTTGCACAAATGCTTACATTTCAATACATGCCCGTCTTGTCATAGTGTGTGCTCTCGATGGAGAAAGTACGCATCGCATTGGCCTGGATGATGGGTTTACGGATACATTATCTGTTTATATTGTTCTGGCCGTGCAGGGGGAAAAAAGACTGGTGATTGGCAGGTTTAAATTTGTTTTTTTGCCGTTTTCATTTTTTTGTTATTGTTAATATTTTCTTTCCATGCGAATGACACTCAGCTTTTGCAATACACTTGAAATACTATTATTTTACTAAAAGAATCACGTCTTGTTCTTTTTCCTTTCGTCGACTGGTGTTCACGCAACATGAAACTGACAAGAAAGCGGTCTACTCCTATCTGTTTAACATGCAGAGATTAAATTCGACTCAAAGTGTCGCTGTTCACCAGCAGAGGAAATACACTCCCACCCCTTCCGAATGCTTTGTGTCAAATGACACCCTTGGATTGTTCCTCGTTATGCTTCAAATATGCCCTTTGCAAGTGCAATTGATGCGTGGTTATTGTGAAGTCAGCTGGACGCTACCCTGGATCTTCTAGGAATAATCAACACGATTAATCTTTTTGGAGTTTGTCCCCTCTTTCTTTGCGCAGAATGGCAAACAATGGACGCCTGATTTACAGCGTTGCTGTCTTGCTTCACTCGTTTCACATCGGTAACGGAGACGTGAGCTATTCTATTCCCGAGGAAATGAAACCTGGATCTGTCATAGGAAACCTAGCGAAGGACCTCGGGCTCAACGTGGGGAAATTTTCAGCTCGAAAGGCCCGCATTGACAACGAGCTGAATCGAGAGCGGTACTGTGACATAAATCTCAACACTGGCGATTTGATCGTAGCTGAAAAAATTGACCGAGAGGCGCTTTGCGGTGAAAAGGCTTCGTGTTTGATTGCGTTTGATCTGATCTTAGAGTCCCCGCTGGAGTCCCATCGCATCTCGCTGCAAATACATGATATCAACGATAATACACCTGTTTTTGCTAAAGATGATATCAAAATAGAAATAAATGAGTTGGCAGTTAAGGGATCACGTTACCGTGTTTTGGAAGCTCACGATCTAGACATCGGGCAAAACGCAGTTCAGAATTATGCATTGCAGTCCAACACTTATTTAGTGCTTAAGGTTCAGTCGAAATCGGATGGAGGTAAATTTGCCGAACTGGTATTGAATAAAGAGTTAGACCGCGAAGAACAGCAGGAAATCAAATTACTGCTCACTGCTCTAGATGACGGAACTCCTCAAAGAACTGGCACTGCAACTGTGCATGTCACCGTCCTTGATGCTAATGATAACGCCCCAGTGTTTAGCCGGGCCGTGTATGAAGCTATTCTTCCTGAAAATTCTCCTCTAGACACTGTAGTAGTGAAAGTGTCTGCAACTGATGCAGATGAAGGTCTCAATGGGGAGGTGAGTTATGAATTAAGTCGTATTTCAGAAAATGGCCGAAGACTATTTGCTTTAAATCACACCACAGGAGAAATAAAAGTAATAGGGTCTTTGGATTTCGAGAAAGAGTCCGTGTATGAAATGCGCATAGACGCCAAGGATGGATATGGCCTCACTTCGGATTCCAAAGTAATAATTGAAATTTCTGATGTTAATGACAATCCACCTGAAATCAATCTAAAATCACTCAGTAACCCCATACCTGAAAACCTGTCACCCGGTACAGAGGTTGGCATCATTAACGTGCAGGACAGAGACTCTGAGACTAACAAACAGGTCCGCTGCTCCATTCAGCAAAATGTCCCTTTTAAGTTAGTTCCTTCTATTAAAAACTATTATTCTCTGGTGACCACAGGTCAACTGGACCGTGAACTAGTGTCCGATTATAACATTACAATCACTGCCACTGACGAAGGCTCTCCACCTCTGTCCTCCTCCAAAACCGTTCACTTGTCTGTGGCTGACATCAACGACAACCCACCCGTGTTTGAGGAACAGTCCTACAGCGCATTCGTGACTGAAAATAACAAACCTGGCTCCACCTTATGTTCGGTTACTGCCAGAGACCCCGACTGGAGACAGAACGGTACCGTGATTTACTCTCTGTTAGCCGCTGAGGTGAACGGTGCCCCGGTGTCCTCCTATCTGTCCGTTAACGGAGACACGGGGGTGATCCACGCTGTGAGGGCCTTTGATTACGAGCAGTTCAGGAGCTTTAAAGTCCACGTGATGGCCAGAGACAACGGTTCTCCTCCGCTCAGCAGCAACGTGACCGTCAGTATGTTCATATCTGACGTGAACGACAACTCTCCTCAGATACTGTACCCCGCCCCGGAGGGCAACTCCTTCATGACCGAGCTGGTCCCCAAAGCTGCACACGGAGGCTCTCTGGTGTCCAAAGTGATAGCGGTGGACGCGGACTCTGGACAGAACGCCTGGCTGTCCTATCATATAGTCACATCCACTGATCCGGGACTTTTCACTATTGGTGTCCACAGCGGAGAGATCAGGACACAGCGGGACATTTCGGAATCTGACAGCATGAGACAGAATCTTATTGTGGCGGTGAAAGATAACGGACAGCCCTCTCTCTCTGCCACCTGCTCCATGATTTTACTCATTTCTGACAACTTGGCTGAGGTGCCCGAGCTGAAGGACATTTCTTACGATGAGAAGAATTCCAAACTGACCTATTACCTGATCATCGCGCTGGTGTCTGTGTCCACCTTTTTCATGACTTTTATCATCATCATCCTGGGTGTGAGGTTTTGTCGCAGGAGAAAGCCCAGACTGTTGTTTGACGGAGCAGTCGCCATCCCCAGCGCGTATCTCCCTCCTAATTACGCGGATGTTGACGGCACAGGAACTTTGCGCAGCACTTACAATTATGACGCCTACCTGACAACAGGTTCTAGGACCAGTGACTTTAAGTTCGTGACGTCGTACAATGACAACACGCTGCCTGCTGACCAGACTCTGAGGAAAAGTCCCTCTGACTTTGCTGATGTGTTTGGAGACTTGGAGGCCTCTGTTGAGGTAGGCGCTAATAAAATGATTTCATTAGTCGATAGAGATGTCTTTGTTATGCAGTGTGTCTAGCTGTTAACGGCTACGCTCGTATTTTTTTCTGTGTAAAACTGACCGTGCAGTGCTTGAAGCTTATAAGAATTCATACCCAACAACTTAGTCAAAATGTGCAAATATATATTTATTTCAACTCGGTACTTTGAGGTAAAGCAGGCGACCGGTGATTTGGTTATTTTTCATTCTTCTGGTACAGCCCATGAATAAGATCTGAGGTCTAAGAGTTGGTCTTATTTTTTCAAAAGGGATTACATAAGCTTAGCCTAAAATACAGGACTCTGCCACTATTAAATTGTATGTTGTTGAGATTTCAGCCCTGTTGAATCTCAAAATATCTGTCCATGGTGCTGAAGCTATCCTCCTCAATATTTTTTCCCCCGTGCTCCTGCAACTAAAAGCCACAAGAATAAGTAACAATTTAAAATCCTTATGCTGATTTTTTTAATTGGCTATTGCCAAAGCTCTGAATATTAAGCTTTCACACACAAATACATTTTCCAGCATTGGTGCATATTCCATTGTGTTTGTTAGATGTTTGTCCACTTTAACTTTCCTTAGCTCTTAAAGCATATGCATCGTTAACGTGTTTTGCTCATATACCATGTATAAAAACAAGAATAGATGTAAAGATAAACAATGTATCTGTTCTCTTTTTGTGACTATATGAGGGCCACAAACAAAATGCTATTGCAATTTGATTTGAACTGGGTTGGGCAACACCCAAGATAAGCTACAATTAATATTTCACAATTGTGTTAGTATTGAATTACTTGGACTAAACATACTTGTGTACCCATCTTGTTTATTGACAAATATAAATGTTCACATTTAGTAGCGAGTGGCTTAGTTTCTCCTTGCAGTTTTGTTGAAACCCCAAGACTTTACTTTATTTTTATTTTATTTTTTAACGGAATTTTCCATCCTTTCTGTTGCATTACCAACCAACAGTAATGTGTAAGAAGTGTTAATATTGACAATGTAAAACATAAAAACTTGTTTATTGACAAATATAAATGTTCACATTTAGTAGCGAGTGGCTTAGTTTCTCCTTGCAGTTTTGTTGAAACCCCAAGACTTTACTTTATTTTTATTTTATTTTTTAACGGAATTTTCCATCCTTTCTGTTGCATTACCAACCAACAGTAATTTGTAAGAAGTGTTAATATTGACAATGTAAAACATAAAAAGTAACTCAAGGTGTCGCTGTTGGCTGACAGAAAATGAACAAACGCCCCCCCCCCCCTCTACTACATGGAAGTCAGTTGTAATTTTCCAGAGACCTGAAACCCAGTATGTTTTCTCGTGTTTAACCGTGGCTTTGCCTGCTGGAATACTTACTCTTTTTCCATATATTTTGTTTTGTCCGCTGGATATTAAGACCTAAAGGCTACGGAAACGTTTTGCTTGAGTATGGGAGACAAAGGATTTTCAGTGGTTCGTCTGATCGTGTGTTTCGCTTCATTTATTCTCGCGCTGGACGTCGTTCATGGGGACCTGAGTTATTCTATTCCAGAAGAGATGAAACGAGGCTCTGTTATTGGAAATATAGCTAAAGATCTTGGTATCGATGTTAGGACCTTATCCTCCCGACAAACCCGTGTTGATTTTGGCGGCAGTCGGAAAAGGTACTGTGATATCAATCTAAACACCGGAGAATTGATCATATCAGAGAGAATTGACCGGGAGAGCCTTTGTGGAAAGAAACCATCGTGTGTGGTGAAAGTAGAATTTGTGTTAGAAAATCCTTTGGAGCTTCATGGCGTCAGTCTTCATATTCAAGATGTAAATGACAACTCCCCACAATTTAACGAACATTTGATTGAAATGGATATCAGCGAGTCGGCAGACAAGGGTAACCGCTTCTCAATGGAGGAGGCCCATGACGCCGATATAGGTCAAAATTCGGTTCAAAGGTACAACCTACAAAAGAACGACTACTTTGTTCTCGCTGTTGATAGTAACAAGGTCGAACTTGTATTAGAGAATACACTTGATCGAGAGAAACAAAGGGAGATTAATTTGCTCCTCACAGCTATAGATGGTGGATCTCCTCAGAAATCAGGCACCGTAGTCATACACGTCACTGTGCTGGATGCTAATGATAACGCCCCAGTGTTTAGCCAGGCCGTTTATAAAGCCAGTCTGCCTGAAAACTCTCCTCCTGATACCGTGGTGATCAATGTCAGTGCTACTGACGCAGATGAGGGCGTGAATGGAGATGTGACATATCAGTTTGGACACGTGTCTGAAGACGATGTAAATGTGTTTTCCATCGATCCTAAAACGGCTGAAATAATATTAACTGGCGTAATTGACTTTGAAGAAAGGGGTTCGTTTGAAATACGAGTCAAAGCTAAAGATGGTTTAGGACTTACGTCATATGCTAAAGTTATGATAGACATTACTGATGTAAATGATAATGCTCCAGTTATTTACTTGAAATCACTAACTAATCCCATACCTGAGAACGTATCACCTGGTTCAGAGGTTGGCATCATTAACGTGCAGGATAGAGACTCTGAGACCAACGGACAGGTCCGCTGCTCCATTCAGCAAAATGTCCCTTTTAAGTTAGTTCCTTCTATTAAAAACTATTATTCTCTGGTGACCACAGGTCAACTGGACCGCGAACTAGTGTCCGATTATAATATTACAATCACTGCCACTGACGAGGGCTCTCCACCTCTGTCCTCATCCAAAACCGTTCACTTGTCTGTAGCTGACATCAACGACAACCCACCCGTGTTTGAGGAACAGTCCTACAGCGCATATGTGACTGAAAATAACAAACCTGGCTCCACTTTATGTTCCGTTACTGCCAGAGACCCCGACTGGAGACAGAACGGTACCGTGATTTACTCTCTGTTAGCCGCTGAGGTGAACGGTGCCCCGGTGTCCTCCTATCTGTCCGTTAACGGAGACACGGGGGTGATCCACGCTGTGAGGGCCTTTGATTACGAGCAGTTCAGGAGCTTTAAAGTCCACGTGATGGCCAGAGACAACGGTTCTCCTCCGCTCAGCAGCAACGTGACCGTCAGTGTGTTCATATCTGACGTGAACGACAACTCTCCTCAGATACTGTACCCCGCCCCGGAGGGCAACTCCTTCATGACCGAGCTGGTCCCCAAAGCTGCACACGGAGGCTCTCTGGTGTCCAAAGTGATAGCGGTGGACGCGGACTCTGGACAGAACGCCTGGCTGTCCTATCATATAGTCACATCCACTGATCCGGGACTTTTCACTATTGGTGTCCACAGCGGAGAGATCAGGACACAGCGGGACATTTCGGAATCTGACAGCATGAGACAGAATCTTATTGTGGCGGTGAAAGATAACGGACAGCCCTCTCTCTCTGCCACCTGCTCCATGATTTTACTCATTTCTGACAACTTGGCTGAGGTGCCCGAGCTGAAGGACATTTCTTACGATGAGAAGAATTCCAAACTGACCTATTACCTGATCATCGCGCTGGTGTCTGTGTCCACCTTTTTCATGACTTTTATCATCATCATCCTGGGTGTGAGGTTTTGTCGCAGGAGAAAGCCCAGACTGTTGTTTGACGGAGCAGTCGCCATCCCCAGCGCGTATCTGCCTCCTAATTACGCGGATGTTGACGGCACGGGAACTTTACGCAGCACTTACAATTATGACGCCTACCTGACAACAGGTTCTAGGACCAGTGACTTTAAGTTCGTGACGTCTTACAATGACAACCACTGCCTGCTGACCAGACTCTGAGGAAAAGTCCCTCTGACTTTGCAGATGTGTTTGGCCCTTCAGAGATGTCTGCTGAGGTAGGCCATGTACAAATCGGCTAATTGCTCAATCATGCCCTTGAATTACCCTTTGTTTTCAATGCTTTAATAATTATCACCATGTGCATCAACCATTGTAACATGTTTTACCTTACTTGTTTTGCTTTTATATCGAATTTACAATTACTATTTTTGACACAAGTATAATTATATGTATTCATTCATTCGTATAAGAAGGACCATTTTCCACTGGTTAGTCGTTAATTGCTGCTTCTGCAAAGAAAGCCTTTAAGTTAGATATTTAAACACATTGTTTTTAGCCATTTCTGCTGCCAGTCATTTCACCCACGTAATTTATAAACAAATGAAGGTTTTCAGGGGAACCGTGACTATAATCTTTCTCGTGCATTGATCATTTGCATTTGTGTTATTCTTTTTTTCATCACATTTTAGTCTAAATAAGAACAGATATAAGATTTAACTGGCATAAAATGTAATTATTTTGCAGAAAGGCAACTTTAGCAATCATGTTTGCTGGAGCAGCAAATAAAGTGTTGCACCATATGTTTTAGGATGTTTCAAAACACTGTTGGAATTCGGCAAACAACCCTCTTTCGATTTGCTTATGATAACAAATAATCTTTTCACCCATAACTATCTAAGTCTCTCATTATATCATGACTTTATCACATAGCTACCACATTCTCCATGCCTCCTAGCTTTTATACCTGAATATATTTTTTTATTATTGATTAAGAATATGTGAAAAATAATCTCTTCTTTCACATCAAGTAAATCTGAGTAGACCAACATATATTGAAGGTCTAAGCGGATTTTAGCCGTTGTGTATTTATAAAAGATGCATTACACTCAATCCTTCACGTGTAAGGCCAGTGCTAGGGTTTCTATTTTCACGGATCAATGCTTGTCTTTAATACATTATGGACAGAACTGTTAAAATGTGAATGCTGTGTCCTCCCCGTCTAAACTCTGTCCATGGTGCTGAATGGTCCTTTGTCAATGCGCCATTAAAAACAACCTGACCACATATAATTATACTATTGCATTGTCTCGTATGGCAGCGTATGTGGCTTCGGACGCCGTACTGGTGCTTATTCATTTGTAATATTGCAAATAAACTCGGGGCGTCGCTGCTGACCTGCGCATATGAGATTCATTTCTCCACCCACAGCCAGTAGAGTAATCCAAGCATTGAAACAGCGGCTGCCATTGTTGTGGGGGATAAGTATCCTAATTTTACCATAGCGCTGTAGTTTCATCGGTGACATTTAAGATTGTCGCGTCAATATCCTCCTGAGTTAATAATGGACCACAAAGAGAACTCGCTGCGTTTTGTCTGGGTATTTGCCTTTTTTGTCCACATTATCGCTGCAGACCTCAGCTATTCGGTTCCGGAGGAGATGAGGCCCGGATCCATTGTTGGAAACATTGCCAAGGACCTCGGGCTGGATATCCGCAAACTGTTCACTCGAAAAGGCCGTATTGATACAGGGGAAAACGACCAGCATTACTGCGATGTTGATCTAAAAACTGGGGATTTCGTCATCAGAGAAAGGATTGACAGGGAGGAACTCTGCGGGGAGAAGGTTTCGTGCATGCTTAAATTCGAATTGGTCCTAGAAAGCCCGTTGGAGCTGCACCGCATTTCACTACTGATCCAGGATGTAAACGATAATGCACCAATATTTCCAAAGGATGCATTCAAGTTGGAAATACGAGAATCAGCAGTTAAAGGAGCTCAATACCGTGTCAACGAAGCGCATGACTCAGACATCGGACAAAATACGGTCAAACACTACAGTTTACAAAAGAATGAACATTTTATTTTATCTGTTCGAGACGACCCTGATGGATCCAAGAGCGTCGAGTTGGTCTTAGACAAAGAGCTAGATCGTGAAAAGGAGCACAATTTAAATTTTATGCTGATTGCAGTTGATGGTGGCAGTCCACAGAGATCAGGAACTGCCAGTATACATGTGACCGTGTTGGATGCTAATGATAACGCACCGCTGTTTGAGCAGGCTCTTTACACAGCCAGCCTACCCGAAAACGCTTCTTTTGGTACCGTTGTTGTTTCAGTAAGTGCCAGCGATGCAGATGAAGGTATAAATGGGGAGGTAACGTATGAATTTAGTCGTATTTCAGAAAGGGCGAAAAAGATATTTTCCCTTGACGGCAAAACTGGAGATATAAAAGTCATAGGACCACTTGATTTTGAGAGTAATTCTAAATATGAAATGCGCATCGATGCCAAAGATGGTTATGGACTTTCATCAGACTCCAGGGTCGTCATTGATATTACTGATGTCAATGATAATGCACCACTGATATTTATGAAATCCCTGATGGACCTCATACCTGAGAACGTGTCACCCGGTTCAGAGGTTGGCATCATTAACGTGCAGGATAGAGACTCTGAGACCAATGGACAGGTCCGCTGCTCCATTCAGCAAATTGTCCCTTTTAAGTTAGTTCCTTCTATTAAAAACTATTATTCTCTGGTGACCACAGGTCAACTGGACCGTGAACTAGTGTCCGAGTATAATATTACAATCACTGCCACTGACGAGGGTTCTCCACCTCTGTCCTCCTCCAAAACCGTTCACTTGTCTTTGGCTGACATCAACGACAACCCACCCATGTTTGAGGAACAGTCCTACAGCGCATTCGTGACTGAAAATAACAAACCTGGCTCCACCTTATGTTCGGTTACTGCCAGAGACCCCGACTGGAGACAGAACGGTACCGTGATTTACTCTCTGTTAGCCGCTGAGGTGAACGGTGCCCCGGTGTCCTCCTATCTGTCCGTTAACGGAGACACGGGGGTGATCCACGCTGTGAGGGCCTTTGATTACGAGCAGTTCAGGAGCTTTAAAGTCCACGTGATGGCCAGAGACAACGGTTCTCCTCCGCTCAGCAGCAACGTGACCGTCAGTGTGTTCATATCTGACGTGAACGACAACTCTCCTCAGATACTGTACCCCGCCCCGGAGGGCAACTCCTTCATGACCGAGCTGGTCCCCAAAGCTGCACACGGAGGCTCTCTGGTGTCCAAAGTGATAGCGGTGGACGCGGACTCTGGACAGAACGCCTGGCTGTCCTATCATATAGTCACATCCACTGATCCGGGACTTTTCACTATTGGTGTCCACAGCGGAGAGATCAGGACACAGCGGGACATTTCGGAATCTGACAGCATGAGACAGAATCTTATTGTGGCGGTGAAAGATAACGGACAGCCCTCTCTCTCTGCCACCTGCTCCATGATTTTACTCATTTCTGACAACTTGGCTGAGGTGCCCGAGCTGAAGGACATTTCTTACGATGAGAAGAATTCCAAACTGACCTATTACCTGATCATCGCGCTGGTGTCTGTGTCCACCTTTTTCATGACTTTTATCATCATCATCCTGGGTGTGAGGTTTTGTCGCAGGAGCAAGCCCAGACTGTTGTTTGACGGAGCAGTCGCCATCCCCAGCGCGTATCTGCCTCCTAATTACGCGGATGTTGACGGCACGGGAACTTTACGCAGCACTTACAATTATGACGCCTACCTGACAACAGGTTCTAGGACCAGTGACTTTAAGTTCGTGACGTCTTACAATGACAACACACTGCCTGCTGACCAGACTCTGAGGAAAAGTCCCTCTGACTTTGCTGATGTGTTTGGAGACGTTAATGATGTTTCTCCAGAGGTAGGAACACTTTATTATCTGACATTTAATGCACTGCCTGCAGAGGGGACTGAGGAAAAGTCCAACCGATCTTTTCGATACCCGTAGTTTGCATTTTCATGGGGAAGTTCTTAGAGTGGTCTCATATTCAAAGCTTCTGTGATTGATGTTTCGTCCTTTTTGTCAATTTCTTTTTAACTTCGCAACCAGACCCGTTTAGATACAAATATGTACTTTTTTATCATTTTTTCAATGTGCTCAGAAAGAATTGGGTTTTGTCTAAGTTTAAAAACAATAACCAACTTTTGAGTCAATTGTGGACATTCCATAACATTACTTAACACACAAATATATGATTTTATAGGTAAGATCTCGGTATTATTTAAATCCCTTCATATTTATATTTGCATACCCAAATATATTGACATCAAGCTTCTGGTATTGATTACTTGTACATGGCTTCAAGCAAATTCACTTCATTTTAACAGTGGATTTAATTAGATGTAGCACAATCGTTTCATGTGCATATGAACAATGCTGCACAACACATAGTTTCACACTCCATGAAACTAGTAATTGTTGTGAGGACACCATTTTTTTTACTATTCTTGTAATTTATTTCATGTATCTATTATGCTTATTCTCATGCTCATCATGAAGTGTTGCCATTCTAGTCCTTCAATTTACTGTGTAAAAATACACATTCATGGAGTTTATTTTTCAGCAGATTAATTATGGCATTGTACCAGTTTGAGTTTCATTACTTCAATTTCCTCTTTGCCATTCGCGTTTTAACAGTTGTGATACACAAAATCCCTACTCCTTGGTACGCATTCATTTTTATTGTAGGATTGGCCCTTGGTACTGAAAAACAGTCCAACACTGAGAGATTTCCCCTGTGGTCACTAGATTGTCATCAAGTTTGTTCGAGAAATCAGCCGTTTAACGATGTTGGCAACAGGACACTCGTTTTTTCTTCTTTATTTGTCTTTCTTCATTATGGAATCCTACTGCAGCCTGGGAATTGTTTTCCTTTGTATTCCTCTTATTAAAACTTTTTTTTCCCACAGTGTAATATCTACACTTTGCTCACAGTGTCGCTGTCCACCAGTTTTACCCAAAGATGCTCCACTATGTCACCCTGCATTCTTGCTCATTTATAAGCGTTGTTCGTTGTGGAAAGCAGCCTTATCACACAATTTGTAGTCTTGTTGCACACATTCTCTGAAGAGGATTACCTGTGGATGGTTATTTTTTTTACTTTCTAAGGTTTCGTTGTTTTTGTTCCGACATCGGTCTTCCTGGAAGATGGGAAACAAAGCAATTTCTGTTCGTGGCCTTGTTGTCTTCATTGGAGTATTTCTACTGTCGCTGCGAACCGTCCACGGAGACGTGGCTTATTCTTCACCAGAGGAGATGAAACGCGGCTCAGTTGTTGGAAATATTGCAAAAGACATAGGACTTGATGTGGGAAGTCTATCTGCACGAAAGGCTCGCATTGACGCAGACGGGAACAGTAAACGGTATTTTGATATAAATCTGGGAACTGGCGACATCGTTGTTGCTGATAGGATTGACCGAGAGGGGCTTTGTGCTAAAAAGGCTTCTTGCCTTTTAAAGCAGGAGCTTGTTTTAGAGAACCCGTTAGAACTTCACCGTATCAATGTTCACGTTCAAGATATCAACGACAATTCACCACAGTTTAAAAAAAATACCATCAAATTTGAAATTAGCGAATCGGCCAATAAAGGAAGTCGTTATCGTTTAGATGAGGCCCACGATTCAGATGTCGGCCAAAACGCAGTCCAGGGCTACAGTGTTGAGGTAAATGAACACTTCAAATTGAATGTTGTTGCGAAAAGCGGAGGAGGAAAATACAGCGAGTTAGTTTTAGAGAAGGAACTGGATAGAGAACAACAGCAAGAGCTAACGCTTGTGCTTGTGGCTACAGACGGAGGCACCCCCCAGAGATCCGGCACTGCAGTCGTCCACATTACTGTGCTGGATGCGAATGATAACGCCCCAGTTTTTAGCCAGGCCATTTATCAAACGAGTCTGCCTGAAAACTCTCCGTTAGATACTGTAGTGATCGCAGTAACTGCAACTGACGCAGACGAGGGAGTTAATGGAGATGTGACGTATGAATTTGATCACATTTCCGATGAGAGTATAAATCTGTTCTCTATTGATCAGGCAACTGGTGAAGTAAAAGTAAGCGGACCGATAGATTATGAAGAATTATCAAACTATGAAATGCAAATTACAGCTAAGGATGGTCTCGGATTAGTTGCATCCTGTACATTAATAATGGACGTCACAGACGTCAACGACAACGCCCCATATATGTTCATTAAATCATTGTCTAATCCCATACCTGAGAACGTGTCACCTGGTACAGAGGTTGGCATCATTAACGTGCAGGATAGAGACTCTGAGACCAACGGACAGGTCCGCTGCTCCATTCAGCAAAATGTCCCTTTTATGTTAGTTCCTTCTATTAAAAACTACTATTCTCTAGTGACCACAGGTCAACTGGACCGTGAACTGGTGTCCAATT
>JAFBJU010000955.1:0-65945 GCA_016785305.1 Colistium nudipinnis | reverse complement strand
TGCCTGATTTAATGTTGACGTTATTTTGCAGCTATACCAGGGAGTGATTGCAGTCTGTCTAATGAAGGTTACCCAAAAATAAATGACTAATCCAGTTAGAGTTTGTCTGTTTTTCACAATAATAGAGTATTTGATGGTAATAATAAATAAGACGTAAGTCTAAATATGAAATAAAAACATTTTCACAGCAATTTGTCGTAGTAGAGATAAATAAGGAATAGTAAATCTGTAAAACAGGTCAAATTAAACATACAACAAGCCAAATACTGATCAATCTGACTTAGGAGTATGCGTATTAACGCATTTAATGTGTTTATTCACTATTTGTAACACTTGTTGTACTTCACCACAGATGTGAATGTGATTCCAGGTTAAAGCTTCAGAGACACACACACACTTGTTGTTTTCCTCACACTTGGATGAAAAAGAAGAGTCGCACACACAGAGATACAAACACATCCACCATGCACACATAAATCCCTGCAGGCAACAACTGCACACATGTGTCTGTGTGGGCTTTTGTGTGTATGTGTGACGGCACGCTGTGCGTCATGCTGCTGTTGGGCTTTTCCCGGGGATAATTGAAGCAAACACACACAGTGGGCTCTGGGGGTGACTCACTAAAATCCCCAGCAGGCATTTTGATTGTCGTGCTAAGGATGCGAGCATCACTTTCACTTTTTTAAGCCAGAAACACACTGGTGAAATCGTCCAACAATTAACAACACACAGTCAATTGACAAGTACACTTCAGGTTAGGTTGTTCAATTTGAAAAAAAAAAACAAACAGCTGTGTGTTTAAATACAATTTTACACAGATCAAAAGTGTCACAAAAATAACTAAAAGCCACATGTGGGAAACATACCAAAACAGTTTGAATGATATGGTATATTCAAGCACCTGTGCAAATGAGGTTTGTCACGGCTGATGGTTTTGTAAATTGTGCATTTCTTAAAATGCAGCATTGTTTTTTTACATTTGCTTCACAATGCCTACTGCTGAGTTTTTTTGAACATTCTCTTTCTGGCATTATTCCTCCAGGGGTGAGAATGTAAAACCAGGTTTTATCTTGTTCCAGAGCATCTCCGGGGAAATTAACAAGTTTGCAGAACAGGAAGTTCATTATAGTCAATGCAGATATATGTGTGAGCAGGATATATTTGGGTACAACGCATTCTGATTGGTCATTGGGGTTTTTGCTTTGTTCCTGTTGATAGGAACTCTCTGAGACACAAATTTAAATGCGTTAAAAAAACAGACCTGCAGTTTTCGTTAGGCCACAACATTTAACACACAACCAATGAACCCCAAATCAACTATAATCACATGATTAAAGACGTTTTAATGGTATAATTGGTTATGAGGAAAAATACAGAGGTGAAACCCGAGTGGGCTAGTGATGGATTAGCCATGAAAATAACATGCGCGTGCGCCTGCTGGTGGGAAGTGGGAGTTTTCAAATTGTCATAAAATGAACAATATCTCAATGCGCCTTTTCTGATATTTTTCAATCTTCCAATCTACATAAAATTCAGAATGCATTTATTTTGCCGGTTAAACCATGAAAGTGAAACTCAATCCATGCTGCTGCCATTTTATGGCTTCGTTGTCGCACGCGATGTGAACATCCGCACAATAGAAGGCCGGCAGGTGACGACTCAGGTCTTTCCGTGCACATTTCCGCCGTGATAAAATCTCTATTAGAAATCAGGTTAAGAGCAAAGTTGGCTGAGAAAGTGTGTTTTCCTGCAGAAGCGCAGCTGTGCAAAAATCCTTTATGCTTATTAAAGAAACTCCTGTGTCTCCTATACGTGACATTTTGGGAGACTCAGGTTAGTGCAGAACGCTGACAGGTCACCGCCGTGCACTTCATTACACAAGGATGCGAAGAAAAAAAAAGTGAAACATGCAGGGACAGAAAAAAAAACAACACACAAATGCACATATTCGGAGAGGCTACACACACACGCGCGTGCCCACGGGGCCCCTTTTTGATATTTTCAGCGGGTGCAGCCTTTGGTTTAATTTGTTTTCTCTTCTGTGCCAAGTCGTCATCATTGTGTTGTTACACTGCGCCTCCAATCAGCAAAGTAGCCATCAGGAGAAAACGGCGCCTGATCATTATGGAAACAAATTGCAAAAGAGAAAAAAAAAGGGATAAGGAAGGATGACACAACAAGTGAAAATCTAAAGTATCAATCTAACGCATGCATAAAATATGAGGCTATTTTCTGCAAGGCGTTGGCGGTGTCTCGACAATGCGTCCACTGTCCTTTTAGCTGTAACTGCTACTGTGGCTCTTGAATGAGACAGGCGGGAGCAACAAGTTTCCTCATTAAGGTTCGACTGTTGCTAGGCGACCGAAAAAATGTCCACGGCTGAGCCACACGGTGAAGAGTGGATGAGTTCTGCTCACGTAAAAAAATCTCTGAATAAAGGAATAAAATGTTTTTTTAACAAACAATAAAACCTCAAACGCCAACAGATCAGGCAGATTTGTTTTGATACCCGGAATGAAACGAATGCCAAAATAAACCTATTATTATTATTTTTTTTCTTCTTAGAGGCCGTTGATGAAAAATAAAAAGAGTTATTTCTGCTCTTAGTAAACTGAGTTATTTAGAGACATAAAATACGTGCAGTGTTTGCGAGCCAGTTAATGGTCCAATGCCAAGTCCTATCAGTCTAGTCAATTGATTTGTGTCTACTCCCTTAATAAACGGGAACAATAAAGTTTTAATGAGAAAAAATTGGTGTACAACAAATGCAAGTTTGAAAAAAAATACATATTTTAGGAAACTGAAATACAAATTAAGCTTTATTTTTTTCTTGTTTTTATGGAAAGTATTGAATTCACTCTTGTCATTTTGCAGAGCCCAGATTAAAACATTTTTTTTTTATATATATATATTTATATACAATACACTTCACTCTCCTTTGACCTTCTCGTCGTCCTTATACTCTTTATCATCTCTCTACTTTCTTCCCTCCCTCCCATGTACCCTTATCTTTTTTTTCTATATCACCGTGCCCATCTAACAAAAAAATGGCCCAAGGCTAGGTCGTCCGCTCCTGATAAGTCATCATCTTTCCTGAGGAGACCTGGGCCATGTGGCTTTTTTTCTGTTTTCAAGGCATTTTTAACTCTTTTAAAAAGGGCCGTTTGAAAAATGTCCTCCTGGCGTGATTTTTGGTTTGAAGGGAGAGTGAACCAGAGTTTGCATTTTTTTTTCTTCTTCTTCTGGGATTTGTCATTGCAACTGAAGGTGACATCAACTGTCAACGCCCAGCCCCCACAAAAACATGGACTTGCATAAAAGTGTTTTCCAACGCTCACCAACTTTTTTTTTTCCCCCTCAAGTGTGAAATTCAAAGTTAACGCTACTTTTATTGCTCGTCTTAATCCATCACAGAATTGCCATCTCACTCTCTCTGGCGTGCACCACATTATTTGCGTGATTCTGCAAAACGTGAAAAATAGTTTTGAACTTTGCACTTTTTCCAAATTACTGATTTTTGATAACATTATTGATCTGACTGTAGAATCTCTAATTGGATTTAATTTATTATTCAATCAATTTTTCTGTCTTTCCCATTTCACTTCTTACTACATTTTTTACTAACATGAATTTGCTGTGATGAAACTATGGCCTCGGATCACTGGACTAAATGTCCCGTGTCCTCTGAATCTCTCCATTTCATCTCTCCATCTCTCTTTTGCAACTTGCTGTTGAAGCGGAGCACCACTTTCTCACAGTATCCATAGCCAATTGCGCCAATTTCCCTTTTTATTTTGGTACCTGAATTTCAACGGACGAAATCAGGATGGTAGCACCAACCTCGACATATTATGTTCTACACCCATGGCTGAGCTTCTTCACTTCATCACTTTCAAAAATGTATTCTATTCATAATAGAATACATTTGCATACTTGGTGAAGAAGGAAAGGGAATTTTTGAATTCGGCTCTGCGCGGTGAAGGCGCAGCCGCGAAGCTCCCCAACCGCGGATGTGCATCTGCATCACTGAGGCCACAGTCATGCACCGCCAATAATTAGACACAACAAAGAAGCAACTTCTCCTCTGACTTAAGATGATGCACCTCCATTATGGTCGACAAAACAACGCAAGTCCACACAGCGAGAAGGGAATTTGATGTTACGCATTTCATCGTCGTGCAGGTTTTTCAGATCATTATTTCACTGAAAAAGGGACATTTTTCTCCCGCACGTATTTGTTTCTTCAGTCCTGCAGCTCAGCGAGTGTCTCATTTAGGTTGCTACTTTATGTCTTCCATTAAAAACAACACAAACAAACCGCAAAACCAATGCACTGCCAACATAAAAGACTGTAACAAGCGAGGCAATAAAACCAGACCTTATATCGGTCCTTTTTTTTCCCCCTCCTCTCTTGTCGCCACTTACACTTTGATCAACTCACAAACTAAACGTTTTAACTGTTGAACCATTGAAAGATAAACCCAAACACAAAGCGGCACTGCTGTGTCGTATTAAGCAAATTGCGTGCCTGTTTTTCAAATGATCCGTCTCTCTTGAGAAATCTTGAAAAAGGCTTTTTTCAATCCATGCGTGTCAATCCCCCCCCCTCCCCCTTTCCTTATTTTTTTATGGCAGAGGTCGGCATGTGATTGACAGTTGCTGTACCACCTGACTGGAGCTTTAGGACCCTTTCTTACAAATGAAAATCAACACGATGTTCCAAATTTCAAAAGGTCACAGTCGGACGCTAAATGCACGAATAGAGCGCGCAGAGAAAAAATGAAAAGGGTCAAATTGTCAAGAAGAAAAAAAAAAAATGTTGGTACGAGAGTAACGAGAGAAGAAAAGGGGAGAGTGGGGGACATTTTAACATCCTACACACACACACACACACACACAGAAAGGTAACAAGCTCCGGCAGGTGAAAGGAGACGTGAATAGTGCGAGAGGAGCAGAAAGGACGTTTTTCAGAAAGCTTTGTCTGGATGTTGACTTCTGGTGTTCTGGCCTTTGTGTGTCTGTGTGTGTGTGTGTGTGTGTGAGCAGTTTGACAGTCGCCGTGTCACAATACGCTTGCTCCGCATGTGTGTTTGTGTGTGTGGGTGGTGAATATGAGCTGGTGTTCACCAGGGTCTTTATTCAGAGCCACAGAGACAGTGTGTGCGAGTGTGTGTGGGTGTGTGTGGGTGTGTGTGTGTGTGTGTGTGTGCTGCAACCTTGTTATCCCGGGAGGACCTGTGTCTTGGAAATAGACATATTTTTCCCCCCTAAGTTGAAATAGCTCTTTCTCTCTACCTTATATCGCCCCGGTTGTCTCCGGCATGCTAGTGTGTAGGTGCGTGTGTGTGTGTGTGTGTGCGGGCGTGTGTTTGTGAGATACGGGCGGTGTTGGCCCGAGCTACAAAAATAGCTTTACTTAATCCCCCAGGTTTCAATAGCTGTCGCCGTCCTTTACATCAGCGGAGCGAGGGAGGAAAGAACAGAGGAGAGGTGGAGACGGGAAAGGACGTGACAGGTGGACGTGGGGAGAGGTTTTGGGATAAATAAAAGAAAAGTGTCCGAGGGGGGTCAAAAAGGCCCGGACTGGGGGTCACGCTCCCCCCCCTCAGACCCCCAAACAGTGAATCCTCCTCTCTTATTCACCCTCAGCCCTCCCGCAGATTACTCAACCCGTAATTCCATCTCACACCCGGCCTGTAAGATACGCAGCATCCACAGCCCACGAGCATGCTGGGATGTCGTCGTGCTGGCCTTGTCAGACCGTCCACAGCTGCAGGGGCCGCACGCAGCGGCTTTAATAGAAGTAAAATAATGGCCTGCAGAAACACACACACACACACACACACACACAGGAGTGATTTAATGTAAACACTGCCTCAGATCTCTGGATGATGCTATTTATGCTTCTTTAGCACCCTCGATTTTTTTTTTGTGTCTTTTTACCATGATAGCAGTTTGGTTCAAGATTGGTGTCTTTATGTCCACCATTTCAGTCCAAAATTCCTTTTTCTCCTCTATAAGATAAAATGTATATTGGCTTTTCCCGTAGCTCTGCCTCCATCTATCTCCCTGATGGATCAGCAATAATGCCGATAATGACCGCGCGGGGGGGGGGGGGGGGGGGCCTGACCTGGGGGGGGGGGGGGGGTCCTGACCTTTACCTCCACCTCTGCAGTTGCGGTTTTTGGAGTTGAATGTCTCAACCAACTATCGGATGGATTTATCCATGACATTTTGTGCAGATATCATCAGGCTGCCACTGCACGGTGAGTCTCCAGAGATTTAAACGCCAAAATCCAAAGTGTCGGAAAAAAAAAGTCACACAAAAAAGTCTCTGAACCTGTTCAGAGCGACTTCAAGTCCAAGTTGGAATATGTGAGAGTGTGTGAACATGTGAGGGAGTCGGGTAATATGCTCAGTGCAGGGCTACAAAGCGATTGTCAGGTTTTGTTGGAGTTCTCTAAAAGGAAGTATAACTTTACAGCAGTGTGCGTGTGTGTGTGTGTGTGTTTTGTTTCTCCATCTCCACAGCAAGAATATTATTTGACTTACGACTTATTTACGAGCTATGACGGAGTCTGAGATTGAGGCGGGTTGAAATCAAAGTGCTAAAAACGGTATTCTCGTTATATGTCTGTATAATAACAAACATTTGTCGCCCTCCAAGGCATGCAGTTCTCCAAATACTAACGATGGTCTGGGGTAAGTGAGCGAAGCAATTTGAGATGGGAATAAATAAAGCCAGGAATGTGGAGATAAATAAATATGACCTGTCCGGGTGTGAAACACCTTCCAAACGGAAACTAATTGCCAGAAAGTGGAGTAAAACTTCTCCGTGTGTGTGTGTGTGCGTGTGTGTGTGGGTGGGTGTGCACACGGCGGCGGCTTCATGTAACAGGGGCAACCTTGGCATTCTGGAAAGTTCAGAGGCACCTTAATGAGATTGAGCTCCTTGCGCAGGGCCAACACACACACACACACACACACACACACACAATCCCAACATCATCCCAACAGTATCAAATGACACTTGAGGAAACGCAGGTGATCTGCTAAGTTCCTTTTTGGATCTACTTCCACTGCAAAGATGACGTGGCTATCAATTATACAGCACCTCCACCGTGCATGTGTGTGTGTTGGAGTGTGGAAGCCCTTTCTGTGCCCATGCACGTGTTGCTGTTTGTGTGTGTGCGCACGCAAACGCGCTTTGTGTGTGTGTGTGTGTGTGTGGGCGTGTGGCAACACATTTCGCCTTGTTGCGGTTCTGCAAAAACAGCCTCACGACATTTTAATGAATGAACGCGAGCCGGGCGGAGGGATCGCGTTCCGGGCGCGCCGCAGGCGGTGCGGAGCCAAGAAACACATTAAACGATGGAGGTGGCAGCTGAGACGGTGTCACATTAGAGAGGAGAGTAACTGGAAGCCACTGTACACCTGCTTCTCTCCATCATCCAGCCTGATTAGTCTAATGTAGATTTGTTGTGTTCGCATGCAAAGCATTGTGGGGGAGAGAAAGGAAACGAACCTTAACTTCTCAGAGACCGCTGCTGCTGTCGGTGGCCATTGGTGTTATAACGGGCTTGTTTTACAGCGTGCACAAAGGAAAACGTCAATTTTTTTGAAAATGTTTTCACGAAATGTTGGTCTCAAGAAGATTTACAGAATTGTGCAACAAATGGCTGCTGCTGTGTCTCACTGTTGCCTAGCAACGTGTCATCCTCTGTGGGCACAACACTGTGCGCGTACCGCATCCGGACCAAGAGTGGCGCCGACTGCACTTAACGTCAGGACGCCAGAACGCTGATGCATGTCACACTTTGAAAGGTACACAGCGATGCCGCTTCTCAGCTCGTTCTTTTTGCTCCGTCAGAGGTTGTTCACCGTTTTTTTTTTTTGTAGAATAAAACCTGGGCCCCCAGAAGCCCCGCTGCACTTTGACCCCTCCGGCATGTGAGTGCGTCACCTGAAGTCCAGGCAGAGCTGAACCCTCACAGTTCATCTCTGAGACGATGAATAATCTGTTGGATAATAAAGCTTGTTTTTTTTTTTTAAGCGTGGTCTTAACAGAGGAATTATTGACGTGTTCCAGGGATGCATGTCGGGCTTCTTTTTTTTTTTTTTTTTTTGCATCAGCTATCACCTAGCAACCGTTAACTGTTTAATAAAACCGAGCTTGACAAGCGGAGACGCCACATATATATAATAATAAATCAAAATAATGAACAACAAACACGTAAATGTTGGGGGAATCTTACTGCCCAAATATTATCTCTCTCCATTGTTTGTTAGTTTGTTGTTTTTTTTTTTTGTCTGGACTTGTCGGCCACACAGAGAGAAAAACACAGAGCTGCGCTGCCTTCTCTACATCTGGTTCATAATTTATTAAGAACACATTGATATGCATGGCACCCGCTCGGCTCCTGATTCATTTATATTCACCCCAACGTTACATCAATGAGAGAGAGAGAGAGAGAGAGAGAGAGAGAAAGTGTGGGTGTGTGTTGAGATCAAATGCCGGAGTTCCTCTCTGAGTTGACCTGCAGATCACTTGTCAATTATTTCAAAATATAAAATGATCCCGGATTTAAGGCAATATAAGGAGAATTTAGTTTGATAAAACGCAAAAAAGCTGATTTGTGTCCTGGCTTTCCTTCTGTTTGATTGACATACATTGAGCGACCCACTGGAGGAGAATGAATTCGCCCTCAGAGCTTTGGGGGTGGAGGCCCGTGGAGTTCTCAGGCCACGCATTCCTGCACAGACCTGTGAGTAATGGATTCTCAATGAGGACCAGAGAGTGAACCACCCTCCCTGGGCTCTCCCGCCTTTAAAAGCCTTGCACGGCCACATTTATTTATATATATATATATACATATATATATATATAAATATATTAGATTATATTATAATATATTACATATATATACAGTATATATATATTATTTATTTTTATTAAGCAAAAACACGCTATAGCCAGTTATTATCAGCATTTATTATAGCTTTTTTATACACCAGAGAGTGAACCACCCTCCCTGGGCTCTCCCGCCTTTAAAAGCCTTGCACGGCCACATTTATTTATATATATATATATACATATATATATATATAAATATATTAGATTATATTATAATATATTACATATATATATATATATATTATTTATTTTTATTAAGGAAAAACACGCTTTAGCCAGTTATTACCAGCATTTATTATAGCTTTTTTATACATATATCTCCCCGTGTTTGCCTCCCCCCCCACCATCACGGTGCACGTTGGGACCCTTCCGTTGCGGACTGAAGTTTTACAAACCGGTGTTTCAATGGACTGCTGAAGCAGCAAAAAAAATTATCAAATTCAGACATCATTCATCTCAGTGTGCACAGTCGAGTCTGTCCCGCTGTGACTGAGTGAAAAAGCTTGTTGCACACACTGCAGACATCAGAGCCGACAACAGCTGCTTCTTTTTTTTTTGTTGGATCGTCAAGGGGCAGAAGAACCGTGTCAGGAGCTGAGATGTCCCGACGAGCAGAAAATAAAAAAAACGGGGTGAAAATCAAGGTCCTCGGTCCGTTATTAACCTGAGTTGCTGCTGTGGCTGTATTTATAGGCCAATTAAAGCTCAATGAATTTGTCATTTAGTGAAATCTGAGCAGGCGACGTCAACCAGCAAAAAACAGTAAAGCAGTTTGCATCATTAGGCAACCAAACAACTGTGGAGCCAAGATGTCCCCCGCATCAAGCAATTATGTTTTAGTGATTTGAAAGTGAAAAAAATATATATATTATTATAAATGACATTATTAGGCTACAATTTCTCCCCTTTTTCTTCCATGTTCAACCAAGACGAAAAAAAAAAAAAAAATCACAAACATTTCACAACTTTTTTTTGCTTTTCCGCTTCAACATCCATTTATATCTCATTGAAGAGTGAACATAAACACGTTCATATCTTCATAATTGCTGCGTTGACTGTGGCATGCTGGGATTCATCAGCAGGTCTACATTTAAAAATATGTGATTAAATATCAAAACTTCATCTTTAGATCAATGTACACACACACACAAAAAAAAATATGATATATCTTGGTGGTGGGTTTGTTATTTAAAATCACAGAGTCACTCAGCTGAGCAGGAAACCAGCAGACGTGGAGTCCTGGGGGCTTTGGTGTCATTTTTGTCATCCGTCTGAATGGATGTCACAGTCTGGGGAAAGTTTATCTTACAGAAGAGAAAAAATCTGAATTATCCCTCCAACCAAATCCTGACAACACATACGTCAAGTAGCAAAAGGACGTCACGTCATCTGCCCTGTGTAATAGAACACGAGTGTGTATTCCTGTGTGCATTTGTTTTTTTTATTCTAGGAATACTGATTCAAAGATTAGGGAAATCTTTCTCTGTCATTGTTGGCTGCTAGTGTGGAAAAACAAAAAAAAATCTAGCTCATATAGTATTTTCCATTATTCAAATTTAAAGTTCAGCCTCTTCGCTTTAGGATTCACATCAGTGTCTTGGATGAACCCCCCCAAAAAAATCAAAAATCAAAAGCTCACAGAGAAGGTACCAAGTTTAACCTTCTCCCTTTGCTCTCAAAATGCCGTAAAAAAAAAAAAAACGCCAGCGAGTTAAAAAGTGATTTCATTTGACACATACTTTTGAATTTACGCTCAAAGGATGGAGGAGAGCCACCGAGATATTTCACGGCGTTTATGGGCGTTGAATGTGGGATGTTAGATGGAGCAGAAAGAAAAATCACCTCGTGATGTGTGTGTGTGTATGTGTGTGTGATAGACATCTCTCCCTGATGTGAACCCAACGTTAGCCCACCCCCCCCCCACACACACACACACACACTCGCTCTTTGTGACCTAAGGAGATTGCAGATTGATGCCAGTGACGAAAAAAAAAGCTGAGATACTTATTCATTGAAATGTCAGGAGCAGGAAACAGTGCTGACACACACCAGCAGATACTTCAACCTGGCTCTCAACCTGCTAATGTGTGTGTGTGTGCGCGTTTGTGTGAATTTCAGCAAATCTGTGTCTTTATCTGCTGCTTGAGTGTGTGACCTACAGAATGTGTGCGTGTGCGTGTGCGTGAATTTCTGCAGGTCTGTGTCTTTTATCTGCTGTTTGTGTATGTGGCCTACACTATGTTTGTGTGCTTGTGCGTGCGTGCGTGTGTGTCAATAACTGCAGTAATGTGAAGTGGCAGAATGCTAAGAGGTTTCCTACACTCCGTCACTGACCATATGTCAACGTGTCCACAGACAGAGACACAGAGAGAGAGACGGACGAGGAGGAGATGCAGAGAAAGGTTGAGAGGGCAAAAAAGAAAAAAGAAAGGAAAGAGAAGAAGTATTTCTAAGAAGAAAGGGAAATAAAGGGAAAGGGACACAAAAAATGTTGAATTCAAATCAGTGCGTTTATGTAGTAAATTGTTTTACTCTATATTTGGGAAAGGTCCATTCATTCTGAGTATTTCAGATGGACGGATGTAGAACTATGGCACGTTCAAGGTCACCGCTGGATGACTCCTAACGACACTATCGACCCGCTGACGTCTGATCTAGTGCCGGTGTCACTGTGACACGCTGCCATTTGTCATTATTGATAGTCTGAAGCGGCTTGGGACCAAAGAGAGGCGAGAGTGGACCAAAAAAAAAAGCAGATGATTATGGAGACTGTGATTGGACATAACTGATAACCCTGTTTGAAATGAGCTTTCTCAGATCTGGCTCTTTGCTTTTTTTTCCCCCCCACATGGCTGGTGCACACGACGGCATTTTAGTTGTGTAAAATAAAGTCGTTGAGTCAGGGTTGACCTCGTCTCCTGAGCGACGGCTGACAGGTGGTTTCGTCCTCGACAAAACTCAACAAACACACGCACACACAGATCCGGGGTACACAAAAATCAAGATTCACAGCAGTGGTTGATTTAAAGCGTCAGCGCCTCTGTGATGCATCGCTGCTTGTTTACCCTCCTCTCCTCTCCACCTGCGTTCCTTATCACTCAATATCTACCATATGTTTCTGCAGGCCTGTCTCCTGAAATGATGTATTTTTCATATCTCAGTGATTAATGTGGCTGCTCCTCTTCTTTGCTCCCCCGCGGGGGTTCCATGGCTCTCCCTGCTGAATCTTTAGCATGCGGCACCAAAAACCAGTGGAAGACAATCAGAACAGCTGATTTTAGTATTCTGCTTTATGAGAACATCTCTGCAAAGTAGAAAATAAATAAAACGAATAAATTAAAATAAAATAAAACAAATAAAATAAAATACGTTAAATTAAATAATATTAAATTAAATTAAATTAAAATAAATTAATTAAATTGAATTATATATATACAATTAATGAAATGAAAAAAAAGAAAAAAATGAAATAAATTAAATGTAATTTAATTTAATTAAGAAAATCAAAATAAAGAGAATACATACATCTTTGAGATGATTGTTTTTTTTAAGCCAACATGCAGCCAGCAGAAGGGAAGAGGAAGTTGGTAGATTCTGTCATCAAGTGTAATCTGAAGATTCACACTAACATTATTGTGCACCGCTTGTGTTCAAACAGGCACAACAGTTGTTGAGCTTCTACCAGGTTCAAAGTATAGTGTGTTTTCCAATTTGCAAGGATCCGTTTTGAGTAACACAACTGGTACAGAGCTAGTTTGTGTCCAGATGTCTTTTTCTGCAGCATTTAAAGGTGAAATAATGAGCTGTAGAGCCGAAATGAGACCGTGGTTGTTGTACCGTGTTGAAATAAATATACATAGAATGTTGGGAAACTTTTATTTAACAAGTTTCATGCACCACAGTTTAAACTGCAGTGTTCATTACATCCCCCCACATGGATTTGTCTTTAACTGATCCTGAGGATGCAGCTAGAAGAAAACCCACCAGGCCATAAAAATCGGAGGCGTTTAGCCCATAGGGACCATTAATGCAGGACTTGAAAGTTTTCTGAATACGGTGCACAGCCACACCACCAGCATGGCTAAAACCAGACCATATGGTGGTGGCCGTTTCTTTCCGAACAATAAAGATACTGATGCACCACAGGCAACAAAATAAAAACTACAGCTGGAACCAGGTTGTGAAAATGTTTAAGTCAGTTTTAAGGATTTAAGAAGAATTTAGGAATCGCACGTGATTATAATTTGCAGATATATAATTATTATTATTATTATTCAGATGAAAAAAAAAATAATAATAATGATATCATTATTAATAATAATAATAATAATAATAATAATAATAATAATAATAATAATAATAATAATAATAATAATAATAATAATAATAATAATAATAATAACAACACTATAGTTCATCCACCTCATATTGAAAGTTGTTATTTTCTTCTGATTCTTTCCATCTCTTTTTTGGTCTGGATGTTGTGGACCTGGCCTGAGAGACCTAAACTCCACCATATCTAAAATAAGATCTCTCAGATTAGGGGCTTGGGATGCAGGTTGGATTGTGGAGCAGCAGCTCCGCCTCCTCTGGATGTTCTCCCATCAGTGGAAAAGCTTTTTCAGCCCTAAAGCTCCAACTCCCCCGAGAGTGGCTGCAGTAATCCAGTTAGAGCCAACTCGCTCACTCTAAATACCAGGCACACAGATTATTCCTCTGGGTGTGTGTGTGTGTTTGAGTGTGTGTGTGTGTGGGTCCTGAGGGGACACACAATGTAATCACAGGAGGCGATTACTTGGTAGCAGTCAGGTGTGAGTTAGTGTGTGTGCGTCTACAAGTCCTATGAGAGCTACACAATGTAATCACAGGAGACTGTTAGTGAGTGGCTGTCGGGTGTGTGCATACACACACTGTGTGTGTGTGTGTGTGTGTTGGTGCGTCGCTTATTTGGATGCAGTGAAAAGAACATGCGCACAGAGATGAAATAAGTGCTGTGCAGATCGACACAAAACACACAAACAAACAAACACACAAAAACTATCGGCATCAGCACTTTGTCGAGAGTACAAATCTCTTTGTTGTGTGAACTAAGTTCATTTCCACTGAGATGATTTAAACAAGATGTGTGTGCATGTAGACGGATTGTAACATTTTCACATAATTGGAGTCGAACGACACAGTTTTACGGTGGACAGATGTTGCAGATGTTCCGGTGTTCATGCTCCACAGTGAGGAACACAATGTGCAGCAGTTTGTCCTTTAACAGCCATTTCACAACTGGGGAAAAAAAGAACATTTCTTTCTTAAAACTAGGTCCCCCGCGTAGTGGAAAAGAAATGAGGCTTTTTAAAATCAGTACCTTGCGCCTCGTGAAAAACCTGTAAGAAAAAAAAAAAAAGAAAAAAAAATCCTTGCTCTAAAGCAGAAAATCTCCCAGAATGCACTGTGCATGATGCCCTGCAGGTTTCCCCTATGCAGGTGAGAAATCCATTTCTCCAACCAGCAACTATTATAACACATAGAACCATTTGAATCAGTTGGATGCCATTACATCTCTTCATCAGGAAAGTGATTTACATTTTTTATTTTTTTTCGCACTCGTGTGTGTTTGTATGTGTGTGTGTGAGAAGAAAGAAAACACAGTGCATGCTGGGTAGAGTTATTATTGGGGAGATGAACACTGTGAGAGCAGGGCAGTAAAAAAAAACAAAAAACAGCAGCTGTTAGAACCTCAGAAACTGAGATTTTTGTTTTTATGCCGCACACAGATGGCACGACTTTGTTATTACATGCCACTATGTCTGCTTTTAGATTTAAATTCAAATCTCTGCTGTTCTGTGCACACTGATTAGTTTGAATAATACTACTACAAATTTATTTCCTTTGGAACATTTTTGGGAACGGACGGCCGGGCACTTTATTCCTGATCCTTTTTACATCGTCTATTTCTATTTCTATTTTATTTGTTTTTTTCCTGTGTTATTCTGTCCTTATTGATGATATGCCAGATTCAATTGTTCCTTTTTGTATGTTGTCGTTTTATTATTATTTTTTTTTAATGGTCTCTGTGTTTGCAGCTTTATTTCCTTGAGTCCTTATTGTGCAGTACTTGACATGACGCAGTTCAAATTTTGTCATCTCTCTCCTCCGCCACCAACTCCCCGTGTAACCTGTCACATCCTCTCAAAAAGCTCCACAAGTTTATTGTTTTGTCTGACATTTATTTCACCACCCCTACAGAAGAACTACTAACAAACATAAAATATTGTTTTCCCTCCTCCTTCTTTGCTTTGACTGAGTGTTCAGATGTCATGTTATTTTAGGTTAACACAATTCAAAGCCGTGAACCGTGCAATTCAGACACGTTGTCAACCTCCCATACACAAGAGGACAACCATCGACTCGGTGGCTCCACAAAACGTCAGAAATAAACCAAAAAAAAAACTCAATAGCCTCATGTAAAACAATATGATGACGGCACAACTCAGAAAAAGACAAACAGCGGGGAATCGGTGTCTGCAGACTCACATCTCACACGCGCAACAAAACTTTTGTCAAATCAAACACACACAGATTGAAGAAATCACACTTATAAATAGAATACGATATAAACAGCCATATGTTCATTTTAAATAAAAACACAAAACATCAAGACTATTTAAAAAAAAATGGTGCATTGTTTCTCACATGGTGTGTTTCTAGGAAGAAAGAAACAAAATCCTTTCTCCTCTACTTCAGAGATGTGGTCAGGTCCACAGAAATAAAGCATGTGCCTGGCATATTTAAACACAACCTGCCTTTGTTAAGATATTCAGGGGGTGTGAGAGTAGGAGTGTGGTGAGGGTGGAGGTGAAATATGAATTACTGAAATAATCAGTGTGTGTGTGTGTGTGTGTTTGTTCAATATTTAAGACACAGAGAGGAGGAGAGAAGAAGAGGAGTGAGAGCCGTTCCACACTATAGTCCACCACTGAACAAAGTCACCACAAACATAAAGATTGTGTTACGCTTGTTTGTGTCTGGTTATGACACTAATTTCGATAAATACAACTTCATAGCATATTTTGTTACTTAGTTTAAATTGACTCCATCAAATGAAACCAACGCAGACCTTATTTAAAACAAAAAACATTTAAACACTTAAGTGATGTTTTTGTGTCCTTGGCCTTTTTGTCAGAAACACACAAGAGGAAATTATCCCACGCAATTTTTTCATTTTCCATCAATAACCGGGGACTCTTTTTATTCTGTTAAATAGTGTGGAAAAAAACTTTTTGAAAAATAAAAAATATTGCTTGAACAATAGAACCCAGCTGGTGAAAATGAAGCATCTGTGTGAAGTGGTTTGGATATTATGGTCTGGTTTTGTCCTTTAGACCCACTTGATTTGTGACTGAGCCATTTTCAATCTTGAAACTAAAAGATGAAAGTTTAACACAAAATGTTCACACGTAGACTTTGACATTAGTAACTTTTGTATTATGTGTTGTCCCTGAACACAACACAGAAACTGCAGTGATTTATGACAAAGAACTGGGTGGAGGTATTAAACTCTCTTCCACAGAGATAGGACTCTGGACGGATTTGATACATTTGCGTTTGTGACACACACGATATTCTCGTCTCTTCTTTGCATCAGCGTTATTCCTGGCCTGTAATCCTTTTTTTTTTTTTGTTCCTTGTCTATCATCTTCCTCCCTGCTGGATCTGTTTGAAATCTCCTCCCACTGTTCACTTTTTACTCCTCGGTTTGTTCTTGTTCTAAAAGTCCCTGCCAAGTTTCAGAGATGAACAAAAAAAAGAAAATGAGAAGTGATTTTTTTTTTTCACTGATATGTGACTCGTCAGAGAGTGTAATGATACCAGGGCGGGCACTGTAATGACATTAGTCATGGTTTGACTAAATATTATGACTGACATATCATTATTATGGACAGGACAGAGGTGGAGGAGGGGTTGAGTTATTGATGAGAGGCAGGAAGCAGGAGGGAAGGAGAAGTAATGATACCAGGGCGGGCACTGTAATGACATTAGTCATGGTTTGACTAAATATTATGACTGACATATCATTATTATGGACAGGACAGAGGTGGAGGAGGGGTTGAGTTATTGATGAGAGGCAGGAAGCAGGAGGGAAGGAGAAGTGAATTGTGAAGAGGAAAATTGGAAGAAAGAAAAAAATTATTATTTATTATTAAAAATTTTACCTTTTCACCTTTTCATATTGGTTTCACCTATAAATAATAAATAACTGAATAAATACATGTATTAATAATAATAATAATAATAATAATAATAATAATTATTATTATTATTATTATTATTATTATTATTATTATTATTATTATTATTATTATTATTATTATTATTATTATTATTATTATTATTATTATTATTATTATTATTATTATTATTATTATTATTATTATTATTATTATTATTATTAATAATACAAACATTTCCATTAGAGGCAATTCAAAGGCTAGTCATTGCAACCTTGCAAAATGTATAGTCTTTTTTTTTTTTTTTAGAAAAAAGAAAATGTTTTCTGAATTTTTCACCCTTTCCACTCAATCTTGACTTATTTCTGCAGTAAGTACACAGGGTAACTATGGTGGACATTTAAGGTAAAGTGCTGACACTGACGTTAAATCTATTCCATTATTATAGAGAATTGGTCAATAATGACGTCTGGTGAGAGGTTGGAATACAAGCACTGCTAAAGCTCTACAAATATGATATTGTAAACGACGTATTTATTGTTCAATTTATTTTTTACTTTAACTGACTAAAAAGTGATTTTTTGAGCCTCCAACCAGTTCCCGGGCCTAACAACGCGTTGCGTGATGTGATGACTCGAGGTGTATTTGTGACGTCTGGACTCTGAAACAATCATCAATCATTGTTTCAGCACATTTTCATTCAGACTCCAGAATTCACTCGTTCTCTGTGACCTTTTTAAATAGAGTTCAGTCAGACCCAGTGTCGGGGCCTTTTCTGAACTCTATTACAATGGAAAAAAGTGAGGGACAGAAACTGAGGCTAGAATTAAACAAGAATCCACTTCGTTCTCAGGGCTGCAGCAGGTGTTTTTCCAAGCCACTATTAAAATTGATGACACAGATCATTTTTTCCATTTTACTACATTGCAGATATTAGATCCAATTCCAGCCACAGTGCATCTTCTGTGATGGAGCCCTTTGATGATGCTGCCAGATGTTTCCAGCTGTAATGCAGGTGAGAAGTTTCCAGATGTGTCTCCTCAGTAAATAACGCCGTGTCATGGTGCGAGTCCACAGTCGGACGTCCACTGGGCCGTGACATGTCTCTGCTGTGGCTGGCTGGGTTGACGGGTGAACTGTCACACACGCTGCCCACTCATCCGGAGTGTGTGTGTGTTTGTCTGTTTGTGTGTGTGGGGGTGTGTCCATCCGTGGATGTATGTGATGCAGTGGATGCTGTTATTATGCCTTCAATCTGCTCTTCAGCCGCACTTCCAATAACACATGTGGTGCAGCGTCTGTCACTGTGTGTGTGTGTGTGTCTTTGTCATCATCTGTCCTCATCACAGCTTGCCCACATCTCCTTTTCTTCCTGTTGTTTCTCAATCTCCTGGTGTATTGTTTTTTTCTTTGAAAAACAATATATATATATATTGTAGATACAGAATAATATCTTAAGTGATAAGAAGGGATGAGAATCACACAATCCAACTGCAACTAAAACTTTTGACAAAAATGAAAACAATGTGCTATAAAAAAAAGAAGTCAAAATAAAAAGGAGAACGATAGATAAAAATATTTGTGTTTGGAAAACCAGCGTGTCCTCTGGTATTTGAAAACATTTTTTTTTTTTTCAAAAACATCAGCCACTAGAGTGAAGAAAAATCACAGCAATGCCACGACTGTTTTTTGGAAAGAAAGTTGGTTGTCGACGTTGTTTATGGAAACAGTAAAGTTTGATTCATTGAACAATAAACTTGAAAAAAAAGGGGAGAAAATGAATGAAACCATTATCAAGGCCTGTGGATGAAACATTAACGTAATGTTCACACGTCTTGAGGATCATTCAGATTCACGCCTTAACGATACAAACCACAGAGAGACAACATGAGGATTTGTGCGTTTTTATATTTCATTTTTTCCCTCCACGTGTCACACATGTAAAGGGATAAAATGAATGGCGGTTCAGTTCAGTGTTTTCTGGCTCGCTGTCGTGCTGTACTGGGACACCCGAACAGAACAGTCATCAATATTTTATGAACAACACCTGTGCTTTGCCTACGAGTCAGAGTCCGCTGTGCAAAACACACGTGAGCAGTGTATATCTGCCCAGATGTTCTCGTGAGTAATTACTCTCAACATAAAAAGAGTCAAAGATAAACAAATCTAATAACTCGCTTTTAAATCGATTTTTTTTTATACAGGTATATAAATCCTCCTGTATGACAAGTCTGAGTCAGAAAAGAGGCTAGAGAACGGCGATATTCCATTTTTGCAATATTTTACAATTAATACATGTTATTGATTCACAGTTAAATCAAATATATCATATATTTGAAAAGAGGAACTTTTTGTCTGTTTGGTAACTTTGGGTATTTATGTCCTTCACCTCTGAGCCGCGCGGAGACTCAGCGGGGGGAGCACGCCTCTAATCAACCATTTCATTCATCACTTAGAAACAACATGCACTGTAATTGGTTCTTTGAGTTTCACTTTGTCGCCCGACCTTTTCTGCCACATGCCGTTGGGTTTGGTAAAAAGGTACACATTCGTATCACAGCGAAAGACCAAACTCAACAAGAAATAATAAGAAAAATAATGATATATTATTCTACTTCATTCAGATGCTAGAACGAGGAGCAAAAACACTGGAAAAAGAGTTTAATAATATGGTCCCTTTCTGAAAATTGAAAGTTTTGTTTCTAAGAAAAAATCAGAATCATTATCCCACGTCAGACTGGGTGGTATGCTGTATTATTAGAATGGTGCTTTCTCACTTCCATAAAGGAGTTGTGGGAACACGATGAAAAAGACTAAGTTGAGTCAAAACTTTGGTAATAAAAGCAAAAAAATATTCCAAACTCTGCTGGTATCCCTGGACCTGGATCCCCTGGTCTCCCGGGGGAGTCCGGATTTAGCTCTTTGGACCGGGGCTGTCTGGCACTCCGCAGTCAGGAACTGAAATAGTACTGCTTGATCTCTTCTAAATGATGGAGAGGCTATTTCTGTATCGTTAGCGCTTGTGATCCTGAGCCCAGTAGCTGGAGTAGCTGGTTTATTAGAAAGTGGAAGAGGAGGATATGTGGGGAAGCCACTGACTGTATTATAATAATACTTATTATTATTATTATGAGCCTTTTCTACAGAGTATTCACTTTGGGACATTTTTGCATTCATTAGAAGTTCACAACAACAGAGATGTTGCCGTGACACGGTGTCTTCCGCGTGATTGACAGCTGGAAACTATTGATAGTGAGCCCGAGGGGAGCTGGTTCATGGGGACTTATTATTCATAATGATGTTTCAGAGTCACGCTGGGCCGGGGCAGCAGCGGGCTGAATGAGAATCAGAAGCATTAGCATGCCTCGCTGGAGGAGGTCGGAGTTTGATATGCCAGAAGAAAAAATAAAATAAAAAATCCCTGCTTCCATCGATATTCCAACTGATATGTAAGACCACTGCTTTAGAGGAATATCTGATCAATATACTTAATAAAAAATAACTTTTCAGTGGGCGCCGCATTTTCCCATTTTTAAACGTCATGCAATCTGATTGTAAGAACATTTTATTTCGACGAACTAGGTGTCTAGGATGTATATATTTTTTTTAAATCTGAGCTTCAGATCAAGGACACCCCAAACTGGAACACACACACAGTCTTGAGATTCAACTAAAAGTTTCCTCTGAACTTTTCCCAGCTGCCCTCCTCGCCGAGCATCCCGCCTCAGTGTGCAGCCGTTATTTGGAACACACCATCCGTCCGAGCACGGAGCGCATCAGATCCGGTGGCTGCGTGGCGGAGGTGGAGAGGGATAAAAAAAGGGGAAATTGATTGCCCTTTATCTCCTTTGAAATGGCTTTCAGGGATAGTTAACCAGTTGTAATAGCAATGCACAACCTGAGCGATGCAAAGTTATCTGACACTTAAGTGTGGCCAGTGACAAAGCAAAAAACTTCACTGCAGCAGAGGGAGGGAGGGAGAGAGAGAGAGAGAGAGAAAATAGAGTGAAAGGAGATGTATTGATCAAATCACATCAGGGGTCACAGGGAAGAGGAACTGATTTTTTTTTTTTCTTTTTTTGTGCAATTGAAATGACCGTGATTCTCCCTGTTATCAAACTAGGCAGTAATTCAATTACTCTCTGTTGGAGAAAAACTGAACTGCAAAATTAAATGAAAAAAAACAAACAAAAAAAAACATTTAATGGAGAGTTAAAGTTTCCTTGAATGTTCAACTTTTAAGTCGTTATATTATTTAGGTTATATGAATGGGTTGTATAACTGTATATAGTGCTTAAAATCACAGTAATCAGTTACTATTTGGCTTTAATTATATATATTTATATATAATATATATAAATCAACGTTGATAAAAGGACATTGGTAGCACAGAAAATAGAATTGATGTTCTGATCCAACCTCATTCAAATGAATTAACAACTACCGACTCCAAGAACCTAATCTTTGACAAAAGTGCGAACGCATTTTCTTTTTTCAGTGTGCGCCATGATCCATGAAATCAAATTAAAGTGTTAGAAGTTTTTTGGAAAAGATTTATTCAGCTAAAATCGAACAAGTACGTTTGGCGTTGGCCAAAATCAGTTCATAACAGTCTAATGAGCAATGCAGCGCCGTTTGCAACACAACAGTGTGCAACACTGACACACAACCTCCGTGCTTGTGTCCCTTTAGGCAATCCAATAAAACGGACCAGTATGTGCTTTAATGACACAGTGGCATAATCTGAATAATCAGCATAATGATCTTTCCTCCTCTCACACCCACACAGCCACTCTACTCATGACTAAATCATGGAGATCACATTCAAAAAGCAGAGTCTCAAAAATGATATAGAGAAATACATATATATATTATTGGAGCACTTCAACCACCTCGAGTCAAGAGATGCACAAAACACACAGGAGAACACATACATGTTGCATGAGCATCGATGTCATGTGCTAAATATGTCATGTGATGATGAATAGTTGAGTGCGTTTTAAATGCATATGCTAAATAATGATTATTGCACAGTGATGTGGGATTAGTATGGAGGAGTGGGTATTGATTTATAAAAAAATAAAAAGAAATTGCAAGCTTTGATAAATATTGATCACATCAACGACCCAGACAGTCTGCAGCTAATTAATGTCTTTTATTGAGCAGAAACATGGAAATATTGCTTTGTTCGTTGCATTGTCATGCATTATTATAATACTACAACTACTACTACTACTAATAATATAATCATAATATATTATTATTATTAATAATAATAATAATAATAATAATAATAATAATAATAATAATAATAATAATAATAATAATAATATAATAATAATAATAATAGTATTAATATGCACAATCTGCTGAGGTGTAGATGGATTTATAATATTGTTATGTGGATGAGAGTTTGACTTTTGTTTCACCAGGGGAATGTTATCGCGATTGTGTTACCATCTGCAACTAAAACGTGTAGACACCTCCCAGTTGTCCCCTGGTTAACATCCCTACACACAGTTGCACTGAGGAGAGCAACACGCAACGCACACGGAATACAAAAAAGCTCGTATAATTCCGTGAGTCCAAACATTATGCAAAGTGCTACGAGGCTCTAAGTAAACACAGTAATGGCTCCCATCAGCGCAGGTTATTTTTCTAATGTCTGTGAACTGAGGATTACTACCATCAAGGTTAATCATTATGCTTTCTGCATTATCTGAACGGCCAGCACTGACAAATTATGGCTTCGTGCATTAGAGTGTCCTAAAACACCGGCTGATTATCATAAAGGGAGCGAAGGGGTCGCGGTGTAATCTTTATCCTGTGTGTGTGTGTGTGTGTGTAAATCTGCTGTGTGTTTATAATATGAAAACTAAGGGCAACATTAAATGAGCAAATGTTCCGCGTAAAGTTCATTCATAAAAGCCCAGAATGCATCTGGCGGCTGCGCCCCGGTTTGGTTGAATGATGACTCCTGAAACAAACTAATAAAATCTGGATTTAATGGCTTAATGGGTCTTATGCTGCATATGAAATGATATATGTGTGGATGGATGTTCACTGGTTTTTGGTTTTATTAATCAGGTTTGTGTCTTTGAGGCCAAGGAGTTGGTACGAAAAACATCCACTTTGCTGATTTACCTTGACATAATGAAAAGCAACTCTTGCCGTCACCCTGAAGATCCTGGAACCAAATCCTCCTCCAAATGGATCCAACGCGGTGAGTCAGTGTGCGACACATTAGTATGGAAATGAAAGACCTACAGAACAGTTGAATTAGAGTCAGTGTCAGGATCAGGGGGAATAGAACCAATCCATCAGTGAGAAATCCTGCCGCATGCTTATTACTGAGAGATTTCCATTCCATATTTACTTTTTTTTTTTTACAAATGTTTGAATAACATGAATAGGTGCAGCATAAAGCGCGAGATTCAGAGGAAAATGGCAGATTGTTTTATTTATTTCCATCTTCAATGTAATTATGTTTGAATAGAAATGAAGCACAATTGCCCAAGGAAGAAAACAATTCATTCGTATGGATTCATTTATTTTTATTTTTTTGTGGCGTACAGTAAACGGCCTCCAACTGTCATTTAAAAGAGACCCTGATTACCTAATCATTCCATTCATACACCTGGAAATGCCATACAACAATACAATACCATCATTGTGAGGAACCACAGCATCTGCGCCATTAAAAGGAATAACAAATGAGGGTCATTTCGCAGCCCTCCTAAATCACAGCAGGGCCCCCAAAAAAATCAAACACAACAACTCCAAGAGGATGTGCACAATGTTCATAACGACGCTAAACAACCCACAGAATGATTGATGGATGACTCTAATTAACAGTTATTCGCGAAAACTTTTTGACACAGAACATATGCTGGGTTAATTGTTGTATATGATCCTCCTATACAATGATGAAACCCCCCCAGAGGGCAGTTTGTGTGTTGATGGTAACGTATGAGGCCATCAAATCGCCGGCAAAACCCAGGCACGAGCATTATTAAGATAATAATGGGAATTCCATTCAACAGCGACATATGGCAGGGCTCCATAATACCATTCACATAACTCATGTAAATCCCATCGGGGCCAAATGGTGATTATTGGGATTGCTGTGGAGTTAAAAGTGCGGTCGCATGAGTGGCAGACAAAACGATTCAGAGATGAACCAAGGCAGATCAGGTTTCAGAAACCAGCTCGGGATTCTCTGCCACTCCAGTTCGGTGAAAAAAACAAAAGCACTTTTATGTGGACTTCTGAACCTGTAGAAGCATGAACATTTGAGGCATTTTAACGGGTGTCCAGGTGTGACAGGCATTGATTCACTCCATCTCTTTATTAAATGAAAGTGTACATACAAATGGAAATTTCAAACTGAAAATAACAGCTTTGGGCAAAAGTCACTGTGCCTACAAATGTTTAGGAAACCGAGCACACGCCGTTCTCCTCTGATCCTTCTCTATTTACACTAAACGCGTCTCAGCGCATTCGCAATCCTAAAGCCTCAAGATTATTATTGATTTTCCTCCTCCCACCCCAGGAAATAATCATCAGGATGCATCACAATCAGTGAATGTGTAAAGACGCACAATGCGTCTCCCTCCTCCTCCTCCTCCTCCTCCCAGATGTGGGAGCCGTCACCGCCTGTCAATCATGACTCAGCTGTCAATTATTACCTCCCCCTTTGCATTTAATCAAATAATCAATTGAAATGAAAGTTATCCGAAAAAGTTCTCTTACTTTATGCGATGTTTATGTGTCTGTCCCATCCACTAATATGATATATATAATAATACATCACGTCGTCCTCAAATACAGTCATTGATTACAAAAAAAACTGACATTTCAGGGCCCCCAACTGCGCCCCACCTCACATGTGGGAAATGAACTTCATTTAGGTTGGCAATTGAAATGTAGCGTGTCACTGAGGGAGAGGGAGAGAGGGAGATATTTGATTTGCGCTGACAGGCTTTCATGTCATATGCTCTCTTCATCAGGCAGTTAACTGCCTTAGTCCCGCTGCTTTAAGGCCCCGACCCAACCTCCATATCCATGTAAATCTGCATAAGCCCACACTAATGAAAGAACAACATGGATATGGCACAAAACTCCAGAGCCCTGTGATATGATGCCTCACGCACGCACACATATACGCAATGCTAAGTCGAAAGTTAATGACTATATTACACCGACTGTGCGTGTGAGCGTGTGTGTGTGTTTGTGTGTGTGTACACAACCAGCTGTCTCAATATAAGCTCCCATAGCTCTGGTATTAACCAACACAGGACTGGTGAATTGTAATAAAAACAAAATAATAATAATAAATAAATAATAACAATGTCTTTTATTAATACTGCGCATTAAAAAGTACCCACCAGGCCAGAAATAAATCAGTGCAATTCAGTTGGCAGAGTAAGAGGTGTTATAATAAGTTAATAGATGTAGCAGTGTGATAAGAGCGTCCATTTAATTAATTGAAGATGTTGGATTTGCAACATGTTATCAGTCTTTACCTGGAGTGACACAGCTGATTAAATTTTTTTTATACGTCAAAGATTATTAAGCCAGGATTCCGCCTGGATTATGATTCTGAGTGTCACGCTGCATGAAACCATTTCAATCAACAAACTTTGCATAGATTCATGGAGCTGAGACAAAAATGAGTGTTTGAGTGGAAACGATTCATTTGGAGAGAATGAGGGAGTTAATGAGTCCTTGAGATTTGCGTGATTCCATGTGTGTGCGTGTGTGTGTGTGTTTCCACCTCTGATAGATTGACCTGATTGTGTGGCACTTAGTCACTGATTGGGTCTATTTCAGGTTTAAGAGACACCCCGGGGCTAATATCCTTCATGGCGGTATGTTTGAAAACATCATCATCATCGACACTTTAGTCAGGCGGCTGGACTCATTTCAGAGGTGTGGGTGCAAATGATTTGAGATATTGCTGGATTTTTTGTGTAAAATCCATGTTTTTGGATTCCTGAAAGACGGCGAGTTTCAGGCATGCACTAAAGTCCGGGTATTTTCTGGAAACTTCTCAGGGGAGGATGCATGGTGAGAGCAAAAATCATGTCTGGGCTTTCTTTGTACCCCACCTGTCAAATTTCCAGAAAGGGAGCGTGTGAGGACCTATCAGGCCCACGTTGCATGCTCGACTCTGGGTCCTGTAAAACATCCCCCTCAACGTTGGATCCTTCCCTGTTTATGAACAATCTATGGATTGATAACAACTATTCTTATTGTTCTCATTAGAATAATAATAAAGGCTGGTAACTGCAGGCCTACATTCAATTAGATTTTCAGCAGGAAACTAGGCCATCTCTCTTAGAAACCAGACACTAATAACCCCACTTAATCCAAAAATCGAGTATATTCAGTGTGTTTGTGTGTGTGTGTGTGTTTAGGACTTTTCAGCCCAAACTCATTAGGCCATTCAAGCCAGAGGGTTTACAGTTGATGAGTGGTGATGCTGCACACTATTAGCTGCGCATTTGCGTGATTGTTTTGTGCGTTTGTGCAGAGGTGTGTGTGTGTCTGTTTGTAGTAAGAATGAAGAGGGAGAGACAGATCTCTCGGACCTTAATACACTAATATTGTCGGTTATTACATTATTGTGTTTCTTTGAGTGTGTGTGTGCGAGTCTGTGTGTTTCCACACCAATACGATTGTGTTTGTGTGCGTCTGAGTCTCTGCATGCACTCACATTTCCGTATGCATGCTCGCTCCCCCGCAGTTAATTTCAGCATTTCCTGTAAAGCAATTTGTCAGGAGCCAACGAGAACAGACTGGTTGAGCAGATGTGCAGGAAACCACCACATTTCCATAATTACCAACAGAGAGAAAAAAGAAAAAAACATTCCCCGCAAAAATCTATTTAGCCCTCGAACGAAGGCTCTTCCAAAGCGACTCAGACAAACATCTCATCCCAGTTTAACAAGGAAATGTGCAAAAGTGCAATATCACATGAGTGGGCAAATCAATTTGCTTTTAGGCAACACCATTTTATGTGATCTGTAGTATTGTATATTTCATTTAAATGTGAAACACAATGCAGCAGCTTCTCAGTTCATGGCTTCCTATTTTAATTTCGTCTGATGGTCCATCAGATTATTATTTTTTCTTTTTATTACAGCTGAGAAAATGACAACGCTTTAACACACAGCTGCTCACTGTGTTTTTATTTATTTTTGTCTATTTATGTTTGAATACTTCATACATTTGTTGCTGCAACGCCGCACATTTCCCCACTGTGGGACAATATACGTTTATCTTATCTCATCTTATATTATTTAAAAAACCTGAAATGACTTTGGTTGTTAGGAGTCATTAAAGGTCAAATATACCACATTTTACCCTCTAAAGCAAAACAAAAAACACCTGCTTGAGTCAGAGGAATAATGTCAGACATGATAAAAATCTCAACTCTTCATGAAGCACGTTCAGGTGTCCACCTGTAAAGTACCACCTGTGTCCATTCTATGGAAACTACAGGTATTTTTAAATTGTATTTAATCTATTTGCGAAGAACCCTCCGAGCTCCTCACATCAGGTAAACTGGAACACATGCCTGCTCATGTAAAAAAGCAATTATCTAAAACCACATGAACTTAATAAAGCAAGTGACAAGGGCTGCTCCCCACCCTGTGGTGACATAATTCACTCATTCTCTTTTCTTTTTTTTTTTGTTGAGTGAACATTAAGGTGACTCGTGAGTCATCATTTTGAAAGAAAACACACACACACATATAATAGAAACACCTTTAGAGGGTCATTCAGTCCTAACAGTAGTTAGTTCTAAAAGGAAATGTTAGTTCTTGAAAAGAGTCACTGCGAGGGGAGATTTTTTAATATTTTATTTCAACATGTATGGGGTTTATAATTATTGGACCCTGAGCTAGAGCATTTGGTAAGTGGTTGGTGGAGGGGGGACCCAAAACGAAGATGGAGGAAGCAGGAAAGGCGGACAAACAAGAGAACATAAGGAACATTGACACTTTATACACAGGCAGACAACGAGACACAGCTGTGACTAAAAGAAGACACAGGTGAAACTAATGGAGCAATCAGAAAGACTGGAAAAAAAACAAGGAAAGGAAGTCAAACTAAACACAGACACATATGGAGGAAAAACTACAAAGTAAAAACAGGAAGTAGGTCAAAACAAGATACACAAGGAAGGAAAGTGCACGAGGGAAACGCTAAAGAACAAATAACACGTAAAAATGTATATAAAAGAAAATTCAAAATCACCCAAAAAATGTCTCAACAACAAAAAGACCAATTAAAGATTCAGGTGAAGATTTTAAGCTACTTATCCATTTTTCTTTCTATGAATTTCTACCTATCAGAAATTATTTCTCCACATTGCGTCTTTATATGAGTTTTTAGAGGTAACGCTCTCCATACTTGAGGATATTTCAAATATACCATACATTCTGTCAGAGTCAGCGTAATCTCAGGATTTAAAAAAAATATATATATATATTTAATCTCCAAAGTACACTTTGTTTTTACGCTTTTAGACTTCCCCTTTTCTTCTTCTTCTTCTTTATTTTTCTCTCTTAAAGAGAAAACTGGGCTAATCCCAAGAATACTCTGAGGTCGCACAATCGCAGTGTTAGCCGTCGTTATAAGCGCATGGAGAGAAAAATGAGTTGGATGAGTTAAAAAAAAAACTTAAAATCTGCCCCTGATACTTCTGTTGCTTTTATTTTTCCAGACATCTCTTTTCTTTCATGTCTGACTCTTTCTCTCTCTCTCTCTCTCTCTCTCTCTCTCTCTCTCTCTCTCTCACTCTGTCTTTTGTTTTAGTGAAATCTGGGCTAAGCTCGTCACTCTGTGGGCTGAGGCAACCGGCCACCAGCTACACGGCTCATCCAAGGACACTGTCACACTGTGTGAAATCACTGGTACAGACACAAAACAGCGTGTTTGTTGTGGTGTCACATTTCGGCTTTAGGCAGGGGAAAAAAAACAACTATCAGTCGTGCGCACGTTTGCATATTAATGGTTTTAAGCCACGGAGTTCAGTGTGAGTTCAAACCTGTGCCACTGTCTCAGTGGGAAAGTCATCTGCTCCTCACAGTTTCATACACAATGTTTATTTATTTATTCAAAAGTAATCTGTTCAATTACAGATATATAAACTGAATAAAATACAACATTTCAAATATATATATATACTGTATATATATATATTGCGTTTTTATTATATTTTAAACCATGTGATAGATACATAGATAGATTGGTAGTGTAGTATTTTATTGATCCCAAGCTACAGCAGCAGTTAATTGGCAAGTAAATATATATATATGAACAATAGAGATATACAATACCCGATAGACAATATAATACATAAAGAAATACCTAAAAATACACTACTTTAATTTCAATGTTTTATTCAACAAATTTGCGGAATTTCGAAGAAGACCGAAAACCAGTGTTTGCCGCCTGTCTGATCATTTCCCAGCTTTGCTTGTAGGAAATGTCCACTCCACACTTGACATGTGTCTGACGCTTCTGAAAACTTTTCAAAATAAATGTCGGTGGAGTCAAGAGGAGGAGAAAAAGCTAATTTCAACCCGTGTTGGCTTCTTGTCCTGCCAGTCCGCTACAAGGCTCCCTGTCAGTTTGACTTAACTGTAATGAGCCTTTCAGCAGCTTACTTTGACAACCAGCCTGCCAACACAATTTTGTGTGTTTTTTTTTGTTTTTATGTGGAGACATGATAGGAGTAAGAAATGATGCACCATTAAACGCAAAGTCCGAGAGAGCGGCGTCTTTTATAATCACAATGGGAAATGTCATGTCTTGGCAGCGAAAGCGAAACGTTTTGGACACATTTTTTTTCGAAAGAATTGCACAGTCACATTTTATTTATCTGCCTGTTATGGATACACTGTGAAAAGCAGCCAGCTGTTTGGTAAATCTTTGGATGACCTTCGCTGTCAAAAGAACAAAAAGCTTGGCCGATTAATTGTAGCTTTATGTTCGGTTACAAAGACGCTGATAGAGAGCAGATTTCCGGACAAAGGTCACGGTGAACACATGGATCTTAATTTCACATCCTGTCCGTTGTCACACGGAGCATTATTATTCAGGCCGATTGCTTCCTGAAGGATTTGATTCTTCAAACGCATTTTAAATCACAGTAGCTGCCAAGACACATTCTTTGCTTTCTCATAAATCCCTCAGAGGAACTCGCACATTTTTTCCTGTATTTTTAACAGAGCTGTAGCTTTGAAATCATCTATATACGTTTCGTAGCCATGACCCAAAAATATAGGTAGGTGAGTAAATCTGTTCTCGCTCCAGTTAGCACTGATGCTAACATGGGGCTGCGATAAATCCTTTTCTACTTTCCGTCTACTTCTACTTGTTTATTTTATCCTTTCGGATTAGGTCTGTTGCTCTTCCTGAGGGTATTGTAAGATTTTTATTTATTTTTTCTCCTGACTTCCTGACACCCTCAACTCCTCACTCTCTCTCTCAGGCCTCCTCACACAACAAATACTAGTCTATCTCCTCCAGCATCTGCTAGTTCCAAAAAATCCACTGGGCTCCTCACTATTCTCCGTTTCACCCTCTGCTCTCTGCCTCTGCCCTCGTCCACGCTCCATTACCAGAGGCATTTGCTATAAGCTTTCAGATTGTGTTGTGCATTTAGGATCATCTGTTCAATCTGACATCGAAAGCCAAAATCCAGCAGCGGAGGTCAACACACTCAAAAATAAGATAAAACACTCACTCTGTGGCTAAAGCTATTCATATTATATATATATATAATTAGCTAAACGCTTATTTTTCTGGTTTTGGCTCCTCATGTTAACGCAATGACTCTTTCCATTTTGCTGATGGGAGTCTTCAATCCAGAGGCAGCGTTTTTTTTGTTGCCTGACGACGCTCGATGCCAAACCTCAATGTTATTGAAATTGCCTCTCAGTGGTTATGGGTTTAAATGTCCTCTTACAATTTAGCTCCGCCATTAAGCTTCTCGTGTTCTGAGCGAGGCAAATAATAAGCGCATTCGCTGGGCAACCTTTTCTACATTTATTAAAACGCCGTTTTCCCAAAAAATGGAAATGGAATGTGATGCAAAGTGTCGTGCCGAAACAAAGGCTTTGATTTGTTCGTTTTGGGCCCGTTAAATCTTGTGCGCGGTGAAGTCGGGGGACAGGGAAGCTGCGGAGTTTACGAGCCTCTGATCTGTGATTAAATGCTGACAGTCTGCTTCACAATGACTCCGGCTCACTATCTTAATTCTTGTGATTGTATTTACCATGAACACACACACATCAGTCTCCCCGAGCCATAGAAGAAGACATATGCGGCTGTCAGCCGGTGACACCGGCTCATTATTAAATGCCTACCGATTTATGCTTAGTTTATGACCGAGTCAATACGGCTGTAAAGGAGCAATGCTCTCACAAAGCCGAATCCCTGACTCTGTTGGATGTTATCCTACTGTTCCACTATTTATTTGGCAGTAAAGTCATGCAAGTGGACTATATATCTGCCCCGCACTGCAGAAATGCTAAATAAGCTTTTTTTTTTTTTTTTTACGCTATTGTCAAAACCACCATGACAGAACAAAAAGTTGGATTTTATCGTTATAAAAAGCTGCACATTCTTATTTGTTTCCTTGGCAATGGGAAAGCGAGGTCTGCCTGCACTTGGCAACCCAACTCTGAAATGTCAGGTACACAATTTGAACCGCATGGCGCCGTCTTCGGTCACTGCCACATCTGTAGTTTCAGCAAGTTGCTAAAGACATACAAAAGTAGCACAAAAAAATAGCAGCTATTTATAAGTTGCATGAGCTGATATCAGGAGTTGAGTTTGGAATTTTAATTCAACTGTTTTTATTGTTTCATAATGAATTTATTTTGCTGAGGATGGTGTGATTTCTAATGGATTAAAAGAAAAAAATCATATATATATATATATATATAAAAAGAATATTTGGGCACATTGAGCAATTGCCAAACATATTAAAGAAGACCGTTGAAGGAGTTTGGACGGGTCACTTTCACTCGTATCTTCTTTGGTCCATTTCATTCAAATGACCCACGTCAGGGTTAGATTAAATCTTGACAGTGTGTCTGTTCGGTTGGGTCTGCGGCAGATTTTATTTTAGTTTGAACCAGATTGAGCAGGTTTTTGAGTCGTGGCCCGGCAAAGAAAAAAATAAACTGCTCCATGTTCCATCAAATCTGATCTTTTTTTTTAAATATATCTTAAATCCCCACTATGTAGGGATTTACTTATCACGACTCGTATCAGACGTGATGTGGAAAATCTTCAGAAGCTGAATTTAGCAGGCGTACAGAAAAAAAAAAAGTCTTGCGGGGAGGATTATTCCAAAAGCTGAGAGGTTTCATTTCAGCTGGGCTCTCTGCTCCGGCTTCTTGTAATATTAAAAAGTTGAAGTCCAAAGACAACCACAGAGGCACAGCGAGTGGTACCTTGAAATCTACTGAGAAGGACCTGACAAGCTTTTCATTTTCCAATCAGCAGCAGTGTCTGGCCAGATTCTAATGCAGGCGAAAACACGACTATCAGCGCAGCCACAGCAGCTCAGATCTGCTCCAGGCTTTCATCCGGGGCGCTTAGGCAATTTACACGGTGGGCCAGTAAGTAACACTTAAAAAGCCTCAGACGGGGGGGGGAATAATGGAAAATGTAAATGGGCGCGGATCACGCTGACTATAGAAAGTGCACAGAGACACATCTAAGTATAGTCATTAGAATGATGCATTAATGGAAAAAAAAAACCCAACCCGGAGAGGAATCATTTACACCGTGGGCCGGATCACGGCGTAGAACAGCATGTTGCTCTACTTGTTACACATTGGACAATTCATCTGCTTTAAACAACCCCGCTCTTTGCAAATGAGACGGAATAAATGCGGAATCCTGCGGAGACACAACTTTGTGTGTGTGTGTGTGAAAGTTTCACCCAAAAGTGCAGACGAGCTCAGATTTAAAGTTGTGAACCTCTGAAAACTCCCATTTATTGTGTGGATGTTTTTTCTGCAGGTCTGCATCAACGCGGACACGTCAAAAATACAACTGCATCAATAAGTGCATGAATGTAAAGCTACATAACGTTAAACTCGAGTCAGTTGGTAAATGAAAGTCAAAATAAAAATATTTAAAAAAAATCACAACAAAGTGGCAAGTGTGTAACATTAGAGGAAAAAAAACACCAGTTTCGTTTAGCTTTGATGACTATTCTATATAAAACGAAATAATGGTATTTTTTTTATTTTAGCCAATTAGCCAAGTACCATGGCTAATTGGCACTATTAGATAGCATAAATGAAAAAAAAAAACATTTTGTCACCTTTGGGACTCTGCTGCGTAACGACTAGATTTTTTTTTCTCTAGAGGCTGAGATGTGTGATAATCGTACCACTCTGAGGACTCGGCCACTTACAGTCTACACCTATCAGCTTCTGTTGTTCAGATCTCTCTTTCCTCGCTAACCGCCATCGACAGCCATGAACGCCTCACTGATGTCTTCGTGTGCAGAGTCACTCGAGTGTGCTCGCTGATAACGGACGTGATGCATTCGAGGATGTTCGGTACTAATTGATGTCTCAGTTTGGAGTCACTTTTACATCAAGGCTGGTGTATTTGTGTGTGTGTGTGTGTGTGTGTTTGTGTGTGGGTGATACAAGTAATTGATGACTTGCATTGAGAGGCTTAAGTGCCTCCCGAACCACAGACATGTGCTCATTGTAACAGCATTAGCAGGCTGTCATGTTTAAATCGTGAGTGGCACATTTGAAAAAAAAAATGCAAAAAAATGCAAAAAAATGATGATGTGATTAAATGTGGTAATGTAGAAATCGGATCAAAAGAAAAATGTGGCAGTATATGAAGCATATATAGTGGGGAACAAATAATAAAAAAAATGTTTTATGTAGAGAATTTATAAAGGCCAGAAAGAAATATAAGAGCGTCAGCCAAATGTCAGCTAGCATTTAGAGGAATAACATTCTGGAAAAAAACATATTTACAGTGACAGATCCTTATGATTGGGTAAATGTGGAAAGAAATGCATTATAAACTATGGCCTTGCTCCATCTGTGCACCATAGCCTCTCCAGACAGATATATAGACCTCTTCTGTCTCATAATTATTCTGCCTAATTAATAAAATGAAGAGGGGGGGGGGGAATAGCCGCCTCTGTCTCACAATCCAGCCGCAAGAGCAATAAAAGAAAAATATTTGCACATTATTCTATTTTATTTTTCGTGAGTTACAACTCCATAATAAAGAGCTGAGGGCTGCATATAGGAGTGCACAGCCTTAGTCTACTTTGTTCTGTGTCCATTTATGTTTGTATACTTTTACCTCGGCTGCTGCGACACCACATATTTCCCCAATGTGAGACAATAAAGGTTTATCTTATCTTATCTTAAAATCCCATCACAATGAAAGCCCGTTCAAACCAGTGCTTTTTATTTTTTTTTACATTAACAGCTCCGGCAATATTCAATATTTCCCTCATTAATTCCCTTTCTGCCTTTGTCAGCGTGTTGTGTTGTGCTTTGTGTAAAAAGTACAGTCCAACATTTTTGTAATGAAAAGTGTGTGTGTGCGCACAGTGTATGTTACAGGACGGAGAAGCAAAATGGTTAGAGGTTAGATTGTCTCCCACTGTTGTTGCCATATGGATCTACAGCCCCAAAGGCTCTGTGTGAGTTTGTGTGTGTGTGTGTGTGTGTGTGTGTGTGCGTGTGCTTGTGCGTCTGGGTTCATAAAGTTCATAAAGTGTGTCAGCATGTGAGCCGCCCAGCTCTGCAAGGTGTACTCTGTGAATGTCATTTTCTGCACTTTGCAAAACATACACCCTCCCCCCCACACACACACACACCTACACACACACACACACACACACACACACACACACACACACACACACACACACACACACACACACACACACACACACACACACACACACACAGCTACTAGACATCTGAATACAAATGCTCCTTGACGTGACCTTATTATCATGCTGGGTGATAGTCTTCTTCACTAGCAGCTAAACATCTGCTAGACCTGATGGCTCGACACACACAAACACACAAAAACACACACACAGACAGGAAATCAACACACTCATACACCAAACAACATGAATTTGTGTTCCCGGTGTGATCATTTAAACAAGAAGACATGTTCCGGAGTCTTACGGCATGAAGTGGCCCGGTCGGAGGTTGGGCGGATTGTTTGGAAACAATTACCCACAATCCTCAGCGCCTTCAGACAAAGCGCCCTATGGATCCATTTTATCAGTCAGAGTCCGAGACCATCACTCAAATTTCTGGGTTTTTATGCGGGTGTTTGTAGCAGATTTAAGCTGGTTAGCTAACAGGAATCGTTCACAAAGGCTTTGTTGTTTTTTAGTTTTATTTTCTAGTTTCCTAAAGGTAACACAAATGGAATCTTTAAAAAACCTCTTCAAGATTTCTGGGCACTTCCTCTACTTATTGACCCTCTGCACTTTTTCTTCTTGAACAGATTGAGCGCAAAAAAAAAAAAAACACGGCTTTTCCTTTTTTGTATGCCTCAGTGGGTTGAGTATAATCTGTTATTTGTTTATTTACACTGAATATCTGCAGGATGTGCTGCGTTTAACATTTTAATGTCCAAGAGAAAAAGTTTAGTTTGAGTTTGTTTTTTTTTCATTTAAAAGGCGACAGGGGAAAATTGAATTTGTTCTTTTGCTTTCCACCTTACGCAGGCAAATTAATCTCACTTTTTTTTTTTCAACAACTTTCTCTCTTTTTCTTCATGCTGACGTGAGGCTAAAGAGGTTAGTGACATTCTGCAGTAACGGATCAATAGAAACACATTTTGCACTGGAACACAGTCGTTCTCTGATACTGGCTTCTCTCTCTCTCTCTCTCTCTCTCTCACCATCCTTCGTCTAACTTTACAAATTAACCTTTTTAAATTCACTTCATCGTGCAAAACATTGGATTCAATTACAAAACACAGGTCAAAAGACTTTTTGGTTCATAATGTTAAATATAAAAAAGATGAAAAAAATGGCAACCACTATTGCATCCTCCTCAAAACTCATTTCAAGGTTCATAGATGATGATTGATTGATCGATTGATAGTTAAAAGCAAATTCCTTTAAATGGTATTTAATACACCACACCTGTTACCATTTTTCACTGTAGCCTCTCGGTTCACCTGATTCACGTTCCAATGCTGTCCCCCGTTATATTTAATGGACAGATGGTCTTTTTGTCCCTAGTGGTTCCACTTCCTGTCTGTGCCTCCGCCCCCCTCAATATTTGTTTACCACGCCCCCTTTTTCAGCCTTCGTTGTGATAATCCATCTGGATACTGAGGTGAGGTGCACAGTTGGCATTTACACATAATTACACACAATGTGCACTTCTTGTGGTCCCTCTTGTATGGCAATGCTTTTATGCACTTCGGCAAGAAGTTGTGTAATGACTTGAAGTGGCTCTTTTTATGGGAAATGCGACACTGAGCGAGGACTTTGATACTGGAACTTAGTGCAAAGCAGAGGAGAGGGAGCCTGCGTGAGGCAGAGCAGCCCAACAACCGGGGAGATACATGTGCAGTTGTTATTGTAGTCTGCAAATAGCATTAAAACGAGTGTGTGTGTTCTAGGCGGGCTTCTGCCCGGGCTGTTGTTGGTGTCACATGCCCTAAGAGCCATAAGAAATCAGGTCACACGCATTTTTGTTTTTTGTGGGCCAAATAAAAAAAAATATATAAAAAGAAACCTAACTCACGATGTTTTGCTTTTTTCATTCACTATTCTAAATGTATACTTTAAATATTATTCCATAACTTAAAAGCATTCAGGGTTAAAGACACCATTGAAATAAAGGTAATGAACGAAATGTATTTCAATGCTCTGAGTCATAACAAGCTGGAGATGCCCTTGTGGAAAAAAAGAAAATCAATAGATCCAGCAGGCACGCACAAACTGTTGCATTTATTCCATACGTCCACGCACCCTGCAGGAATACATCAGCTCTGTGACTTTCTCTCCCGCCCTCTCCGGGCTTTGATCGCAGGGAGCCCACCGCATCCATCTCTGTCGCACAAACAGGCGTACGCACAATCACACACACACGCACAGGGACACCAACCAGTACCCAGCCAAAACATTGTCCTCCTCACCGTTCCCAGTTCATGCACTATCTGGCTTATTTGCAGATACACACAGTGAGCGTGAACGCGCACACAAACCCACACCCAGATTTAAGGGCCAGACTGGCATTTTGCATCCTGTTTTCTTGCCTCGCCAGAGAAAATGATCAATATCTTGACAACTTAAAATGACTGCTTGGTCTCAAAAGGCACGTTTGGTTGGTGTGTGTGTGGAATTTTGCATAAGTGTGTGTGTTGTAAGATTAAAGTAAGCTAAAGAGGAGGGGCCCGTCTAGAGACGTCTGGCTTTGTACCACCTAGAGCTCCAGGGTCCATCAGCTTTGGGAAAGGTGGACACAAACCCAACACAAGCCCAACACAACACACACAATAATCGAATGATACACTGGGGATGATGCAACCTGCTCTTCTTCTGCAGCTTTATTGACAACAGCTGCCAACTGTCGGTTGACACGATTTTTTGGTTGGAGCGTGGGCGGAGGTTTTTTTCCTATTGGATTATTTTGTGCTATGTCGTAATTAAATGACATCTTACAAGTGTGTCGGCCACGTGATGCGTTCGCTGCCCATGCAGATGGAGGAATAAGAAAAAAGATGTGCTTCTGGATCTCCATCCTCCAGCTGTTTATACAACCTGTGCATTATTTAATGCACACATGAAATCAGACTGCACCTGAGGTAATTCAACGGATCATGTATCCACGGATACTGGTGTAGGAGCTTTTGAAGGATGAAATGGAAAAAAAAAGGTTCTATTATTTGTCTCATAATTACACTGTCAATGTCATGGTATTCAATTCAATTTTTTTCTTGGTATTTTTTTTTCTGATCCATTCCAGTGTATTAACGGAGAAGTTGCTGCTGATTAAAAACGCCTTCCATGTGACAGGTGTCTCACACATACACACACACACACACACGGATGTACGCTTCGCAGAATTTATACGTACACATATCAACACAACCACACACTTAATACACAGCTAAATCTGCCCAGCACGTGCACGCACAGGGCTATTTGTCATCATGGCAGCTTATATTTCATGCCGCCACAAATGCACCTGTCACTTTGAATTAAGCACAACCAACACACACACACACACACACACACTAGATTAGGTATTACACAGTGTCGACTGTAGTGCGGCTTTGTGTGCGTCGGTGCAGGGTCTCTCCGTAGTGTAAGTCATAGTAATGAACTCCTGCAGAAGTCCCGCAGTCACATCTGTGACAGAGTGCCGCTGTAAAACCAGTGCGCCCCGGTTACAGGCACATTTTTGGGCGGGATTTGATCTGCTGTCTAAAATCAAATTCAGTTTGGTAAGAGTGTGTGTGTCGTGTTGAACTTTCATCGTTACTGCAGTCCATGAGCTAAAGCAGCCGAGTCATTTTTTTTTTGTCATTTGGTACCGGGCCGCACCGAAATAATAGTTTTTTTTATAAATGAAGATGGAACCAAATATCAGCGTAACAGAACATGGACGTTTCTTTTTCTGGTGGGAAATGTCGGCTTTGACAGAAGAGAGCGGAAATTGTCTCTCTGGCTAATCCCGTTTCATGCCTGCTCAATCTAGCTCTGTGGAATATTCTGAAATGCACACACAGCGCCGGGAAAGGGGGGGGGGGGGGGGGGGGGGGGGGGGGAAGAAACGAGGGAGGACAGTAATATGTGTGAGACCAAAATAAAAAAAGACAGAGGGACAAAAGTGGAAATCAGCGTCTCCTGCACTCCGCTGTCTTCACCTCTGTGTCTCCCTGGAGCCTTGACCTCTGACCTTTGTTATTTTAAGGTGTTCAACATTCTGGAAGTGAAATCCCTGCTGAAATATGACGTCCAAAAGGATAAAAGGGAGCAAATTAAACTTTAAGCTGCAGCATTACAACTCCCAGCATGCATTATAAAAATGCGCTGAAGTAGTTTACGACGGCTTCAATGAGCACCAAGTAAAAAGGCCACTTTTAGAAAATCTAATTTCACAATCTGCAACTTAAATGGACTGACTTTTAACTAACTGTGTGACTCTGTGTTTGGTTTCTGTTGCAACGTGACTTTGACTCCATTCAGCATAGAGACTATATTCTCTTCAAGTAAAGCAACCGTAAACATCCTTAATTATCAGCATGACTCACAAAATCCACACAGGCACAACAACAATTATGTATTCATCCCGGCTCACACAAACTTGTTATCATATTGTAAATGTCTTCTCTGCAGATCCGCAGGTGTTATTTTCACCTCCACAAGGGAGACTCCCGTGTAATTATAGTGTCCAGTGTCTCACACACACACACACACACACACACACACACACACACACTATTATTATCCCGTAAATACAGCTCATCAAACAGACTAATATTGCCCAGCTGTCCCGCATGCACAGGTGACTCGTAAATACACCTTATCACAGGCACACACACACACACAGACACACACACACAAAAATGGTCGAGGAATCTCAGTCATATCACAATATGCACTGCTGATGTTACACATTATCCATGTGTCCCACGAGGTGTGTGTTCAACTTTAAATTGAACACACACTTTTCTGTTTCTATAAAACCGAAATATTTGATATTATACTGACAACACTCTGATGTCACTGATGCTTGATGTGCTCATGACATTTCCCAGGATGAAGTGGATAAACAGGCAAAATCTGGACTATCCCTAGTGAAACTATGAACACAACAGTCAGAGAATAATCGGCGTCCAAGCTCTCCTCTCTCACACACACACACACACACACACACACACACACACACACACGTGTCCCATTGTAATTCCAATGGGCTCTTTGCAGTATCTCAGCCTCTGTTATCTCTGTATCCACATGTTCTCTGTCCCGCTCTCTCTCCAAGATCATTGGCATCCTGTCAAATGATACCAAACTTAGGCCTCACACACACACACACACACACACACACACACATGCAGAGAGAGAATGCGGTTAAAGATTGTGGGATTTTAGTTAATCTGCAGTCAGTCTGTTTGGTAAATTGTCGTTTGATGGACAGTGAGGAGGTGGGCGGGGCCATCGGTCAGTCACCTGACCAATGGTTATTGATTGACTGGCAACTAAGGGCAATAAATCCAGTCATGGGCTTTGTTGTCATTGTTCCCATAAACATACTTATGTATTCAATTCTAAATAATTTGGTTATAATAATTCAGTTGAATCTGGAACGACAATAAAACCACAATTGATGAAATTCCACTCAACACGGAAGGTGAGTGTGTGTCTGTCCAGTGTCGAGTGTCCTGGCTGCATCGTGTGTGATGTTCATGCCAATAAGCCGAAGGGGAAAAACCGAAATAGCTCAGATCAGAAGAGTCTTTGCATGATGATGATCCCCATGTTACTCACAGGACACACACACACACACACACACACACAGATATAAAGAGGCCAAGAGAACCAATATTGCATTTTTTGGCCCAAGTTTCAATTCTAACTGTGCCAGCGAGTTGACTTTTTTACATTAAAAGGACAATATAAATAAAAAATTCATGAAATTAAAATTCAATCTTAAATATGTTCTTATTGCCCGTGTGTTTTGGGATCAACAGCACCGCGGTTCGAATCTCCCTCACGTTTTCTGTTGTCCTAATTGTTACTCGATTTATAAAGAGCGTTTCCAATTAATTACGTGGCTCGTGGCGGCTCGTTGTTTAATTTGCCCCGGACACAATTTCATAATGATCTGACTGTCGTAATAGTGAGTCGCTTGATTCGCGGCAAGGGGGGTGAAGTTGGGCTCAAACTGCGGATTGTAAGAGGAAACCACATCAATAATAAAACCGTGTGAAAAACAAGTGAGAGTGAAAATGCTGATCAATAAATAAGTACTCAATGCACAAAGTTTTGTGAAGTTCATGTTCGACGACAAAAAGTCTGCAGTGTTGTCCATGACAGACTTTAGGTGACCTCTGAATATCCTGTGAGAGAGAAGGAATCAGAAAGCTATCAGAATAAAGAGGAGACCGGAGCAGATTGTGTGATTCCGAAGGGATGGAGTGATATGAGTTCTTGACATATTGGGAAAAAAAAATAAAAATGCAATGCATAAATTCAGGAGGCAAAAAAAAAAAAGTGGGAGTGATAAAGTCAGACACGGCGATACAGACACAAAGTCAAGAAAAAGCTGAAATATGAGTGGGAATAAAAATGAGTCGCAAACAGGGAGCGAGAGAGCAGCAGATAAGGAGGCCGATGAGAAAAGGAGAAGATGGAGAAAATATCCTTCTCTGTCTATCCATCAAACTGGAGAGCAAGAGAGAGAGAAGGAACGTCAACTACCAAAACTTTACCAAAAACAGACAAAATTCGTCGTAATTATGTACTACTGTGTAATATGTTGATTGATTCATTATTTAACATATTTCTCATTTGCCCTTTGATTACAATGGTATGGTATCTGGAATTTTAAAAGGAAACTAAAGACTTAGATGAACATTGGCTGTAAATGAAAAAAAAAAAACTATTATCTGTTTCCTGTGATTTAGTATATACCAAGAAAATTGACCATAAATGAAGAAATTATATTTTAACAGACAGATTAGGGTGAAGAATAAAAAATGGCTTTTTAATTTTAATTTTTTGTGGTGACAACTGATGTTGTGGATTTCTTCTATCCCCTGCTCTTGCTCTCCTCCCGCCTCACTGTCACAGACTCTCTCTCTCTCTTCTTCTCCCACCTTCTCTTTTTTCGCCATCACTACATTGATCAAAGGGAAAAAAAAAAGAAAAATACACATCACAGAGAACAAAAGAGCCACCAGGGAGACGCACTGAAGCCCAGCATGACAACAAAAGGGACACAACCTTATTTGAAGGCAATGGCTCAATGGGGAATTAAACACATGTACTGTGCACACACGTTACACAATACACACACAGAAATGTGATTTTTTTTTTACTTTGTTTTAACAGCAGGAGTTTTATATTGGAGAAGAATCTGCGGAAACATATTCAGACAAAGTTCTGGGTAAATCTTTTTTTTTTTTCCCAAAAACAACTTTTAATGCTTTATAATATTTCAGGATACTTGAGTTGGGGCTCTTTAAAAATTAAAATAAAAATGCGTATAATTTATAATGATCTCTAATTGTTACAGGTAAACAATAATCTGCAGGAATCTTATATCCTTGGAAAAAAAAGATCCTGGAATTAAAAATTACAGATACTTTCTGTCGAAAACACAACTTTTGGCGTGTGTGTGTGAGTGTGTGTGTGTGTGCTGACAGCAACACAATGTGTGTGTGCATCTGTGAGCAGTCGCTGAATGAGAGGAGATAAAAGGCACTCACACAAACACACACACACACACACACACAGAAATACCGACACGACTATAACAGGTGTCTGTGAGTCTTTGGGGAGAAAAACCATCCTGTTTTTGTTTTTTTTTTCTCTACTCGCCTTCCGCTCATCTTTTCATTTCCCCGTTTTTTTATTTCCTCTAGTTTAGTCTGACTGTGGCCCGCAGTGGATATGAAACCGTCAACTACTTGTCACGGACCCAAACACCTTTTGTTCAGCTCGCACCGCACACACACACAAACACACACACACAGACACACACAGATTTGCACATGCTCCGCATCCCATTTATCTCCCACTTTCTACCAGCCATCCATCTCCATTTAAATACACACAGGACACACAATATGGAATATGGAATTCAAACTTTCTCTCTTTCTCATACACAAAAACAGACACACAAATAAATACTTTTATATTTCATATTCTCATATTTTTTTTATTATTTGCTTATCCTCCAACGTAAAAGGACTTTTGGACTTATTATCATTGTTTTTATTAGAAAAACACAGCATTCCTCTCTTCCCTTCCCTCTTTTTATTATGAAGCGTGTAGTGGTAGAATACTTCTGTACAAAAAAGAGAAAAATAAACATTTGAAGTATAAAACATTTTATCATGTACTTAAAAAGAAAAAAGACTGGTCAGGTCACATAAAGTCAGCAGGACTGCGTGTACATTTAATTCACATTTCCTCTCCAGGGGCCTTGGGAATATTTGCGTCTTTGTTCCTCCGAAGAAAAGAAGAAAAACTGCTTGAAATAATAAAGCATCTTAAGGAGATGATGGGATGTCATCGTCTCCTTTTCTCCTTGCACTTATATGATCTTATTTTCTTTTAGAAAGCTTTTATAAAGCATCAGACCTTCACATACTGTCGCAGGAGACCTTTATGATGCTGTAAAACTTAATATCAAAGATCTATGGTGTATTATAGCATGATCAGAGCTGTCTGAGGCTGTAAACAACCATTTTTTTTTTTATACATTAAATATTCCTCGCTTTATGTCTGTAGGTTTGGGTTTCATTTATAAATCCACCATTCTGTAGTCCCAGAATCCACCTCTCTCTAAACCCTGGCGTCCCGCTGCGTTCCTCTCTGCTGGGTAATGAGCCGTAGCTCGCTCTCGGGGGGGGGGGGGGGGGGGGTCGCCGACCTGTGGAAAGCGGGCCTGCACAGCTGAGAGTTTAAAGTGCGTTAGGACCACCGTCTCCAGGCTTATAAAGAGTGATGCTATGGAACCCACAGGCCAAGTGCTCTGTAGATGTATTACTCCATATTCACTCTGAGAGAGCCTGTGTGTGTGTGTGTGTGTGTGTGTGTGTGTGTGTATAAATGTGAGGTTTATTTACGGCGTTCCGTTTGCGCTTCAGTCCTGAGCCTGAGACATCACAAGCTCAGAGTCCCGTTTATTTCTCTGATCATCTGTTAGTATGAACTCGTGGGACACCGGAGCTACACATTATTTATTCAGTCTGACCTTTATATAGTCACATACTTTGATTTATTATTTCATGCTGTTAGTAAGCTAATTCATAGAAATCTGTCTTTGGCCAGACATAGTTTGAATATCGTGTCCCATTCATTTCCTGGTTGCTCCCAAGACCCAAATAAAGTTCATTTTCTCTAAATCCATGTAAACCAACTGAAAAAAAATATTTTACACATTTATAAAATACATTTAAAATAATGTACACCTACAAAACATGTTTACACACACACAGTAATGTACAAATGCACAAAAAAATGTACTTAATATAATTATCCTAATATTGCAGTAAAAAACTGTAATTCAACTATTTGGGGATTTAAATATACGCATGTGTACAACTATTTTAATGAAATATTTGTTTCAAGTTGGGTTTTTTTTCCCCACTTCTGCCCCGCTTCTCTCACTGTGATCGATCAAACCTTCTCCTCCGTCACCTCATCCCTCCATCCATCTATCCTCCGTCTCCTCTCTTGACCTACACACTTTATTCCGCAGCTTCTTAGCTCTCTGTCTGTCTCAACTGTGTCATCTGTTATTCTCATCTCGTCCCATCGCCCTCCTTGATCTGTTCTCACTGCAACAAAAAAAAATAATAAAGAGAGGGAGAGAGACTCAGTCTGGGAGTGAATCGGTCATAATCTCAGCGGTGCGTTCAGGCTCCTCGGCTTCTCAGGACAAAAGAATGAGTAACAACTACTCAAGTCTCTGGGATCGAAATTCCCTCCAGCAACAAATTCAACGGCGCCAATTCCAGACCAACAACAGAAGTCTGCGGCCGTATTCAGCAAATCTCCAAGGTGACTGTGGGTACATGCAGGAATTTGAAAAGGAGTGTCTGTATTAAAAAACACTTGAGGTGAGGAAGAGGAAGGACATATTGATATAGCAGATTGGACCCTTCAGCAAATCCTTCTGCTTTGTGAAGGCTTCAGATAAGAAAATCAAATAAATAAATGTATAAAATAAAGCGAAGGTCTCCTCCGCTGAGCAAGGTAAGCGTTCCACCCAAAGTGAGCAGATGATGGGGCCCAATCTGAGCTTCCCGTTTATCCCGCCATGAACTGGTTCCCTGAAGGCACATTGTCCGTGACATTGGAGGTGGTGAGATTTTACATCTTTCCACCACCGCTGCAGTGATTTATTTGTCTTTTTTTTGGCTGTGGGCCATCATTTTGCCGTCCTCATGAACGTGGTATGTGTGCGTTCAATGTGATTGTATTCAATGGACGTAGAGGTGTCAGGTTTTCACAGTGACATCATTCATTGAGCTATCGGAGTCTGTTTATGAAATGAATATGCAAATGAGTTCTCAATGAACTCAAGCCAAAGTTTGCCAATATCACAGGAATATACTCATGTGCTTATATACAGATATCTACCCTCCTTCAATAAGCTGATGTCAGCTGGTGGCGTGTCCCCGGTTCTACACACCTCACACATTGTGTTGATCCATTTGTTTTTTCTTTTTTTCTTCCCGTTCTGACCATTCTGTCCACTCCAGTGTAAAATTGGCCCGCGTGCCCCGGTGCAGCCTGGGAGCTTTGGGCTCCGACAGCATCTTTGGCTCGTGGTTTACAGCCTCTGAACCAGAACTGGGACAAAATCTGAAGTGTTTACTCCAGCAGCACTTTGACCGTTGTTGTGTTTCAGAGAGCCAATTAGATCGGCCCCGACCTCGCCGTTCCCGCCGGCTCCGCAGCATTCCTTATGTGCTCCAATACCACTGGAACTACTCAGCCCAAACATGTTTGTATCTCTGTGGGAGTATCAAAGTCACTCAGGTAATTTCCAAACATCTAAAGCAATTCTTTCACTTTGTAACCTCTCGCCCTCCAACTGCAGTCGCACATTCTGTGTGTGTGTGTGTGTGTGTGTGTGCGTGTGTGTGTGTGCGTGTGGCTGTGTGTGTGCGTTCTTATCTTTTTTAATTAATGTGAAGCGTTGGCCTCTCTCTCCAACCCATCATCGTCATCTGTGTGTGTGTGTGTGTGTGTGTGCGTGTGTGTGTGCTTGTGTGTGTGTGTGTGTCTGTCTTTGAGTTATCTGAAGTTATCTCTTTGCTAAATGTGAACCCCTACAGCCTTATCCAGCCCTTTATTGATTAAACGTCGGCCACATTTAGCTCGACACAGCTCAGCTCCTTCAGAGCAGAGTGCTTGGAAACAACTGACCAAGATTTTTGGGGGGAAAATCTGCACTTCCCACAAGGAGGAAATTGAATTGCTATGCTATGCTATTTTTGTTCTTTTTTTATTTCAATTTTCCATTTGAATCTTAGTGCCGATTGAATGCTTATGTTCCTTAAACAAATCTGGATATTTCAAATTTGGAAGTGTGACCTTGCATCAACACGGGACACCCTGCCTTATATGTTGACTATAATACTGTATCAGGTGCAACCACACTATTCACACCATGTGCTCTCCAAGCCAACAAATTAACAATGTAATGGTAACGGATTTTTTGCTGGAAAAACGACCTACCATGAAACATTGCCTGGCCATACTGCACATATTGTATACAGCATTAAAAATTCCTGGTTTTCTAAAAACATTTTTCATGGTGTTACTACAAACTGAAACCTGGTGCAGATCTGGACAGGAGACACCGCCTGAATGCTTCTCGTGCATTTTTAATGACTACAGGGGGCACGTGTGCACGTATGAGCAATATTGTATGCTATTTCATCATATCATATCAAATCACATCACACTGCAGTATGGAGGTGGCTCCTCTCTTTAGTGTTGCTGCATTGGAATAGCGGGTACATAACTTGTTGTGTTATTCGAACCAAACTATGACCCCCTGTGGTGAAGAAGATGAGGCTGTGTGAGAAAAAAACAACAAATTGTTTGACTTATTTCAGAAGATTTAGAATCCGGCCTTCCTTTTGGGAACTGTTGAGCTCTGGGAATATAGACGGGATAAATAAAGTGGATTATGAAGAGAGAAGGAACAAAGATATATTTATATACTGTATATTCTTACAAACAGGCCCAAATGACTTTGGAATAGGACACAAATAGGAAACATGTTATGTAGTGACATGTCCCCTCTCACCGGGCCAGTGTGGAACAATTGAACCTGTTGAGGACACAGGTGTTTGTGCAGGTCCATATAGCTGAGGTGTGTATTTGTGTGTGCGTGTGCGCGCGTGTGAGGGTAACAGGTGTTTGTGGAAACTGGTTGGGAGGGAGAGGTAATGACCTTATCACAGCCGTGCAGTTGAGTCCGGAGCCTCATCTCTACAACAGCCGCACATATTCTCAGCACTGATGTACACACACACAGTTAAATGTAACTCCTGATAATGACACTAACGCTTTATGGGGCAAATAACACGCCACCGTTTAAACCCTGAATCACCTCAAATCCATCAAAGCTGAGCATATAAAAAAAAAAATCCCATCACCAAACAAAACAAACTGAGAATCAACGACACAAAAAACAGCTTCTCGCTCCTGATGGCCACACGGGTGTTTTTAAGCGCTTCTCATTGCGCACCAGGTGATTCTCATTAGTCTGATTGTCACTGCCAGGGGGCGGAGCTACAGAGGAGAATCACATTCAGCTGCCACAATGACGTTCAAGAAGAGTAACCGATTAACACAATCATTAGCTGTGAAAGACAGGATTTGAGGGGCATACAAAAAATAAAACTATCTTATACACATTGTTATTGGTAACATAATATTATATGTTTTTGAATGAATCTTCTATTACAATTTCTGTGGCAGATTGAGGTTGGGGTAGTTTGTAGCTGATCATATACAGTACCTCTGAATGGTTACATCTATAACAGTGCATCCAATTGTATCGATCATTTATAAACAACAAATATAGCAAAGAGCAAATATAAAGTTGTACGTGTCTTTGATAATTACTGCTAAATTGTATTATTTATTTATTCCAGAAATATCCGACAACTTGTCATTTTAAAAGTGAAGATTTCCATATCAATGAAAAGTTGCATTATTACAGATTATTAAATATATATATATATATATATGGGTGTTGATTTGCAATGTGTGATGTGTGGATTCTATTATTTTTATGGCAAAAGAAAAACAGGGTGTCCCCACTTTGAATAATCATCCTACTAAGAGAGAGGTCAGAAGGAAGGAGCCTGCCAGCAGACAATGTCCCGCTCCACTGTACCACTGTGCATAGTCTGCTGACTGCATACTGTAATGAACTGAGCTCAGGATGAAAGATGAGTCCAGTCATTAAAACTCTACTGAAGAAGTCAGACACCATAAAAACACCATTTTCATCCAGTCAGCTTACTTTATACATAATAAAAAAAAACTTTTTATTATAGTAACTGACAGCACTGGCATCCACCTGTGTATACTTACATCCAATTAAACAAGATACCACTGGCTATATAAAAAAAAGCATATTTACAGCTATAAGAACACTGCAGGTTTTGCCTGAGTTAAAAAGAAACGTGCTTATGTTAATATAAAGAGAGAAAAATTAGCATATGCGTGAGTTTGCCTCGACGGTGATGTATAGCGCCTCATAATGCGGATTGAAGAAAGTAGAGCAGGACGAGCAGGGACGGGGACGTGTCCCCTTGTTCTGTGTTTCTGGGCTTCCTATAATTAAGCCAATTAGCACATGGGAATAATGCAGGAATACACCGGCGGGGGCGGGGCTTCCAAACACTCCACATCGCTGTGTGTCGGGCTAATTAGCAGCTGAACACCTGCGATGTGTTTTAATCTGGTGGTTTATTGATGCATAAATTAATTTGACCTTTAGCTCACCAGAGAAGGTCAAAATAAAACATCCTGGTCAAGTTCAAAAATATATTTTTATGGTGCAGCTATTATTGATTTTTTAGTTTTGAGTCAAAGGATGCTCCAACTCCAAACTACAGTTGTTCACATGACACTATGAACTCCACTGTCCTTTGAATATATATAATACAATAAATATAACACAAACTAAATGGGACTTAAAGTAAAGAAAATATGCCACAGGTGAATTGTCAGAAAAGACAAGAAATACAGTTCTATTAGTATTTACTATAATTACATTTTAAACGTTGCTGTAATGCGTCCTAATGAGCTTCACTTAGCTTCAATAGGTTCCAATCCCTCGAGACAATTTCCCCCTTTTTTTTTCATATGTTCCCGATGGATCTGATGGATTCAGAGACGACCCGAAGGCCTGAACACTCACAGAGTAAAACGTCACCTTGTCGTCATACATTTCATGAATATAACCAACATATATATGTAAAGTATAAACGCAGCAGTGGTGAGCATGAATCTGTCAAAACACGGTGTTCCTGGGGTGAGAAATATTTCCAGACCTTGACCCAGTTCTGAAACGTGTCATCATCTCGCCCTGGGAGCCACGCTCATTAAAACCTATTATTACAAAGATCATGAGGAGACACAGCAGCTCTGCGCCCCCCCCCAAAAAAAAATTTTGGCCTCATGAAATACTGTCAGATTTCATTTCGCTTTGTTCAGTAAGAAGTTAAAAATAGAAAAAAAAATGCATGACAGTAAAAAAAAAGACTTCACACTGAACCTGACCTTTGACCATATCCATCACGGATAGAAAAATACATTATTTATTGTAATATACTGTATATGTAACTCTTAAACAATGAGCACCACCTACGAATATATACAGTACATGTATTTTTTATTATTTCAGGCTTGTTTTTGTTCTCATCTTAAAGATTTACGTCAAAAATGTATATCAAATGACTTGTTTTTATTTGTATATATTTGTTTTACTTTAGTTGAACCTTCACAAACATTTGCATTTGTTTTGGGAGATATTTTTTGTTTTCTTCCAAGCTCTTTTTGTGTGTCTCTCATCCCTCAAAAAAAAACATGTTCCAAGCCTGTTGCTTTCGGGACATTTCAAATTGTGTCCCACTGTGTGTGAAATTGTGATGATCGATTTTCCCTTTTTTTACTTGAAAATGTCTTTTTCTCCCATTGACAGCTCGTTGCTCTTCATGTTGGTTCATCTTTTGGAACAACAAACGCTCTGGGATGCCAAGGCTGGAACTAAGAGACATCCGGAGCTATTTAATGTCAACAACAACAACCGATCTCAAAGGAAACACCTGAACGATAAAAAAATAAATAAAAAAAACAACAACTCAGATATTACAATAGTTGTGCTCTTTAAAAGGTGTCACGTCCAGAGTGGTGAAACATTACTTGCTCCTATTCCATTTTTAATGCAAAATCTAAATTCACATTACAGCAAACACAAAGGGAATCAGCCTCACTGTTCTAATACTGAAATTAAAAGAGCAGCACAAACATGTTCACATTCCACATTCAAAAAAACTGCCTTTACTCTGATTTCATTCTAAGGTATTGACTTCCCAGCTACTTTTGTCCTGAACACATTTTTTTATTTTTATGAAACCAAATAAAAACAGTAGAGGGTTATTTCCAGCAAATGATGTGTGTTGGAAATTCCTAATATTGCAGACTCCGGCTTATTTTATGACATTTTTACCAATATTATATCCATCTCTTTTTTGTGAGAGGATTTTCAGTTTTCAGGCACCAAACAACATAATTTAAACAAGTGAATGAAGAGAATGCTGGGAAACGCAGTTTTATTCGTGGTGCAATGTGCGACCATCCGCTAATTACCACTTTAAACACGGTGGCGGCTGATCAATGAAAGCTGTGTGCTCATTTTAGAAGTAATTTAACACTGGCATAGTGAATGTGGTGGATTACATTTTAAGAAGCCTAATTCAATGTCATAGACTAACACATACATGTCTAAAACATCTTTAAGTCTGTGTTTTTCATTTCTTCATCAAACAGCATAAATGAGTCTGGAGGCACAGTGAAATGTGTAATAGCTTTGACTGCTTAAATGTTTTTTTTTTTTTTTGAATACAGATGGTTCACTGTGGCTTTGGAGACTTTTAAGCGCCTGAAAGCGTGGCAGCCACACAGGGAGCTCATCTGCTGCGCTGGCCCACAGCCAACATGTGATGGAAAATCGAGTTAATGAACAAAATATTTCCTCTCGTATCATGTTCGGAGGCATAATGATTTATTTTTTTTGACTGAATTGAAAATAAATAAATGAACACAGCTGACAACACGCCAGAACATTAAAGAACCCAGGAGGCATCCGTGTTCGGACCAAAGGTTCAAACCTGAGGGAAATGGTTGGGAAACCGTCAAACTGCTGCTGCCAGAGTTTAATTTGTGAATGTATGTCTTCATTTTACCCAGAATATATATAAATATTTTTTATTCTACCTAGAATTTGAGACCGTTACAATATTCACACTCTTTATAGAAGTACATAGATACATTAACTGTTCATTATTATTATTTGGAGAGGCGTTTCTGGGCAACTGCTAATTCACCTTTGTTTTAGTTCAGATTTCAGCTTGAAAATACATTTTCTTTGTCAAATCACTGTTTCCACTGCGAGGAACAAACTTTTATTTTGCTGATAACCAATCAAGTGGCTTCCCTGTGTATTTAGGTAAAAACTCTGGGTTTATCTTTCCTTGGTGCACCAAGTATCAAGACCAGATAGCATTTCTGTGCTCAGACTAACTATCCAACTCCTGCAGTATTCACACACTCCACATTTGCAGCATGTGTTGGCATCCTCTTCACTCCACAGGCACGTGTCCATCCATCGTGTGGAAAAGCTACAAAAGGCTCATTTCAAGGATGTTGCCATGCAAATGAGGAGCCATTAGGGCCACAAAAAGGGTCATTTTGCCAAGCAATCCCCCACTCGTCAGAGAAGAGAGGCTTGAGGTAGAAAGGGAGAGGAGGGGAGAGGTGTGAGACTCCCCCATGCTCCCTTCAATAAGACAACGAGAAGGAGGGCCAGGGGTCTATGGAGAGCAAGGTGAGTGCCATGCTGAGATTGGAGCTGTAAGACTGAGTCATGTTACACAGCAACAACACAAAAGCATACACAACCAAGATGATGATGATGATGATGATGATGATGATGATGATGATGATGATGATGATGATGATGATGATGATGATGATGATGATGATGATGATGATGATTGGACCGTTTGCTAGGGTCCATCTATAAGCAACTAAGAGGATTTATGGCCTCGTGCCTGTGCTTGCGGAGGCAGACTGGCTTTGAATATGTTCAGATTAAGAGAGAGAGAGTAGAAGGGAAAAGGACGAGTGACAACAGCAGGAAGTGAAAAACAAAGGAAGAAGACAAAGAAGAAAGGAGAGAGTGGCAGAGACACGATGGAGAGGCGGAGAGTTGGAGATGAAGAGAGACGCAAAGAAGAAGAGACATGGACGTTTAACAGCTGTTTTGTCCCAGCGGGTTGAGTGTGTGTAGGTGTGTGTGTGTGAGACAGATTTGAACACAGAATTGCTGTCAGCAGGTACAAAACTTCATCCTCATCTCCCTCTTTTCTGCCTCGCCCTTCTTCATCAATCTTTCATTTCGTGGTCCAACAGGCAGAGGTCAAAGGTCAGAGAAGTTAGAGCACAGTTTAGTTTCCCTTCATTTTCGGATTATTTGTGAATAAACTCTGAGCGTAAGAGGGATGGAGGGAAATCTCCGCCTTTCATTCGTCTCTCCAACGCCCTACAAATTACCTCTGTTCCTCAAAAACAATGAAACTGCAGATGCATCAACACCGCTTTGACCTGCTGCTGCTTATTAGCAATTCAAATAGTGAGTTATTGTGAAGTTGAGGTTCATTTGTCTGCTAATTCCTTCATTTTATTAGTATTCATTCAAGTCTCACATATATCACACAAAATCCTTTATTGAATCATTTTTAATGATGAAATATGGGTCATTAACTCACAGTGTGACAATCGTTTCCTCTCTGTGTGTTTGTGTGTGTGTGTGTGTGTGGATTGTGATGCAGCTTGGTGATGTTCATTAGCGCCGACTGCTATACAATTGCTGCTCAAGATACACCCACACACACGCAAGCACACAAGGTTGGTCATTTCACAGCAGCAATCCAGTGTGGTTCACAAATTCAACAAAGGCTGTGTGACGATTGTGACACACACACACACACACACACACACACACACGTCAATCTGACCAGCTTGCAGAGACAACCCTGATTTCCAATGAAGTGTCGTCAAGCTGCATTTAAACAATGTTTAAATAAATGACACCATTCTTTAAATAACCTTCCAGTCCATAATCCACCAATCCTGCATTTTTTGAAAAAACAAGTTCGAGGAACAGTCGCGGCACCTTTAAAGGAAATCCATCCAATCTTATTTATGTCTGGATGGGAGGTGGACAGTGACCTGCAGCTCCTCAATGAGCCTGGCTGGAGACGAGATGGTGAATTAAAAACTAAACAGTAATGAACGTGTTTTGATGTAAAAATCCAATGAAACTCAATCATATTCCCCATTTAAAATCAGCATAAATTCAAATCGAAAAAAAACATCCAATAAAACCAATAACATTCCTTCTCATCATTCTGGAAAATGATATCAACAAACACCACGCCCGCAATGATTCAATTCATTACAGCCCGGCCCAATCATCGAAGAGGAAAGATTTGCTGTGTGCAAAAAGTGTGGCATCGATTCAAACTGGATTTTTGGCCCTCAATAAAATAAAATAAAAATATTTCTCAGACGTTATTGCTTTCTGTCAGCGGCTCTGCTCACACATACATCATGAACGCTGGAACACTTGAAGCTCCCAGGATCATAACGATCTGCTATTATACTCTCCAACTTGCACCTGCGTTCTGGCATGGATGTTAGCAGCTATGTAGGATTTTGCTCGTGTGTGTGTGTGTGTGTGTGTGTGTGTGTGTGCGTCATCCAGGTCATTTCGTTTTTAAACCCACTCAGCCTTCTGACCCGTCGCACCGTCATCCATATTTCACCACTGCCATCTATAATGGAGAGAGTTAAGAGAGCTCCCCGTTGACATGTTAAAGGCGCACTACAACATGCCTGATATGACTGTGTGTGTGTGTGTGAGAAGTTATGAAGAAAGAAGAAAAAAAAAACACAAACACACTGTATGGGTCAACTGTGTGAAATGTGTGTGTGACTTTCTAATGGTTTGACACCAGGGTGAAACCACCTAATGGTGTGTGTGTGTGGGAGGGGGGGGGTGGATGTGTGTGTGTGTTTGTGTGTGTGTGTGTGGTTGTGTAAGTTTTCCTCAAGATGTTACATGTACGTACATTTGAAACGGAGACTAAAAACAGATGTCATTAAATCACTGCATTTTTTGGATTCACATGTTAATAACTGCTCATGTATCTATTTGAAGTCTACCCACAGACACACAAAAGTCTCAGTGTACACGTCTAAAACTCATTCAGGATGATTTTCTTTTTTCACACGTCGACCAAGTCCACATTTATTTAGTCCTTGTGGGTCTTTAGAGGCTCGCAGCAGTAACCCAAGGTCGGGGCTGTAATATGTGATGTTCACCATCATTAAGCATAATCAGTGTCCGCTTCTCCGTAACCTTCAGTAATAGTTTCATCTGCTTTCCACACGTGCCTCCTCCCTGGCTGTGCCAGTTACAGGGAATATACACATATTTCTCTTTTTCGTGACCAAAAATGGAAAAAATACATATCTTTTCTTTGTTTTTGTCTTCTCGGCAGTCGCTAACTTTTGAATAAACGGGTGAGTCGTTGCCAGGAAGTATTTTATGAAAGATAATGTGCAGCAGGTGGCCAAATGCGTCAGAAACCAAAATAGGGCAATTACTTTGTAAAATACATTCAATACACAGGTGAAATGTGTGCTTCACAAGAAAACTTAAAACAAATATATATAATATAAAAAGTATATATATATATACATACATATATATATTTATGCGCTCCTTTTGCAAAAAAAGGGCCTTGTTCCCTAAATATATTTTTTTCTTTTATAAAATAGATCAAAATAAGGGATCATTTTTTTAGGTGTGTTTCCAGGAATATTAACTGGCATAACTGAAGTTATGGTGTGTAGCAGTGTATGATCCTTCACACACCGTTAGGTCTTTAAACATCAGCTTTTTGTTTTCCCTGTAACGTGCTTCACATTCATTTTGTGTCACACGACAAGCTCGAGCGTGACAGTAAACTTTATCCGTGTGCCGGGTCCATCGCTTTTTACGCTCCACCATCTGGCCACTGAATGCAGGCCTTTGCCATTCTGGATTGAGCCAAATACTCAAAAAAGCGTGGAAAATAGGACATAACATCAAGCCATCACTTTGCAAAAGTGGCTCTTAGGCCACGCCCCCTCCATCATCGCCCCGAACATATTTGCCATCATCGCCTCTGAATTGGACCTGAAAGTTGGCTGGTGCTCCTAAAATCACAATGGAGTCCTCCACCCACTTTATTTATGATGGAGAATAGATTGTGTTATTAGAGAGACGCCGCCTCAAACTGAGAAACGGGCTGCTTCCTGAAACAGTTGAGCCCTGAGTGGCTTGTTAAGGATTCATGGGAGAACCGTGGGGGCTGGAGCTCAGAGGCCCTGCTTGCCATTCGATTTGACCTTCAGATTCACCAAATCCCATTTGTCAAGGCGCTAAACAGTGATACAGACGTATTCCAAGCCAGTACCACCCCTGCACGCGTATACACACATACGCACACAGATGCACACAACAATGCCAGGCACGTATAGACTGTGGCTCCTATGTACAATTATTGAATAAATAATTCATAAACATGTGTTCTTGAACCTTTTGGAATTATATGAAATTGATGGATGAAGTGTGTGTGTGTGAAAGAGAGTGTGTGGGCGTAAGCAGGCAACCAAGGACATTTTTCACAATTTGTTCCACTTGAAGCATGAAATCACTCACTAATATTATATGCATTCGTAACCTGTGAACCAATTATAGAGCAGAGAGAGAAGAGGGTCTTAAGTGTGTGAGGAAGTATTACATTCTGACACGTACAGTATATGAACCAAAAATGCCCTGAGGGACCTGGACAAGCTAAAGCTCCACATGTTGACAAAAAAAAATGCATGGAACTTGTTGTTTTACAAAAACAGAAAATACAAAAAGGATTTAAGCTCGTTTTAGGTGATAAATGAACAATTTCATTGAAGAATTTTAAAAAAAAGCCTCTTTCCTCCTTCCTGATATGACTCTTTACAAAAATCGAAATGCTTTTATTAAGAGCTGCAAACAATGTTTTCACTGCAGATATTTCCTGATTCTTTGGACCGAAGAACAGAAACAATCCAATAAATGGACAGTTTGCAAACCAACAAACCAAAATCAATTACATTTTGAGAAAGTCAAATCCAGGAAACTGGATCTCGATCCTGGATTCTGTATGAGTAAAGCATATTTCCTAAAAACTTAGAATATTTTTATTCTTACAGCAGTGGCACATAAACCCTTTAAATATTGTATAATATTCATTTCCTTACAAAATATCTGGCCGCGGCATATGGTAAATGTTAATGAGCTGTTACCTGCCATGAAGACGATATTTGGCAGGAGCCACTAAATGAGAGAAGTGCTTCCTGTTGTAACCGTTAAATTCATCCCCCATAAAGTCTCATACTGTGGCTCATGACAGAGAATCACAACTGAGTTCATTTTGCTCCTGTGGAACAAGATGTTGTTTTTTTTTACTGCACCTGCAGTGGCCATAACTTTCACATTTATAAAAAATCATAAAGAAAGTGATCAAAGGCAGGATTCTGCCACAGCTGTGTGAGGTGGAACCATGAAATATTAAATATTCTGGTTTCACACCCACATAATCCATGCTGTTTGATGCAAGATTAAACAAATTAGCGAAACGAAATGGGAGTGAAGGTTTTTTCAGAAACCTGTTTGAGTTGATGTTGTTTTTGGAGCCAAAATGCTGGACAAAGAAACATGGTCAAATAATCTGCAGGTTTATTTGTGCACTTGAGGGAAGAAAACAAGAGTTTTGGCAGGAATGGGCTAAATTAAAAAAACAATAGGGGGAAAACTTGGACCAAAAAAAAAACAGCATAATGAAGGCATCTTGACATTTACCAGGAATAAATTCAGGACAGACAGGGCACGGGTGGAAACGAGGAGCAGGCTTATATGCCGAGGGAGCAGCTGATTTGAATGAGCAGATTATTGCAGAACGATGAACAGGTGTGCAGAGGAGGAGGAGGAGGAGGTGTTCACCAGACAAAACTGAGCTGTGTGGATGTTGAGCTTGGTGGAGGAGGAAGCTGAATCAACAAAATCCACATTCGGATTCATTTGGATGGAATGAAATAAAATTTAAAAAATAATAATAACAAAGGTCTAAAATTCCTCCTTAAATAATTAAACTATAGATAACCGCTGCACTATTCTATATAATATGGGTCAGATAATACACGTGTGTGTGGTGGACCCCTGCTAAATAAATAATATATATGTATATATATATATATATATATGTGTGTGTGTGGGTGGAATTGTGTTGAGCTGATGAAGCCGTGTGTAGGGGTCCATATGTGTGTGTGTGTGTGTGCTAAATTAGATGAGGTAATGGGCTGAATAATGATGTTGCTTTTTCTTTGCCATCTGGCCCCGTGGATGCTCTGCTGTTTCTAAAATACACAGGGGAGCACTGGGGTTATCCGTCTGAGTGTGTGTGCGCTTGTGAGTGTGTGTCTATGTGTGTGTTTGTGTGCGTGCTGCCGAACAGTCCGATCCGCTGCTGCATAAACGTCACTGACGCAAGGAATCCGTTTTTAAATCCTTCTCTCGGCAGGGATCCCTCGTTCTGTCCCTCTCGTCCTCTTTCAAAACCATTTCAAAATCTGGCCCCAGATTTTATTTTTTTTTCTGTTCACACCCACATCCAGTGATGTGGACCACAAATCTCCATTTGTTGTAAAATTCCCTTGCTGTGCAGAAAAAAAAAACATTGCAGGATGATTTTAATTTCATTGGCTCGAAAGTTTCAACCAGCTTTGTGGGTATTAAATATTGAATTACCAGACTGAATCATTTCAATCTGTGTGCTGAAATAAAAAAGCTTCCGACTTGGAATCAAATTTGAACTATTCTTCATGATGAGAAACTTTACTGCAGTGTCATCCTCTTTACAAAGTTGAACACTTTCTCTACAATGGATCCCTTTTTACAGTTTCAGTTTTGACCTCTGACCTCTCACTCCAGTAACACAAGCCATGCTATTGTTTTTCCTGCTTTTTGCTGAACCACTTGAGCACATCAATTGTGTGTGTGTGTGTGTGTGTGTGTGCATGCAGGGATTATTAAAGGTTGTTTATCGTTATCGTAAGAATAACTCAGGTTTTAGGGAAACAAAGCATATCTTTATATACAGTATATGAAACGAATGTTTCCACGTTTATTCCCAGGCAAACATTAGTCATCATCTTGAGCATTTTCGATAATCCTCGTGGGGCCATTTAATCAGCCTTTATTCACAGAGCTAATGGCTCTTTGCTACTAAACTGAACAATTAATATTATTTTTTTTCTATAGGATTTTGTAGGAACATAAGCATGTTGCTGCGGCAACTCAATCATTTAAAAAATACCACATAATATATATTTCTCTCTTTATGTCATTTCTGTCTGTTTTCAGCCAACATGCCTGAATCCACTCTTCCTCTTGACTTTTTTTCCAACATATTATTTCCTCTCTGATTGCCTGTTCTTTCTGAATCACTTGACTCACAGAACCACTCCGTCCAACTGACTCTGCAATCATTTATTCCCCCAAACTTTGAGAAATGCATGTTGTCCTCCCTCCACCCACGTGTGTTCCACCTCCTGGCCTCTTGATGTGTGCCGCTATGAACTCAATTCCGCTTCTATTTACGGAGGAGCCGAACAAATGAGCTTTACTGCACGATGAATGGGCCTGGTTGTAAACATCATTACCCTCCGGTCACTCGACAGAGCTGGGATCCAAAATGACTCGGCCGTGATTGGCTAACGTCGCTGATCAGGGTACTTGTGGTTAAAAGGGTGGGGAGAGAAAGAAGGAGACAGAGGGGTGAGGCTGTGGCTGGTTATGTATTAAATAACGGTGAGAAATACAGTAAAACAGCCTGATACAAAGAACAGAAAATATTTTAAAATACTTTAAAAGATAAATACTTAAAAGTCCTAAGCTAAGCAGATTTAACTGTTACATTTTACATTAAAATATATATGTGTATTTTCATTGGGCTACATGTTGTTTTTTTATCCTGTTGCTACATATTAAACATTAAGATTCAAACTTTGCCTCCTGAGAGATTTTACTTTGAAACCTTCGGCTTTCAGCCCTAGACTGAATGAGACAGGAAGTCCTCCTCCTGTCAATATCACCTGTGAATGAAATCATCGGTCTCTGCTCACAGCAGTTTCACAGCTGCTCGGCTTTATCACTGTGATGGACACGGCTATCAAACCTGTGACCGTTTAACATCGTCCAGTGTTACCACACCCAGTGCAGGTGGGGCGGGGGGTGCATCGGAACACTGACAGTATAGAGTCGTTTTGCTGGACAATTTTTCCTATTTGAAGAACATCTTCCTCTGGTTTATGGGCCTGATAATATTTCACTGGGCCTGTTTGCTCTTAACGAGCTTCATTTGTGTGTCTGTGTCTCTGTTGCGAAATTTGGTTTCAGTTTTAAGATAATTCACCCAGTTATCAGAGTTTTATTGAGTCCTCAGGTCAATCCACAAGTCCATATTCTGTGTGCTGTGAGATAAATGATGGCAGTGGTGGGGATTTGATTAAAAAAATCTAATGAGGCTAACTGAAGCTTAATTTAAAAAGAAAACACTAAATTGAGAGTTAATTATTTCCCCTCCTCTCCTTCCTTATCTCTTCTTTTTTTTTCAATCAGCACAAACACAATGAACATCCACACAGCCTGAATTTACAAATGTTGTGTATGAGTATGAATACGTTGTACAGTAAATATGAGTTGACACCACAAGTTGGGCATGAATCCATGTTAAATCTCTGTCATGTAAATGTATGTTTTTCAATGTTGTAAAAAGGGTGGAAGCCTGAGGAAAGGAATAACCCTACCTCCACCTACCTGTGTGTGTGTGTGTGAGTGTGTTTCAGAGACAGAGGAATTGGATGGTTAGTGAGCCTGAACTAAAGGTTGAGGTTATTTCACCACACTATATGAATTATGAATACACAAAATGTGAGTAGGTCTGCAGATGAATGTGAAGCAGTTTTGGTTTTGGATGACTAACTAGTTGTCATTCATGACTGTAGTCATGTGTGTGTCGGCTTTCACATGGAAGGAATGATTGACAACGCAGTTTAACTCAATGAGAGGCTCACACTGCTTAAGCACATTACTGAATTAGGATGAAGAGGTTTTAATAAGATTCCCACTAAGCCAATCTCCTCGTTTTCAATCTGACTCAAAGTGTCTCGCCTGCGCACCACACAAAATAAGAGATTGAAAAACATTGGAGGTGGCGGGGAGGACTCAGATATAAACGAAACAAAAATATTGTCATCGTTTATTGAAAATAGGACATAAAAGCAACAAGTGCGTGTTGAATTTATTGTAAATGTCTCAGTGATTGCTGTTTCTCTGCTTGAATGTGATTCTGGAGAACATAATGTACATCCTGAATCGCTCAGAGGTCAAGTGACTTGGTTCTATGAAGGTCCAGGTTTTCTATTTATTAGCTCTTTTTTTTATTATTGAAAGTTTTGTGGAATATGTGATTGGAGCCTGAAAGATGCCCTGTGCTGTTTTCTTCCATAGAAACACATATTCAGGGAAAATGGACAGGACTGATTGGGAACATGGTCATTTGAATAAAGAAAGTCCTTGGATCACATTTTCAGTGTGTTTCGCATCTTTTTGTCCTGTGGAAAACTGCATCTCAGTACACATTAAATACACAATCAAGCCTACCGTTCTATCCCTGCATAACCCTAAATATTTATGCCAACATGATTTGATTTTCTCCACAGATTTTAATATTAAATGGTTGTTTTACTCGTTTTGTTTTACGTTTTAGATGGGAGTAAAAATAATATAGATTAATGGAAGAAAACATGAAAATGCATTATTTATAACTTGGGACATACTTCAAGCATTACCTACAACCTCACAGAGCCAAATAAAAGTATTATAGAATAGAATAGAAAAGCAATTCACATATTCCTGTGCACTTACAGATTAACACTACAGGTTATAGCATGCGTTCCTCAGCGTGTGCTTCTGTTTGGAGCAGCCTGTTGAAATACTGTACAAGTGGGTTCTTGGTGTGTGTCTGTGTGCGTTTCAGAAGGGAGAAGGGGTTTGAGAAGCTTATCCTCTCAGCTTGGCTGCTTCAGTTAGAACAACTCTGTACAACACAACAATAGGTTTGGCACAAAAAGGGCAAAAAACTGTTGAGAGCTGAGCACATTTACCACGCTGAGACAGACAAGCCAGCAAAACTCCCCAAGATATGTTCCTAAAATCAGGAATCTACTAAAAACACATTTTTAAAACGTTTTAATGTCCAAATCTAATCTTTAGCTGCAGGTGACAAATTTGGTAATGCAATTATATTGAATATCAGCATAATTCCAGAACATGTAATAGGGAGATGTGGGTCTCTCTGTGCACCAGCTGGTTTCAGAACCTCTCATGGCTGTTTTTTTCCGTTAATTTTCTTTTAATTTTCCTGCACCCATGATTTCGTGGTTGCGTCATCGACCACCAAAGCAGCTGTGTGGTTCTAGGTGAGGAATTATCTCTTTGGTTGTTTTGGCTGGTCTACAAAGCATTCGAGTGACACAGTCAGAGGATCAGCCCACGCGTAAGTCCAAAGCCTAAATGAGAGGATTTGGTTGGGAATAGAAAGTTGCACACTTTAACAAGGTGAGCGGCGAGGTGAAATTGAATCTGACAAAAGCTGCAGTGTTGCTGCAGCATCGAGGGGGAAATTAAATTTACATAATATCTCAAAACACCAAAAGAAAGCAGAGTTCTATTGGAGAAGAACAAATGAAAGAATCACATTATTTACTTTGTGTTTAGCGCTGATTTGCATTTATCTTTATGTAAGAGGGGGCTGAGATATGATAACACAAACATGGCAACCACCTCAGTGTGTGTTTTTTGGTTGGCTTGTTTGAGAGTGGAGGATAAAGAAATAGACAAAAACATTGAGAAACTGTCTGTAAATATCCTCACTCGAGTAATGGGACGGTCACATTCAACAGTAGCCCATTGTTTCCTTAATGCAAATAACAACAATGCAGTTCACCATAAAACGGACAATGCATCGTGGTTCCGCTGGGATTCACAGTGCGTCACTGCACCAGATGCTTCTGTGATAACATGTAGGATTGTGTTATCTTATCATTTGTAAAACTCAGTGCTAACCTTGCTGTAATGAAAAGTTTTGGGAATTCCTACTGTGAAAGAAAAGAACAAAGGATGGAGTTCACATTAGTTTGATTGAGTGTCTTTGTGATGCATAAATGAGAGAAAATCTGCATAAGAGGAGGAAACACACAACAGAGAGTCAAGAAAGTGACTCACAGCAATGACAAAATCTAAATACATTTGATAAACAAATATCTGTCTACGGGGAAATTGGGTTTCCGCAAGATTTATCCGTGAGTGGAAAAATAGCAGAGCAGATGGTTATTGATCTGTTTTTTAACTGATGATTCAAAACGTTTTATCCTGTTTTTCCCAGGTGCACAGGCGTCTCCACAGATAATCATATTTCTATCAACAGGACCTATATTTTACATATCGTTGAGTTGTGTTGTTAGAGAAAAACAAAGATAGCTAGTGAAAGCATTAAAATGCTGTGGGTCTTTTAGAGAGCAAAGAGACTGAGGCAGGACTTAAGAAGGTTTGAGCCCACGGTACACAGGTGTGTCTCGTTGACTGTCAACCATCCAGCTCTGCAGGACAAAGGAGGCGGAGCAACAGCAACGAGGAACAGGTGATGCATCTGCCATACTATTATTCAATTAAGCCTCGCAATGAAGCTGCAGCATGATGGATAAGAAAGCTGCTGCTGTTGTTTATCCAGGCCGTCATCTCTAGGGTATCGAGTATCTTGAGCTGTATGTAGATCTTTGTGTTGGACTGGAAATATAAAATCTGCACTTCTAAGGCAGTCTGTAAGAAATGTGATTTACATACATTGAAACTGCAAAGATCAACAATCACAGGTTCAAAGAACTCAGTGCAAGTACATTGACAAACAAACAGCAAACTTGATGACAAGAGGGTAAGATGCTGGCCCTTGTGTTCTATTGGAGCAATAGGTTAGCAGTGGTGGGATCTGAACCCACACCTCCTGAGAGACTGGAGCCTTAATCCAGCACCTTGGGCCTCTTGGCCAAACTACCTTCGGAAGGCTCTGTTTACCACTAACATAATAATATACCAGTCCAGAGAGTAATTGTAGTAACACTAACATAATAATATACCAGTCCAAAGAGAAATTGCAGTAGAATATTTGCCAATGTGTTCTATTCGAGCAAGAGGTTGGCAGTGGTGGGATTTGAACACACGCCTGCTGAAAAACTCGAGCCTCGTGTTCTGTGTGATAACCCAGGTAGAGGATGGCAGCGGTGAGATTTGAACCCATGTGTTCTATTCGACCAAGAGGTTGGCAGTGGTGGGATTTGAACCGACGCCTCCTGAGAGACTGGAGCCTAAATCCAGCGCCTTGGACCGCTCGGCCACACTACCGTCGGAGAGCACTGTGTACCACTAACAGAATAATATACCAGTCCAGAGAGTAATTGCAGTAGAATATTTGCCCATGTCTTCTTTTCGAGTAAGAGCTGGAGCCTTAATCCAGCGCTTGAAAAACTTGAGCCTCGTGTTCTGTTTGATTACCCAGGAAGAAGATGGCAGTGGTGGATTTGAACCCACGCCTCCTAAGAGACTGGAGCCTAAATCCAGCGCCTTCAACCGCTCGGCCACACTACCTTCGGAAGGCTAAGGTTACCACTAACAGAATAATACACCAGTCCAGAGAGTAATTGCAGTAGAATATTTGCCCATGTGTTCTATTCGAGCAAGAGGTTGGCAGTGGTGGGATTTGAACCCACGCCTCCTAAGAGACTGGAGCCTAAATCCAGCGCCTTCGACCGCTCGGCCACACTACCTTCGAGAGCACTGTTTACCACTAACAGAATAATACACCAGTCCAGAGAGTAATTGCAGTAGAATATTTGCCCATGTGTTCTATTTGAGCAAGAGGTTGGCAGTGGTGGGATTTGAACCCACGCCTCCTGAGAGACTGGAGCCTTAATCCAGCGCCTGAAAAAGTTGAGTCTCGTGTTCTGTGTGATAACCCAGGAAGAGGATGGCACTGTTTACCACTAGCAGAATAATATACCAGTCCAGAGAGTAATTGCAGTAAAATATTTGCCCATTTCTTCTTTTCGAGGAAGAGGTGGAGCCTTAATCCAGCCCCTGAAAAACTCAACCCTCTGTTCTGTGTGATAACCCAGGATGAGGATGGCAGTGGTGGGATTTGAACCCACGCCTCCTGAGAGACTGGAGCCTTAATCCAGCGCCTTGGACCGCTCGGCCACACTACCTTCGGAAGGCACCGTGTACCACTAACAGAATAATATACCAGTCCAGAGAATAATTACAGTAGAATATTTGCCCATGTGTTCTATTTGAGCAAGAGGTTGGCAGTGGTGGGATTTGAACCCACGCCTCCTGAGAGACTGGAGCCTTAATCCAGCGCCTGAAAAAGTTGAGCCTCGTGTTCTGTGTTCTATTTGAGCAAGAGGTTGGCAGTGGTGGGATTTGAACCCACGCCTACTGAGAGACTGGAGCCTTAATCCAGCGCCTTGGAACGCTCGGCCACACTACCGTCGGAAGGCACTGCTTACCACTAACAGAATAATATACCAGTCCAGAGAACAATTGCAGTAGAATATTTGACCATGTGTTCTATTTGAGCAAGAGGTTGGCAGTGGTGGGATTTGAACCCACGCCTCCTGAGAGACTGGAGCCTTATTCCAGCGCCTTGGACCGCTCGGCCACACTACCTTCGGAAGGCATCGTTTACCACTAGCAGAATAATTTTCCAGTCCAGAGAGTAATTGCAGTAGAATATTTGCCCATGTGTTCTATTTGAGCAAGAGGTTGGCAGTGGTGGGATTTGAACCCACGCCTCCTGAGAGACTGGAGCCTTAATCCAGCGCCTGAAAAAGTTGAGCTTCGTGTTCTGTGTGATAACCCAGGAAGAGGATGGCACTGTTTACCACTAGCAGAATAATATACCAGTCCAGAGAGTAATTGCAGTAGAATATTTGCCCATGTGTTCTATTCGAGCAAGAGGTTGGCAGTGGTGGGATTTGAACCCACGCCTCTTAAGAGACTGGAGCCTAAATCCAGCGCCTTCGACCGCTCGGCCACACTACCTTCGGAAGGCTATGTTTACCACTAACAGAATAATACACCAGTCCAGAGAGTAATTGCAGTAGAATATTTGCCCATGTGTTCTATTTGAGCAAGAGGTTGGCAGTGGTGGGATTTGAACCCACGCCTCCTGAGAGACTGGAGCCTTAATCCAGCGCCTGAAAAAGTTGAGTCTCGTGTTCTGTGTGATAACCCAGGAAGAGGATGGCACTGTTTACCACTAGCAGAATAATATACCAGCGCCTTGGACCGCTCGGCCACACTACCTTCCGAAGGCACTGTTTACCACTAACAGAATAATATACCAGTCCAGAGAGTAATTGCAGTAGAATATTTGCCCATGTGTTCTATTCGAGCAAGAGGTTGGCAGTGGTGGGATTTGAACCCACACCTCCTGAGAGACTGGAGCCTTAATCCAGCGCCTTGGACCGCTCGGCCACACTACCT